>CM040244.1:242204529-242704529 GCA_022545495.1 Chrysanthemum lavandulifolium
TTTTCCACGCAATTGTGAGGTTTCTTTTGTATAAAACACATCTTTTGTTTTATATATGCTATGAGTGTGCGGTGATTATGTCGATTCTAGAACTTGTACTAGTTATGCATTACGGTTAAAATCACTCTCGAGTGATATAAATTTGTTCAAGTGATAAGAGGCATCGTAGTATTTAACCCAAATGGCTTTTCGTTTACATCTAATGATATATTAGCTAGCCACATCGGTTAGTTAACCACCCTTATATGGACCCATTTGTTAGTGCTCATCTTTAGCGCTAGATACCCTTAGTTACACCATTTGAGCCATCCCTTTCTTTTTCTTTCATCCACTCTAAAAAATACAAAAAAGATTTTACACTTTAAACTTTAGCCAACCCTTGTCATGTCTATTGGTTTGTTGCTAGTTGTTTGGAATGTTAGATTGTTTTTGATGATTATGAAGAAGCTACACTTTTTATAGTGTGTACCATTCTCCATCATAGATGAAAGAGACGCCTTTCTCGATTTTTGTGGTGTATGCTTACACTAAGTGTGGGGAATTTTGTTATGATGGAAAAAATGGTTATAGCCAATGAGCTATATGAAGGATATTGATTGGCCAATGAGCTAAATTGAGTTATACATATTTGCGGAGATCGATATTTGAAGAGGTGAAATAATCATTTACGGGATTGTGGTTTGTATGATGGCTAGCAACATGGAGGTTTAGACTTGACTTTATTTTCTTTTAACACCAATTTCATAAACCATCCCATGCCTTATCCATACCCTTTATGAACCCTTAGCCTTATCGATATTACCCGAATAAAAGCCCTCTTTGATGAATTTATTTTCTTTGTTTTGATACTTGTACAAGCTTATGGTAAAAAGCATTGATCATGACTAGGCATTGAGTGATTTACATATACCCACTAATATATGAGTGTTAAGTGAATTCTTAAAATCATTCGTGAGGTGTTCTAGTTATGTTATCTAAACTGTTTGGTTTATTTTTAAAAGTTTTCACATATTAAAAGCAAACCAATGATTATCTCTTTTGGGATGATTGTTACATTTTTGGAACCATGGTGTCAAGACCATTGAAATCAATCTTTGCAATGTTAGACCTACTCGAGGCTAGTAGAACTTAAGTGTGGGGAATTTGATAACGCCTAAAATGAACATGTTTTTAGTAGCGTTATTGTTGGTTTTGTGCATGATAATTGGCTATATTTATTCATAATCATTGCAAAAGTGCAAAAGATGCATATTGTGTATGTATATGTAGCCGGTATCACGAATGATGAAGAAATGAAGTTTTATGCACATTTGGAAGATTCTCAAGAAGGAAGTCGAGCAAGGAAGCTTTTGGATTCAATGATTGGGAATTACAATGATTTCTAAGTATCTCAAACAAGGAAAGATCAAGTTTGCCTTGAAATCATCACGAGAGCAAAGAATGAAGCGATAAACAAGAAAGTCAACAAAAGTCAATTAGCACAAACCACCGGTCGGTCGAACCCAGAACCGATCCGGTCAAGCAATGAGTCAAATCGCAACCGATCCGGTTGCATGAGCTTCGATTACACAAAGTTGCATTTATTGTTGCCTTAACTCCCCATAATCATTGAGGTCGATCATTTCTTGATATTAACTTGTTGGGAACGTTTTGGTTAGTTGAGCAAGCATATTTGGCTATATAATGAACCTAGTCCTAGTTTACTAGGTGTGACACAACCAAAAGTGTATTAGTTTACATCAAAACTAATACCAACCATATTATTCAGCCCAAAAGCTTAGTTCTTACCGAAAACGCCCAGAGCAAGGAGGAACAATTTCATCCATAGTTTTGGTAATTTGGAGTTATACGGTGAATCTAGGTGATTGAGGCGCGTGGTTGCTACAATCCACTAATTCTAATTCTTGTAATCGCAAAAGTTTAGGTATTCTATGAACTTTGTTATGGATTTCTATTCTCTTGAATTATTGGGATTACTTTGTTATGATTTGTGTTTAGTTATTATTATCATGGAGTAGTTTTGGGATATACTTGTGTGTTGGGATGTAGTTAATCATACTAGTGTTCTCATATGTGATGCATGTATATATGATCTTGTTTAAATAAGTTTGTTGGAAAAATACTAGTCTTGGTTTGATTTGTTGATAAAACATGTTTTAAGAAAAAGGACCAAAAGGATTTCTCTTGTGTTTTATTCCAAAAAGTTGAGTGACAAACTAGTATGGGGATATGGTGATTGACAACCACCATGTTTGCTTATTAAAACAAGACTAGGAACATTTTCATCACGAAGGGTCGAAGATTCGTAAGAACAAGTTTAATAAGAACATGTTGCAAACAAATGGAATTTCTAAAGGATAATCATTAGGATAAGGACCGAAAGGATTACCTATATGTTTTTGTTCTTAGAATGATTTTTACAAACATATACCATGGTTGGGGATCATTTGCTTATGATTTGTGCATCACATCAAGAGTTTACACCAAACCTTCATGAACACTATTTATGATTGACTATAGACTACACACAAGTATATATATTTCTTATTATTGAATTTCACTATAAACATCACTATTTGAGGAAGCCTTGACAAGCTTTCTTGTTGGAATCTTTTCATCAAAACAATTTCAAACACAAAATCCCTTGGGACGATCTCTACTTACCCAACTTTGCTATCACGGACGAGTATACATGCTCGTATGTGTTAATAGAATTAGACGGTTAAATCGTGTTTATAAATTTTTAAAACTTGCACTACGCGTAACACATCACATGTATTATAGGACAAAACTTTGAATCTGTTAAGGAAAGTGTTGCAGCAAGAAACAATGAATCTGCTAAGGAACATGGTGCAGACAAAACGGATATTATTGGTTTTTTTTAAGCATCAGTCATTCATGACAAGAAAAATGAGACATCAACCATCTTGGACAACGATTTTGTATGTGATCCTATGATAGGAAACGACGATCAAAAACCACAACCATTTGAACCTGGAAATAGTACATACTATGATTTCGATGATTCCGTAGATCCATATATACTTAAAAGTATAATTGAGGAGAACTGTCATTGCCCTGTTTGTTCAGAAACTTGCAAATGCCCACCTAGAAAATGCGAATGCTCATATTGCTCGCCTCCAACATCATAATTTCGGTTGAATTTTGTAAATGAGAATAATTGTGTTTACCTTTTCAAAGCTATTTATGATTATGATTATGATACAAATTATGCTGAATCAATTTTTTACTTTTAAACACTCAAACCATTGTCTAAAAAACTCACACTTTAATGGCCATAAATCGTTTCTATAATTAGTATAGTGAAATATGCTATAAAAGATGTTCAACATTACATTCTCACCACATTATACACTACAATGCCTCTACGATTCAACAATGGTAATCGAGATTAGAGCTTACACGTAAGTTTCTTCGTTTATTTCCTAACGTTGTCGTAATTTATATGCTATCTAATCGTTTACTTTTATATTCTAATAGTGAATGGGGTGTTGCTCCTCCTACAATTGACATATGCATTCATCATGGAGGTGGAGTTGTAACTACAAACGTTTTTTTACGATTATTGGGGCGGAGATGAACTTATGATATGCAATGTGTCAACACACAATTTAACCTACACCAACCTTAGACGATTAGTTCGTCACCATCTAAGTCAGTACACTGATGTAATTGCTTACTACTTGCGTGTTCCGACTGTCCGAATGGAAGAAGCATATAGTCTTCGTAAGATAGAACATGAATGGTATATTGATGGCTGGCTACACAACATTCAACTTGGTCAACCATTGGATATATACTTGGCACATTATCGTTATCCTACCCTTATTGACCCAAATCGTCAAAGATGGTCGCTAAGAAGATGGGAAACAAACGGTGGATAAGTGGACATGTTGAAGCGAATTGAAGGGTCGCTCGGTTGTCATCTCAAAGACGTAATTCATCACGTTAATTAGCATTTCATTTCATATTGAAGTACACTATCCATTACAATATTTTCATCATTCATGTTTACTTTTTAAATTTCTTTGAAAGAATGACTCATTACAAATAATGATGCTTATTTGTGTTCTGGAAGAACATATAACATTTAAGGATTTGTTCTGCATTTGCAAATGTAAGTAACAAATATTAACATGAATAAGAATGAAACAAATACATTTACACATTTTGTTTTACAGAATTAACATAAGCTTGAAATCATATCAAATTTACAACTAAAATATCTTATTTCTACTATCCTTTCCAAATAACTACTTTAAGTTCAAAATTAAGATATACACAAAATATTTTTACAAACAATAGAATCAAAACAAATATTATCATAATAACACATATTTGTTTAGAATATATCTTGATATACTTTCCTATAATACTTAAAATATTGAAACTACATAAATCCCATACTGATTCATACAATTCATTAACAAAAACATTTACAGTATCAAAGCATGTTCAATAGCAAATCATCATCCGATGTTGTATTCGATTCTTATAATACAAAATTGAAACGTTTAAGACATTTACATTTACAAACTAACTTTTATTTTTATGTTCCTTTCGGTGGATTTCCGTCACAAAAACGACGAAGACTACTCAAAGATGGCAACCTCGTTGTGGGACGCTACATTTCGATAACGATTTACAAGAAGTTGCACACGTCTTAGAAAAGGTATGAACATATCAAACACTACTACTAAATTGTGTTTACATAGTACCAATTTCTATGATTCATGGTTAAACATCTTGATAGGAATATGATGATGAGAAACCGCTGAGGATAAAGAGCAAAACCAAGTCTGCACAAAGGGGTGGAAAAAAGGATGAAGAGAAAGAAGAAGCGAATGATGATTCAGGGCTATTCCACAATTTAGTTTACTATAAGTCTAAACAAGCTGATAAAGAGGATGACAAACTATTTGTTCATTCTAATGATCATGTATACCATCTGGATGATTTTAGCGATGACGAACATTTACTTGATAAACAACACAGTTTGTTTAGTACAAAAGATAAAAAGTTTGCTCTTATTGATGAAGAACCAGATGCACATATTGAAAACAATAACAACACAAACGACGATGGTGTGTGGGTTAATATCAGCGATATTCCACATGAACCTTTTCACTCTTTAGATATTCATAACAACTACATTCATGAAGATGCCGAAAAACATTTACAACAACCTTATGTGTCCGATGATGATGAGTCGATGGGAAGATATTATACCGGGCATTAACATCACGAAGATGATTTTTGAATACGTTAGCTTGCTAAAACTATGCCAAATTAAGACAACACCTTTATCAGTTTTCTTGATACTTGATAGCATAGAGCGATTATCATTTGTCAAGACATGATCATTTAGATTATGACTTGCTTATGTCATTCTTATAATTAATTTTATTAATAAGATTCTAAGTTGATGATTTTTATGTAACTGTTACTTTGTGTGAATGTGTGATAACTTCATTATCTTCCATCAATCAAGTTTTTGTATTTTACAATCATAAGATGTAGCAAGTCTTTTTTGATTTCAAAATATCATCATATTAAATGATATAATATAACTGAAATTAATGACATATTGTTACTCCATTTAAATTATTTGTAAAAGTTACTCTTGGATCATTAGCTAATTTATCTCTTTTTCAAACTCTATATACTTAAACTTGAATGAATGTCTTTTCAACTTCATATCCATAACATATTGTCATACAACAGTTCGAAAACATATCATTGTTTAATTTCTCTAAAATGTAAAACGATTGTAATCGATTATCATCATGGATGATGAAAACACTCCACCAAACACCAGAAAACGTTCGTCAGCTAATCCTGAGAATAGGAAACCTAAAAATGGACAAAGTTCGTCCATGTCCAACAAGAATTTCAAATCGTCGGGAGATGCAACTCAATTTTCAAGTGAGACTTTTGCACAAAATATGATTGTGGATTCTGGTTCAACAAATAGAAGAGTATCGCTAACAGAATTGTTGAATTGTAAGATTATCTTCAATACAGAATTACACATTTTATTCATAACCTTTTTCTACCTATGGTACCTTTGTAACTAATTTTCTTCATGCATTAGATAATCCTCTACATGTAGATATCGTTTCCAACAGATGACCAACATCATCGACCAAAAAAAGAGGCAGACGACCATCGGTGTTTAGTCATGAAAGGCAGCCTTTAACTGACGTGACTAATCGTTAGTTTCTTATAAATAATATGCAGTAACAAAATTCAGTTTACTACTACTTGTGTTGTTACTTTAAACTATTCGATAGTCATGCTTTACTACTCAATTTGCTATTTGACACAGATCATCCACACCGAGTAAATACATCATCACTGTCACCAATGGCAACTACAAGCTTACCTTTACACATTCATCAAGGTTTGCTTACTTTGCTTATATAAGTTTGTTTAGAAACTTTCTTCAAGTGTAATTCGACATGGCTGGCTCATTTTACTTTTCTAACCTTGATTTAGGAAACGCAGGACAAAATAGAAGCACCTTATCGACCTACAATATTCAGCAAAGTCCTTTACAAAATGGTAAACTATAAGCTACAATCTTAATTCATCGCTTTACACTTACCTATGTAGATTACTTAAATTAGTGTCTATTTATATTGATATAATCTTAGACTTACATGTTATGTTGCAACATCTACTGAAATATCAGCTGAAGCTTACACTCCGCCAATCAATAGTTTGCAAAAAAAACAAGCGCATTTTCAAACATTAACCAAGGTACATATTATACATATTTAACACCTAAGAAAATTTCATTATATGATCACTGATATTCTTCCACTATACTTATCCACATGTAATTCTTCATACACGCCTGATATACTATTTTGAATGTCAAATGTAGGCAACAATGGTCACAATAGATGCAACGTGTCGCCTTACAATGTTCTCCCAACTCCTTTACAGCATGGTAAACTATAAATAGAATATTTAGTTTTTGTGATTTTATGTTTAAAAGTAATGTGTTTGGTTAATGAGTGTTTTGTATGCGAAAACTGTTACAGCTACATCTCAGGTTGCGCAAAATACTCAAATAACACCACAACGTATCACTACTTGATAAATACTCGCAAACAAACACTTCACCATTATCAACGATAACCAAGGTACATATTATACAAATCACACCAACCGTAGAAAATTTTATTTGTTTTGTTCTTCTTTGTTTGAGTTTTACTTTGTTATCGCATTATGTTTTAGGAGACTATTATAATAAATTTCTATATAAATAGGCACCAATTCTGTGAACAAAAACACTCCTCAATTAACTCCTGTTGCCGCACTACGCAAACGACAGACTCAACTTACTAACTTTTCAACGGGTACGTTTCAAAATTAGAGATATTGTTTTCACGCATTTGTTTCACCCATATAATGTAACCATTCTTGAACTATTTTTGTTTTCACAGTTACTTTTCAAACACCTGTGCTTCGTCAACGTAATGTACGTCCAAGAAGTACAGAATCGTTTGGGGTTTCAAATATCATTCATGGTTTAGCAACACAAAAATCAACATTCGAAGCAGGAGAATCTTCAAGAAGACCAAAAAGGTCTACCAGACCAACGTTACAATCTCGTAGTCCGATTGTTTTCAATCTTGATGAAGATGGACTTGTCAGGAAAGTTTACGACAAATACGTCGGTATATCTGAAGATATAAGTCAATACTATTCTGCCATAATTGCACAATTTTGATGTTGTTTCTTAGGCAGTTAATTAAAATATATCATTTTACGTGAATGCAGAGTACTATGACATTGGCGATCCTACGTTCGAGTGTAAAGAATGTCATACCCTATTATGGGAAGCAGAATCAAAACAAGAGAATGCTAATCCGTTGGAAAAAGCTTATTCCATATGCTGTGGCAAGGGAAAAACTTCTCTTCCACAAGCACCTCCTGCTCCAAAACAGTTACTTGATTTATTCTGCAATGACGACAGCAAAAGTCAAAATTTCAGAAACAACATTAGAACGTACAACAACATGTTTGCGTTTACTTCAATGGGTGGCAAGGTTGATGACACAATCAACAGGAAAGGACGAGGTCCATATGTTTTTTGTTTACATGGACAAACGTACCATAGTATTGGTAGTTTACTTCTGGAAAACGAGGCTCCTCCAAAGTTCGCATAGTTGTATATATATGACACGCAAAACGAAACCGACAATAGAGCAGCTGCTTTAAGGTAATTTACATTACATGTTTTAATATTGTGTCTGCATTTTTCACAAAAAAATATTGCTAAATATTCTCTCTTACCTAATGTTTGTCCCATTACTCTATTAACAGTGGTTCAAAATCTGCTTCATCTGGCACTTCTAATTCAAAGACACCTCTTGATCGAAACATTATCAATGAAGTGAAAGATATTTTGGATACATCAAGTGATTTGGTCAAAACATTTAGAAGGGCACGTGACCGCTACACAGAAGACAACGAGCAAAATATTAGAATAAAGCTCATGGCAAAGCGGGGCAAGAGTAGACGGCAATACAATCTTCCAACTGCCGACGAGGTTGCTGGACTTATCGTAGGCGACTTGGATGCATGCGCAGAAGATAGGGACATTGTGATAGAAAAGTATGGTGAAGGTTTGCAGCGTATCAATATTTTTCATCCTATGTACCTTCCCTTGCAATACCCTTTGCGCAAGATGGGTATTTTTTAGGAATACCACAGAGAAATAAATCAGGACAACCGGCAAGTGAAAAGAATAAAAAAACAGTTACTATGCGTGAGTGGTTTGCCTATCAGATACAGGACCGCCGGAATACAGAGAGTTTATTAATACGTGGAGGTCGTTTGTTCCAGCAATTTCTTGTGGATGGCTTCGCCATGGTTGAGAGAGAGCGTATGTTTTTCCATCGCTCTAAACAGTCTAAAATAAGGTGTGATACGTATTCAAATGTGCGTCAAAGCGTCGCATCAGGAAATAGCGACCGTCCACGGTTGGAAAGCCTATCATTTTGCCTTCTTCTTTCTTTGGCGGACCAAGGTACATGCAACAAAATTATATGGATGCCATGGCATTGTGTAGGTGGTATGGTTGTCCGATTTGTTTATAACGATCACATGCAACCCTAAATGGCCAGAGATTGAAAGATATATGCGGGAGCATAAGCTTTCATCTGCAGATAGACCTGATGTGGTATCTCGAGTTTTTAAAATGAAACTCGATCAGCTGATGAAGGATATCAAAGAGTTGCGTTTGTTCGGACGTGTTCAAGCAGGTATGTTCTTTATTTATAGGCCACACCACATTCATCAAGATTGTAGTCTTATACAAAATGTCTATAATTAGAATTACAATTGATATTATGTTTATTTGAACAATATTGTGCAGTTGTATACACCGTTGAATTTCAAAAGAGGCTTCCACACGCATGTTTGTTTGTTTCTACATAAGGATGACAAACCGCCAAACGCCGAACATATTGACAAACACATATCCATTGAGATACGGACAAAATGAGGATCCCGATCTGCACAAGTTAGTTTCCGATTTTATGATGCATGGCCCATGTGGTGTTGACGACCCAAATCAGGTTTGCATGGATGATGGTAAATGTACCAAACACTTCCCTAAAAGGTTTATGCAACACAACTCTGTTGACTCGAAAGGCTACCCTATATATAGAAGAAGTGATAACGGGATCCATGTTGTTAAGAGTGGACATAAGTTGCACAACGGTTTTGTTATTCCCTATAACGCTATGTTATTGAAACATTATCAATGCCACATAAATGTTGAATGGTGCAATCAGACGGGATCAATAAAATATTTGTTTAAATACATAAACAAAAATCCCGATAGAGTATCAGCACAGTTGTTTGAACCAGCAACAACCAAAGACTGCAACAGAATGATAAACCTGTTGACGAGATTAAGGCGTTCTATGATTGTAGGTACCTATCTGCTTGTGAAGCCGCTTGGAGAATATTTGGATTTGAGATACATTATAGAACACCAAATGTTGAACGCCTCTCATTTCATCTCGAAAGCGACCAACGGTTGTATTTGGTGAGAACTCGACCTTGAAATCGTTATTCACAAACCAACAGTTGGTGCTTCTATGTTCGAATCATGGATGCATATTAACGAAATGTATCCATCAGCAAGGGAGTTAACATATGCTGAGTTTCCTACAAAATTTGTATGGAATCTTGCAAAAAGAACGTGGACACATAGGAAGAAACAATATGCAATTGGCAGAATTCATAATGTGCCAATCTCGGAGTGAAGGTTACTATTGTCGGATGCTACTAAATAGTCAAAAGGTTGTCGAAATCACGCTGAGATAAGGAAAATTAACGGTGTAGTTTATCCTACTTACAAAGATGCCTGCTACGCAGCGGGACTTTTAGATGATGACAAGGAACATATTGAGGGTATTAAAGAGGCAACCCATTGGTCCTCTGGTGAGCATTTGCACGACCTTTTTGTTAAATTATTGTCCCAAAAAGAGCTTGAAACACCATTGACAGTTTGGTTACAAACTTGGCATTTGCTATCAAAAGATGTCGAGTACAAGAGAAGAATTCTTTTAGGCATTCCAGGTATAACCACCAACTTAGCTTTGTTACTAACATTTTCTATAAATTTATACATGAATGGAAATGGTTAATTATTACAAATTCGTGATTCATCATATCTGTTAAAAGACCATATTTTTGCAAGTCACCTCAACAAAAAAAGTATCTACTGATTCTTACGATATGTATGTTACACTATAAATATCCTACATCGCTTACTATTTTGACAATCTGTTATTTGCATACATAAGCTACGCCTCATATATGCCTAATTTGATACGGGTTTACGACTAGCGACGACGAGAAAAAGAATGTTTGTTTGTTCTATATCAAACAACTTATGCGCCAAGAGGCACCACTTTGAAGGCTTTTCGAACTTCCTTATCCGGATGACACTTACATCGCCGACTTTGGTAACAGCTAATCTTTCTTTGAGAGATTATAATCCATCGAGTTTCAAATGAATCGACACTCTATATGTCACGTTAACCACGGAACGAGAGAAATGTATATGACACCATCATGACGTCCATTACAAAGCGGTAGAGAGGAAATTATTTTGTATACGGATACGGAGGGACTGGTAAGACATATTTATGGAAAACCCTGCTGCGGGATTAGAAGAAATGGTGACATAGTCATAAACGTTGCATCAAGTAGCATTGCATCTTTATTGATGTCGTGGTGGACCGCTCATTCGAGGTTCCATATTCGATAAATATTGATGAGACTTCTACGTGCTCAATAACTCCATAAAGTGACTTGGGCATGTTGTTGAAGAAATGCAAGCTTATTATTTGGGATGAGGCTCCCATGACAAATAAGCTGTGCTTTGAGGCTTTAGATAGGTCCTTGAGAGATATCTTGCGTAAGAACAAGTACGACACTTTTGATGCTCCCTTTGGTAATGACTGTAGTATTTGGCGGTGATTTTAGACAGGTGTTGCCCGTTATTCCAAAAGGTTCCCGACAAGACATTGTAAGTGCATCTTTAAAACAATCGTACTTGTGGGATCATTGCAAAGTCTTAAAATTAACCGCTAATATGCGCCTTACTGTTGGATCACGGCCTGAGGATGTAGATGAGATAAAGGAATTTGCCGAATGAATATTGAAAGTAGGAGATGGAGATATTGGAGGACAACACGACGGAGAGGTTTTGATAGATATACCTGAAGATATTCTAATACATGAAACTAATGATCCCGTACAATCTATTATAGAATTCACTTACCCAAACATTTTGGATAACATAGGTGATTCGTATTACTTCCAGGAAAAGGCCATTCTTGCTCCAACCAATGAAGTGGTTGATAGTATTAACGATCATTTGCTTAAAACCTTTCATGGTGAAGAAATGGTTTATCTTAGTTGTGACAACATAGATAAAAATGACCGTGGTGGTGCTATAGATCAAGCCGTGTTTTTCACCGGAATTTATCAAGGGTTTAAAATTTCCGGGTGTCCCAAACCATAGGCTCGCATTGAAGGTCGGTGTCCCAATAATGTTGTTGAGAAACATTAATCAATCACAAGGTTTATGTAATGGGACAAGGCTTCAAGTGACTAAATTAACGCGTGCGTCTATTCAAGCCAAAATAATTAACGGAACACATTTTGGGAATACGGTTATACTTCAAGGTTGAAAATTACTCCGTCGGATAAACGTTTACCACTCAAGATCGTATGCAAACAATTTCTGTGTCGGTTTCTTTTGCCATGACGATAAACAAGAGCCAAGGACAATCACTTTCGAAGTTGGTTTATACCTACCACGTCTGTTTCACACACGGACAATTATATGTGGCTCTTTCACGCGTAAAAAGCAAAAAGGGTTTGAAGGTTGTTATTTTCGATGCGAGATAGTAATTTATTAAAACTACTACAAATGTAGTCTATAAAGAGGTTCTTAACGGTCTTTGATCAGTTATCAACAGGTATGTACGGATATTCATATAATGCGACATGAATTTGTTTTTTACATGTTTATTGTAATTCATACAAATGTTTTACTGACACATTCTTTTCATGCTTTATTAGGTTCTCGACGAATTTTTATTGCCTTACCAATTCATCTACTTCCCCTACATACGCTTTCTTTTTTAAGGCTATCAAGATTCAAGACCACGTGAATGGCTGTTTATTACATTATTACTTACAATAATTGTACTCTATATTGTACTTGACTTATCACTTCATATTAATAAATAACAGATTCACTATTTGTTTTCTTTCATTATTTTTCTTATTTTGTTAAAATACTAATTTTTCATCTTTTTTGCAATATCTCTTCTAAAAACCTGTGGATTCCACGGGTCTTATAAGCTAGTAATTCTATACATGTAGGACTATGTCTTCATTTATTTCCCATTGTTTCATTATAATTACATGCATATTTAAATGTAAAACTATAACTTGTAGTGAAACTGCATACGTATAAGACATTTGTAGTTAAAGCAACGAAGCAATGAATTGAAGAATGTATTGTTCTTTGGGTGCATATATATTTATACAAACTGAATTGTACTTTATTAATGTTTTGGTTGAATTGTTGGTCCTTGAGTAAGCCTTAAGGCCTAAAAGGTTTCATTCTTGATAGATTCGATCGAAAGGACTGCATTTTTTAGGGAAAAGGGTATTGTGACGATTTATGTCTGCTCGGTTATTACTCTAAGTGATGTTAGAGGTTATGGTTTTTATTAACAAATTTGTGTGGTATATTGTCCCACATAGACAGGGGGAGAGAAATTAAAATTGTTTATAATTGCACTCTCACTTTAATATGATATCATGATATTGAAAGCTTTTGAAAAAAAAAGAAGGTAAATGCTTCTTATATCATGTTTTGAATTTTTATCACTTATAAATAGGAATTTGCACATTTCTAATTTTTATAGGAAGACTCTAGTTAATGCATTAAACAATTGTACGATTTTTATTTATCTATACTACTTATAACGATCTTGTACCTTCCCTCCTATATTTTTTAAGATTTCATAATATAGAACTTTTAAGCAAATACAAGTAAAAAATCATAAGTTACAACTATTTGAAGCACAAATAAAACTAAAAAAATACTATTCAACATATACAATTAATACATTATTTAATTTACCCTTTCACAAAAATATACAACAATTTAACCACAATGTACAATCTAATCAAGCTACTAAGCCAAACACTTAAAAATAAAGCCATTAGGGTGCCCGCACTGGTCGGTCGACCGATTCGATCGCCATTGCGCCGACCGAGTCGCCGCCATTGCAGCATGAGGGTCGAACTGGGTCGGTCGGCTCCAAAATTGACGAAGGGTTCATCCCGTCGACCGATAATTCACTCGACTAAAAAAACAAAAAAGTAAACCGTTACATTATTGAAAAAACATTTTAACTTTGTAAGATTTTCTTTTTTGTTTGTTTGTTAGGCTACTTGCTACCTAGACTCGAAAATGAAAAGGAAACTAAACAAGATCTCCGTTATTATTATTTCTAAATTAATTGTTAAAAAAAGTATGGCTGCATAACATCACATTATCAGAAAATTGATCAGCAGATCGCCGCATCGCGTGGCAGATTCGCTAATTCTTTGAATGTAAAGGATTAAGGACCAATTCTGCCAAATGGGCAAAAATATTTAAGGAACAAGCCCAAAATTGGGATTACTTTCACAATTTTAGCATGTATATATAGGGAAGAAACCTAAAATAAGAAAAATAAGAAAGAATTTTGAACCACACATTTTAAATAATAGGGAGAAATTCAAAGGGAGATGCATATTTTTTTTTAAGTGCATCTGATATGTGTGGTTGTGGTTTCTTCTCATTTCTTATTTGAATTTTTCTTCTTATTTGATCCTAACTCTGTATATATATATACACTTGGTTCAATAAGGCATTAATAACAAAAATTAACTTTTACGATTTTGAGTTCGAATTTCCCCAAAACGATTTAGGTATGTTCCTTGACTAAACATTCAAAGTAACTATTCGATTAATGTTTATGTATGATGTATTATAATACTTAATATTCTAGTATGCGTTTTGTTTAACGTGATGGTTTATTCAAAGCTGTTTAATATGATATGATTTTTATTTACATCAGTAATCCAAATTTTGGCAATGTTGCATACCAATGATCCATAAATTGTAAGGCCATAAAAAGTTTTTTTTTTTTTTTTTTTTTTTTTTTTTGCAAAAGGTGAATTATATTAGCTTCCAACACTTACAAATAAGGATAACAATCTAGATTTGGACAAGTCCCAAATCAAAAACAAACATACAAATAAACATACATATGTTTGATATACAAAACAGAACAAAAAAACATGTATGATGTCTTCCAGGTTTCTTCACATTCAGAAACCATCTTGATCCATCAACTCAGAGATTCATCAAATACTTCAATTCACCTTAGATGCACCTACCATCTAGCTACATTTCCATCTCTATTCTACTACACCACTCAACCTTCCACCACAATAGCAATAGCGGAAAATAGAGGATGGCTTCACTAGGAACCATCCATCCATGGGGGGGGGGGGCTCTTCCAAACAC
This sequence comes from Chrysanthemum lavandulifolium, assembly GCA_022545495.1. Lineage (NCBI taxonomy): Eukaryota > Viridiplantae > Streptophyta > Magnoliopsida > Asterales > Asteraceae > Chrysanthemum > Chrysanthemum lavandulifolium. The sequence goes on from CM040244.1 coordinate 242,219,684, forward strand.
CCTACATTTCCTCTCTTAGGAAGGCTTGGATGTTTGGAAACACTATCCTCCATGATGACCACCATTACCTCCTTTGGGAGTGCAAAGAATGGACCATGAAGTGTCATCTTCACCACTCTCAATTCCACACTACTTACACTCCCTCCAAGATCATTTACCCTCCACAAAAGGAAGCCCTACTTTATGGTACATCCATACCGAGATAGTCCTCCTACATCGCCCAAACTTAGCTTCCTAGTTCCTCCCAAGGCCAAACCGAGAAGATACTAAGAGGCTAAAGTAGGTGCAGTCACACGATTAGGACTCCAAGATACAAGGAACTTCTCAATTGCAATGATCTAGCAGACTATATTCTTCCTTAGAAGCAAACCTTAGATCAGATTTCTTCCAAGAGATCACAATCATTTCTCTTAATATTCATCACAACTTTCCATTTCTTGCCAATCTCCACAACTTGAGTAGTATTTTTGACTTGCAAATTGGCTAGCTTCAGTCTGATATAGTGAATCACAGTTGAAAGAAGGTCTTTAGTACTCCTTTAACGTACATTCATGTGCAATGTGCGTTGACATAAAAAGTTAAGTTTAAATGTTTGCAATGTGCGTTGACATGAGAATATAGTTGTCATTTTCACTACTTTAACGTACCTTCATGTGCAACACATGAGAGAATATTTGATTTTAGATGTTGATATACTTGCATTGTTACATTAACATGTTCGTCTAGCAACTTTTTCAACTTTTTTTTTTATCAGAATTTGTACACAAACTCTTGAAAATGATTTGGTGTTATAAACAAGAAAGCGAACTGAAAATACTTTGAAATGAAAATTTGTTGTGAGTTCTTCCTTGTGGGAAGAAGCTAATGGAAACGAATATGGTTATTATATACAGCCGTTCTCACTCTCAACTTTTGCTACCCGAGCGATGTGGGATAAACCCAACACCCTTGCAAAGAACATTTCTCATGGCTTTTCTGGCTTTAACCCCGAGAAGAGTTTTTGCAGAACGACTACTCTTGGCATATCAAGTGTCGCCAAATAGCACAAACAATACTCTTTGTTAATAATTAGTGATTGGGTACCTTTCAGATATCTAATCACCAGGTATTAAGGACCCAGTTCGCTTGTGCCATTTAGTAATTGGTCATATGCTAAGAATAGAAGTCACTGCTAACACTCCTCTAGGAGACGAAGCCAATGAAGCTCTGATTCAACATGAAGATGACAGGCAGTTCTGAAATCAAGGCTGGAGGCATATTACGAACAGACTGAACTGGTACGTTGCCTTCCCAATTCCCATTTAGAACTACTAAAATCTGATTCAGCTATATTATTCTTTGTTTCAACAAACTGCTGTGTGTTGTTACATACAGTTACTGCAAAGTTTGTGTACATGATAAAGCTACCAAGCCTTGTGTTTTGCTGGAATTAGCGACAATATGCCTATGTTTGGTAAAATTATCAAAATGGGTAAAAGTTATATTGACGGGTCAAACAAGGTTCAGTTTGACCAGGCTTAACTTTTTTACTCATGGTCTTTTGAATTACATAAAAAACTGCTACTAATAAACATGATTTCAAAAACTATTAGTGAATATTGAGTGGTAAACACCTGAATATACGTTGGTACACCTTTGAACCGCTTGACCCATTGTCAATAATACAAAACCCAACTTGACCATTTTCGCTCAAATGAATTGAAGTTGCTTCCCTCTATCACTCCGTTTTTTGAATGTGTTTGGCGCGTCTTCCTTGGCTCTAACTCTAAAAGGAGTCTTTTCAGCAGCTAATAGTCTTAGCATATAACCGACGGCCAAGTGGCACAAACAAATCATCCTTAATAATTTGTGATTGACGTGCCTTTTAGATATCCAATCACCATTTATTAACGATGATGTTTGTTTGTGCCACTTAATGACTGGTGATATGATATGATAAGAGAAGCTGTAGTTGTAAGAACTCCACTTGGAGTTAAAGCCAATGAAGATGTGGAGAATGTGTGTATTTTGTGCAGGCATATTTTTGTAAAGTTGAACAATCCTTCTTTGTACTTAGCCTATCATGATTGCATTGCAGGAGATTTAATCTCAAGGACTATAACTGTTTCAAAAAATAGTATTGTTTGGCTACAAACTTATGCGCTATGAGTCATGCATTTTTCTAACACCATGAATTGCGGCTAAAAAAAGTAGAGCCATGGCTGCGACAAAGTCAGAAATATAGAGCCATCTGAACTTTTGGGTTTAAAGCTTGAACTAAAGATTGGTTAGAGCTCTTCCTTTTAGAAAAAAGCTCTCCAAAAATAAGCATATGCCAATTTATGCAACGAGCACACGGTATTCTTTAGTAAAAGGCGAAAGAATAGTTCGCTTTGTGCTCATTGCTTGGCTGCGTGCCTTTCATCTTATGCAGCTTGGTCTTTTATATACAACCTTCCTCTCTCTCTAAGCTTCCACTACGCAGCCAATGTGGGATAAACCCAAATATAAAAAGGGTGATTACATGAGTGGCATAGGTGGTCGGTGGTCATCTATAGTTTACGATCCCATTAGGTAGTTTTTAGTTTAGGATATCAGTCATTTTTTTGCAGAAACAACAACTTTTAGCATATCACTAATCGCCATGCGGCACAAACAATAATAAGTCGTGATTTGGTAACTTATCATTATCCTATCACCAATTATCAAGGATGTGTATGGTTTTTGCCACTTGGTGCAGCAGTGATAGACTAAAAGTAGTTTTTGGTACTAAAACTCCTCTCGAAGTTAAAGGAAACAAAGCTATGGAAAACATGTGCATTTTCTGCATTCACATTTGCTACAAAGGAACTATATTTTGTGTACTTACTCTAGCATGATTGCATTGCATCTCAGGACATTTCGTTTGTGACTTGGCTTTGTTGTGGTTATAATCAACGAAATCTTAGGAGAAGCCTTTATGTCATGGATTCGATCCCAAGCGTTTTGCTCCAAACGAAAAAATTGTTGCAATTTATAATGTTAACCACCATCCCTAATTCCTTGGTCTGAAAATGTGTTACATATAAGGCCGCTACTATAATTGGCACTGAATGTTTGCTTTCTTGATATTCAAAAGAGTGATCATGGCCAGCTTGGTCAGGGAAATGTACCCAGTCGCCGATGATTAAGGGCGGATACTGTTTATGCCACTTGGCAACTGGTGACATTCTAAGACCTCCCATTTCTACAAAAACTCCTCTCGGAATTATTGCAACAAAGCTATGGAGAACGTACGTATTTTTCTGGGTGCATATTTTATACAAACTGAATTGTACTTTATATATATTTTGGCTGTATTGTTGGTCAAGGAAAACTTGTTTATGATGACATTGTTATGACTAATGTTAATCATGGGTCCTTGAGTAAGCCTTAAGGCCTAGACAGTTTCATTAGTGATGGGTTCCCAATGGACAGTGGTGCAACTAATGAAGCATTATCTCAACAAGGTTTCAATCTCTATAGATTTGACGAAAAGGACTGCATTTTAAAAGGAAAAAATATATATATCAGTGACGATATATGTTGCTGATTGGTTATTAGCTTATGGTTTTTATTAACAAATTGGTGTGTTGTATTGTCCCACATGGGTGGCATGAGAGAAATTAAAATTGTTTATAATTGCACTTTCACTTTAACATGTCATCATGATACAAAAACCACTTGAATCATGTTTTGAACTTTTTTATCATTTATAACTGAGAATTTGCACACTTCTACTCATTAGAACACTCTACTAAATGTGCATTAAACAATTACACTATCTATATATTTCTTTGAATACTTGTACAATAAAAATACACTTTTATTATCATATCTAAATCACCTCCCCTTATAAATACACTTTCATTTTTGTCACCTACCCAACGTGGGACAACCCCAAAACACAATTTTTGATACAATACGTGATATGACCTTAGGTTCCAATTTTTACTTTCCTATCTTGTATAGTTTGTTTTCCGTAAAAATTCGAAGTATATTTTTCATTAGCACAAATGCACAATTATCATATTTCTAGATTACAAGGTGGCTCATTTTTAGCTTTCTATACCTTTCGATATAGATAGTCAACGTAAATATTTAAGAAGCAGCCATATGTTAATAGTGGTGTATGATAGGGACCAGTTTGATTAGGAGTTTATAAACATGTGTGGGTTCAAATATTTTTCAAATGAACCCGTAAGCTATGTGAAAATCTTACACCATAAGTTATCTGAAATGGACAAATGTAAAAGATTGAGGACCAATTATGCCAAATGGGCAAAATTATTTGAGGAAAACACCATGTCGGTTTATAGCCCAAAATTCGGATTACTTCACAATTTCAGCCTATATATAATATACTTGGTTCCATTTTTTAGCTGGTTAAATCATCCCGATAACCAAACGAAAATAAGCGTTGTGTACTGTGAGTTATATTTGTTTTTAAATGAGATATATGTATAATGGGTTTGGTGCTAACTACTACATAAGTTTAGTGGTGGGAGTGAATGATGATGTGGTACCCGGCCGCACCACCACCACCAAACCTTATTACATCCGGTCTAGCGATTTTGCTATTTGCTAACTTATACCATTACATTTTACAAGTATATAAATCTTCATTTTACTAGTAGACACTAACAAATTTGTTGAATAATAAAGGTTTTTTTCTTAAAGAAAATACACAAACCTCGCATCAAATTTTGGTATCCAGTACGTATATTTAGACACCATAAGATGTGAGATCGGGTATTGTTGTTGTTGTATGCAACCCATGAAAAGTGGCCGATTAGAACTTTTTAAAGTTTATTTGAAATGGACAAATGTAAAAGATTGAGGACCATTTCTGCCAAATGAGTAAAAACATTTAAGGAAAGAGTTAATTACATAAATCGTCCTTATGGTTTGGTCAAAATTACGGATCTTGTCCCTATACTTTTTTTGATGCGTTTCGTCCCGTGGTTTACAAATAAATGCGGTTTGTTCCTTTTGTATGGAAAATGTTTCATACATTTTCATACAAAACGCATATATTTGTACAAAACGTACACTTTTTTACAAAAATGTTTTCATACATTTTCATACAAAACGAGCGAAACCGTATAAAACAAATGAAACGTAAAATAGAGAAACCGTATAAAAAGTTTTTTATACGCCTTCATCCGTTTTATAATAAAATTAAAAAGTTTTTTTTTAATTTTATTTTAATTTTAATAAAATTAATTTTTTTTAAAGAAAAAACAGTCTTTTTTTAGAAAAATATTATAATAAACCACAGGGACAAGATGCGTAACTTTTACCAAACCACAAGGGCGATTTATGTAATTAACTCCGATCGTTAAAACCAAAATATGATGTTAGTCCCTCACGTTAAAGAGTATTTGCAAGGGAGGTCCTTTTTTTGGGAACGGGTCGGATCAGGGACAAGATCCGTAAGATTTGTAAACCACAGGGACGAAACGCACTGAAAAAAAAGTATAGGGATAAGATCCGTAATTTTGACCAAACCACAAGAACGATTTATGTAATTAACTCTTAAGGAAAAAACCATGTTTGTTTATAGCCCAAAATTGGGATTACTTCACAATTTTAGTCTATATATAATATATACTTGGTTCCATAATAACGCATTAATAACAAAAATTCGCTTTTTGTTGTAAACAAGAATTGAGGGAATGAAAAGTATTCTTCAATTAATCATGGAATACAAAAGGGTATATATAAGATAAACATTAGGGTAAAACCCTAATAGCTAATTGGGTCATGGGCTTCTTATGGGTTATATGGGCATCCACATAATATTATTCATAACACTCTCTTTTGGATATCCTTATTATTAATACGATTTAAGAATGCTGCCTCATTAAAACCTTGTCGTGAAAACCCGGTGGGACAAAACCATGATTAAGGAAAAAAAAAAGTGCAGTAGCGTATTGTCTCCTCGATGACTATATCACTTGAGCTCTTTGAGTCGTCGCATTCCAATGTTGTAACTTAGTTTCCTAAATGTTGAGGTAGGAAGTGCCTTGGTAAATAGATCCGTCAAATTGTCGCTTGAACGAACTTGTTAATATCACCATTCTTCTGTAAGTCATGAGTGAAGAAGATTTTTGATTAAATATATTTCGTCCTTTCGCCCTTAATATAACCTTCTTTAAGTTGAGCAATACATGCTCCATTATCTTCATGCAAAACTGTTGGTGCCACCTTCTTTGAATAATTACCACATGATCTACGTATGTGTTGTATCACACTTCTTAGCCAAACACATTCTCGACTTGCTTCATGTGTCTTTAGAATTTTTGCATGGTTGGATGATATCGCTGAGATCGTCTGCTTAATTAAACATCATGAAATTGCGGTTCCTCCACTTGTAAATACATATTCAGTTTGTGATCGACCATTGTGAGGAACTCAAATACCTCTCATCAGTATCTTATAAGATATGGACATCCATATTATTATTATCTATAACACACCCCCTTGAATGTCCATTTGAGGATTATGCCTCGTTCAAACCTTACTAGACAAAACCCAGTACTTAGAAGTTTTCACCACCATTCTCAATAATATAATGTGGAAAACCGTGCTCGCATTGTATAAGTCGAGCCACTAATTACGCTAACCTTAAGTTGCGTATTTGATGATCATTTTGACGATGCATCGATTTTAAAACTCAAAATGATCCACATGGCAGATGTATAGGCCTACATACATCCCTTTTATATTCTTTTCAAAACTTCATAGGACAAAGTCCTTACTTTAATTTGGTGATAATAAGTGAACAATGCACTTACATTAAGAACAATAAAACTAATCAAATAATCTTTTATGAACTCAAGGTTCTTGTATATGGTTCGCATCATTATTGATCCGAGATGGTTCAACCGGTCATGCCAATAAATAATCATGGCTCATAAACTCTAGTTTATGACCACGTGTGTTTTAGTTGCATCTTGTTATATAAAAATCTAATACTCCATAACACGGAGAACTTAATGCATCATCACATTTCTCCAATTAAATTGATATAAGTACTTTTATCGCTTCAACTTAGTTCACTATAGTATGCACAGTAGCCCATAGCATTATCAAACAAGAAACACACATTTTTTTTTACTTATGAAGTTGCATAATTTGCTAAACACATATACAGTATACCAGTAACCATTCAATAAAATGTCTTGCAACTAAAATCACATATAATAAATAATGTACACATAAATAACAAACTCGATTACACAATTAGAATCATATAAGACATCTTATTTTTATATTTGATACATAACGTCCATAATTGCAATATTTATTCTGACCAAAGATTTTCATACTTAGTGAAACACTTTCAATTGGACGAGTTTCATAATATTATACCAAAAGCTCACCTTTTATATCTGTTCATACGCAAATAATAGTCCAAAATGTATCAAGGCACGTCACGTTTCATATAACCGTTATCTTACACTTTATCATAGATTACCTTAATACAACACAAATCAAATTAGAAGTAATTACATGGCTGATTTCATTCACCAAGTAAGGATAATAATAACTGAAAGTGATATTATCTATGACCGAGCTTAAATCACAAAATAATCAACATCGAAATAATCAACCTTAAAATTATAGATCTCCGTTATTATACAAATAATCAATGCAAATAACTCATGCTAAGGTATGAAGATCTTAGTACAACATCATAATTCTCAAAGATTTTGGAATCAATCATATAATTAAATCCACGTTATTTTTAAATAGTGTCTAAATCATCAAATCACATTATGCAAGTTCTGATATCATAGTTTACTATGGCGGCAAATCGTATATCTACTTGTGAGGGCAAAAATAGTGAATATAAGTTTTATATTATCCAACTAATATTCAAACTTGTAAAATAAACACAAAACTGAACCACATACAACCCACAAGCATAAATATCAACTTCGAACATTGTCATGTCCATGTATAATATTAATAATCCTTTAACATTCACATATTTCTTATCGTATTGTTAAACACACAAGAATGGATGCAAATCTTTCATGTTGAGGAATATGACATACTAGTAGCTATTACGGAGCACAAATTAAATTTCAAATTCGACAAATTATATTCTAGTGTTTCAAGCACATGAGTCACATTCTTAATAATATCAACAAAATTACATGATATTCGACGAAGTGCTGAAGTTATAAAAACAATTCAATAAAAACTAGTTACGAGAAAACAAGCCATAAACACAATTTTTTTAAATGAGTAAGTTATAGCTAAAACAAGTAAATGCCTGGCCATTAGCCTTTTTAACAAGTACTCGTATAATTATAAGCATCATAATTAATACGTAAAGATAATTCTTCATCTTTGACACTTTTCTCCGCCCCTAATACAGAACCATTGATTTATTCTAGTAGATATAATTAATCACTAATATCGTGAGGCTATTGTGGGTCTTCTTGAAATCCCGCTATTTATATCAACATATAACTAGAACTTATTAGAAGTTTCACTCAAGTAATTGCATATCTAATAAAGTTTATAAGATTTGTCCATTGATCCAATAATACTTAATTTTACAAATAACTGATAACTTCGAGTTAAGATTTTATAGTGATCATAATACAAGGCAATTCAATTGTAATTACACTCATCAAAACAATTAAAAAAATAAATAAATAATGACAAACTTGAATCTAAGTATTTAGACCATAATTATTAGACTTGTCATGCACCAATCATCATATAATTCACATGTATTATAATTTTCCAATTTTATCATCATTAGTATTCTTGTTTAAAAATCATAAAAGAGCTTACTGTCACGACCCGCCTACTCGACTAGATCATTTCCAAGTGTGATCGGGATTCCGGATTATTCTACACTTCTTTTGGGAAGTCTTGATAAGGATGGAAGAGTTTGGAAGCCCTTGGAAGATGATAGATAATCTTGGAAGATTATAGAAAAAGATGGAATAAGTAGGAAGCTCTAGAAACTTACTAGAAGCTTATGGAAATATTATAAGCTAGAAGCTTCCAGAATGATGTACATAGTAGTATATATAGGTGTTGCCTCATTTGTAAAGATCATCCAAAAAAGTTCAATTGTATTCTCTCTTGTAAAGTTCAAAGCAATACAAAGTATTCCTTTCATTCCACTTGTTCCTCTCTTTGAAGTTTACTTTCGTTGCATACATCGTTGAGCATTCGAGCAATTTGAGCTTAGTCGAGACTAAGTGCCGCACGGGAGACCTTGTAGAGACAAGTCCGTGACAAGTGGTATCGAGCCGCGTTGATTCAAAGCGATGGCAAGCGAGACCGGAAGATTGGTGCTAGTGGAAGTGCGGTCATTGATGAGAGGCAAGGTCGCGATGATAAGCGTCAAGACCGAAGAAGAGAGCGCGTCTAAGGACATTATGTCGAGCTTTGATAAGAGATTGGCGGGTGTTGAGACATCCGTGTCGGAGTTGAAGACCCAAGTTGAGGGCTTGGATGGTCTAGACACCGAGTTTATGACCATGAAGGATGACTTTGGAGGTCATCAATACGCTTAGTGGTGAATTTAGCGTGAAATCAATGGTCTAAAAGAGTTGTTCGTAGGCAAAATCTCCAACATTGAGAAGACCATCGAAGACTTGCAAGCCGATGTAGTGCTATGCAAGCGATCCATGGCTAACGGAGGTGGAAACGTTGGTAATAATGCTCCGAAGATTGATGTTCCAAAACCATCACCGTTCGTGGGAAAGCGCGGTTGATGATTTCCTATGGGAGATGGAGCAATACTTGGAGGGCGTCAACATTACGGATGATGACACCAAAATCAAGATGGCGACCCGATACTTGAAGGATACCGCAGCGTTATGGTGGAGACGTCGATATGGAGATATCGAGCGAGGCACGTGTACTATCGATACTTGGGGTGATTTTGTTCTTGAACTTAGAAGCAATTTTATCCAGGAGAATGCTAAGAACGAAGCAAAGAGTCGGCCGTAAACTTAAGCATTCTTAACGATCCGGATTATGTTAAGGAATTTACTACACTAACCTTGGAGATTCGGATCTTTCCGACCAAGACTCTCTTTATTTCCTCGATGGTTTGCAAGGATGGGCTAAGACGGAGTTAGAGGCGTGGAGTTCAAGAACTTGCTACGGCTATTGCCCATGCCGAGGGCTTGATTGACTTTTGCACGAGAAGCGTCGAAGTCAAGGATCGAAGGTGAGCCATGAGAAAGGTGGGGAGAAGGTCGCTCAAACGAAGCCCGATAATACGTAAACCACCCACCGGAAAGAACAAGGAAATAAAGACGGCCTTCAAGTGGTGGATGCTTCATATGTGACGGACCTCATAGAGCTCGAGATTGCCCCAAGAAAGCAAGCCTTAATGGAATGATGGTTCATGAAGACGAAGGCCCAGTGATGGTGGATGCATGAGCTCGATGAAGATTCTAAATGCAATTAAGGCCAAGACGGAGGTGCCAAAAGTTGTAGGAAGGATTGCAATTCGTAGAAGCAACCATCAATGGGACTAAAATCGTGCTCTAGTTAATTCCGGTGCCACTCATAATTTCGTGTCGGTTGATGAAGCCAAGCGGCTAAGGATTAGCACTACGAAGGGTGGAGCGTTCAAACCGATAAACTCGAAGGCCAAGCCTATGGAAGGAGTGGCCAAGGATGTACGAGCCAAGATTGAGAGGCGGGAAGGGACGGTTGACTTGTCGGTGGTCCCGATGGATGATTCGATGTGGTTCTTGGGTTGGAGTTCCTCGATAAGGTCTGAGCTTTCCTATGCCATTTGCTAATTCTTTATGTATCCTAGATGGTGGGAAGACTTGCATGGTTAGCACGGAACGGGATTCTAAGTGTGGAGTGAAGACCCTTTCGCCATGCAATTCAAGAAAGGGTACAACAAGAGCGAGCCTTGCTATTTAGGCGGTAACAAGGCTAGAGCCGGATGGCGAGTCGGGCAAAGTGGAGATACCGAAAGAGATCGAAAGAGTTCTTGATGAGTTCAAGGACGTGATGCCCAAGGAGTTGCCTAAGAGACTACCACCTAGGAGGGAGGTGGATCATACCATCGAGTTGGAACCGGGTTCCAAGCCACCCGCCAAAGCCCCTTACCGAATGCCACCACCCGAGTTGGAGGAGTTGCGTAAACAACTCAAGGATCTTTTGGATGCGGGCTATGTTCGACCCTCGAAAGCCCCGTATGGTGCACCGGTGCTATTTCAAAGGAAGAAGGACGGATCCTTACGAATGTGCATAGATTACCGGGCACTTAATAAGGTAACGATCAAGAACAAGTACCCGATTCCTCTAATTGCGGATTTGTTCGATCAACTTGGAAAGGCGAGATACTTCTCCAAGTTAGACTTGAGGTCGGGGTACTACCAAGTACGGATAGCGGAGGGAGACGAAGCTAAAACGACATGTGTTACGAGGTATGGATCTTACGAATTCTTAGTAATGCCTTTTGGCTTGACTAATGCTCCCGCTACATTTTGCACCCTCATGAATAAGCTATTTCACCCGTTCCTTGATAAATTTGTGGTGGTATACTTGGATGATATAAATGGTTTATAGTCATACCTTGGAGGAGCATGTCTTACATTTGAAACAGGTGTTCCAAGTGTTGCGAGACAATGAACTTTATGTGAAGTTGGAGAAATGCTCTTTCCCCAAGACGAAGTCGAGTTCTTGGGACACAAGATCAAAGACGGTGGATTGATGATGGACGGGGCAAAAGTAAAAGCTATCCAAGAATGGGAACCGCCAACCAAGGTAACGGAATTACGATCTTTTCTTGGCTTGGTGAACTATTATCGAAGGTTTATCAAGGGGTACTCCGCAATAGCATCTCCCTTGACGGACCTATTGAAGAAGAACAAAGCTTGGATTTGGGACGAAAAGTGCCAAGCGGAGTTCGAGAGGTTGAAGAAGGCGGTTATGGAGGAACCGGTGTTGAGACTACCGGATGTAACCGTGCCTTTCGAGTTACATACGGATGCATCGGACTTTGCTATTGGAGGAGTTCTAATGCAAGAAGGACACCCGATCGCATTCGAGAGTCGGAAGTTAAATGAACGGAAAGGAAGTACACCGTGCAAGAGAAAGAGATGGCGATAGTGCATTGCTTGCGGACTTGGAGGCATTATTTGTTGGGTTCAAAATTCGTGATCAAGGCGGATAACATTGCCACGAGTTATTTTCAAACCCAAAAGAAGTTAAGTCCCAAGCAAGCTCGTTGGCAAGACTTCTAGCGAGTTCGACTACCATTTGGAGTACAAGCGGGAAGGCTAATGTGGTAGCCGACGCATTGAGTCGCAAAGCGGAGTTTGCGGCAATCACCCAAGTGCAATTCTTCCTCCAAGACCGAATCAAGGAAGGATTGGAACGTGATCCTTTTGCCAAGAAGCTCGTGGCCCTAGCAAGAGAAGGAAAGACTCGGATATTTTGGCTTAAAGGAGACATGTTGTTCACCAAAGGAGATCGGCTTTACGTACCTAAGTGGGGTGATCTTAGACAGTTAATCTTGAAAGAGTGTCATGATTCGAAGTGGGCCGGTCATCCGGGGATTAAGAGGACGTTGGCATTGGTCGAAGGCACTTATTATTGGCCAAGGATGGAAGACGATGTAGAGACATTCGTGCGAACATGCCTTATTTGCCAACAAGACAAGATAGAGCAAAAGAAGTCCGAAGTCGGAAGGAAACGGGAGTATTATTGTGGTGGTCGATCGATTCTCGAAGTATGGAACTTTCATTGTCGCACCACCCGATGTTACCGCGGAAGAGACGGCTAAGCTTTTCTTTAAAAATGTGGTGAAGTATTGGGGAGTGCCACATGTGATCGTTAGTGATCGAGATCCAAGATTCACGGGGCGCTTTTGGACGGAGTTGTGTACATGATAAAGCTACCAAGCCTTGTGTTTTGCTGGGATTAGTGGCAATATGCCTATGTTTGGTCAATTTATCAAAATGGGTACAACTATATGACGGGTCAGACAAGGTTCAGTTTGACCAGGCTTAACTTTTTTACTCATGGTCTTTTGAATTTCATAAAAAACTGCTAGTAATTAATATTGATCCAGTAATAAGTGAATAATGAGTGAGTGGTAAACACCTGAATATTTGGTTCACTTTTGAACCGCTTGACCCATTGTCAATAAAACATTACCCAACCTGACCCGTTTTCGCTAAAATGACTGCTAGTAAATTTATCAAAATGAGTAAAATTATAGGAGAAAAGGTGTTGTAGCAAATCTCCATGCAGAAACTACTGCAGGAGGTAGCTCATGAGGTCCTATATTAAAAAAAAAAAAAAAAAAAAAACCTTAAATAGCTAGTCGCTTGATGTATATTGAACAACTTTCCACTCGGACCACGGTCCTTGGTATTTAGTATCCATCAAGAATGAACTAATTGTTCACATTAAGGCTTATCCAAGGCCTCGTTGATTATACTCTTAAATAAGTCATAGAAACTTGCCCCTAAACAATAATACAATCAGACTTCAATAAGTACAAGAAGAAGGTTCAATTGCATAATAATATACATGTTGGAATTATATAACATGACAATCAAATAAATAATCACAAAACATCAAAGTATACATGCGGAAGCGTATAGGATTTATTAACGAATAATTAATTAACATAAGAATATGCGTACCTTTTCTTGATTCTAGCCGAACAAGAATCAAATCCACAAACTAGCAATTGGATGAACCCTAATTAGGGTTTATAGGATTATATGAATTACCCCTTACCGTTTTCTAATTCAATCCAAGATAATAACAAAAGTATGTTATTACTATGTTCTTGTACACACGTACTAAACCGAATTAAAGTAATGCTAGTTTTTATCAAACAAATAACTTGGTTTGTGGAAAAGTTTTGGATCGAAACCTATGATGGTGGACGATCGGTTTGGAGAACAAAAAAAAAACACAAAACAATTTTTAGGGTTTAGCTAATGAGCACAAGAGATGGAAAAATAAAACCCCAAGCCTTGTTTATATACCCAAGCAAACTTGGTGAACAAGTTGGTTTTTCTTTCCTTGTTTTGTGTCCCTAGGCCGATCGGTTAAGGAGTCCCCAAAGGGATTCCGGAACCTTCCCAACTTTTACAATTTGATCCTTTTCCATAAACATTTTACGACCGTTAGTCCATTACATTAATTAGTTAACGTCCGTTAGTTATTTCGTTTAATAAATAAATAAATATAACGTTTATATTTAATTATTAACTTTAAATTCTCATATGTAAAGTGTGCAATCCCATAGTCTCGAGTTCGATCCTAACTCACGTCTACTAATTTATATCCATAAAACTAATGACTCCCACTTGGATATATCTTAATAGAGTGATCACATCGGTTAGCGTCTAGCAACACTTGATGCCTCTAGTACAACTCGAGTAAGGTCTCTGGAAAACCTTTTAATGATTTCTCATTATTATTATCCTTTTGTTTCTAATACCATGTTAAATAAAGATATGGAATTAAGTCATTCTTTATTCATTATTATTTCTCGTTATTAGTGATTGAACAAGATTACCAAATCTTCTAAACATATTTAGGGAGATTTTGGGTGTGGCCACACAAACATCTTGTCAACCCTACGAGGGGCCAAGAAGATTAAACTCCAAATAAATTTGAAGGAACAAATTCTATCTTGACTACGAGAATAACCCACAAACTTTGTAACATTTTTGAAAACAACCCTTATGACTACCGATTCGTATAGCGTTAAGTTGCTCCACGTATGCACTACATTCATGACACTTATCCGGTATCTCAAGTCCGAGGATAACTATTCATAATTTACTTATAACAATATCCATAAAGTAAATTATGTAGTTGGGATAAGTCCTATATTCAATTCATTGAATATCATCCGAAATTGGTATGCATTCTCATCAATATACTTTCAAGTATATTCTACCATATCTCTCGATTTGTCTTAGTTTAATGATACTCCCATATCATTAATTGACAACAGACGATTTAGAATAAATAAATTTATTCACGGATTAAACATGCAAATAAAGGATACAATATATTATAAAGTCAAACATACCAAGTATTTGATTTATTATAACAATTGTTTAACATCCCTTATCCAAATACCAAATAGATCAATGCATGAAAATTCCGGTTGATGAATTATGCCTCAAGTAATGACAATCATACTTGTTGACAAGGCATAAATCAACCAACTTGATCTATCGTAATTTTGAGAATACTTATTTCAAGAATTCAATTAATGAAGTCCTTGTATGTGTGCATTCAACAATCACATAATAATTCATAAAGTGTGTGACATCCTCTATCACCAATTTATGACAATTTAAACTTTCAAACATGTTAAAGTTTAAAGTATTCTTATTCTTTTAATGTATAATGCAAGCTAGCTCTTAGTAGCACAACTAGTTCACATGGCCATTAACAAGGATGAAATCATACCATGACTAGTATTGAGTGTCATCTCAATTAAACCAAACATCATTGTATACAAACAACAATGTGCTCATTAAAACTCCATAAACTTTAATATCTCATTGTGTAATGTTTTATGTCTTCCAAACATTCAAGTTTGAAGCTGATGACAATTTGCACAACAATTGACATATTGTTCATCCATAGAATCTAGGAGCAATTCCAGGCTGAGGATGTAATTCTTTTAGAATATTCATTACACAAGTTATCTAATAACTTTTAGTTAGATATCAATGTTGTCAAATCACTTCTTATTCAAGAATGATACAACAATTTTAATACACAACATGATGTACATGATGAATCTACAGGTCAACCTTAGAATTCATTCACGTTCTATCTTGTCAAAAGATATTTATCAATTTCACAAATATATCATGTTTTATTAGAATCATTTATTTTACCGCACATGTTTATTAACAATAAACATATATTTCAAGGTTGTATGTTTTAATTCTTAAATCTTACAAGTGAAGTTTCATTCCAATCTAAGACTTAACATTTAGCTTACAAGGAATGTTACTTACTATATGTTATACAACATATAAGATTTAAGAAACTTAACATAATACTCCCACTAGCTTTCAGGAATACTTAAAATTTATTTTATTTTAATTATAAATCGAAAATGGGATTTAATAATTAAACATAAGAATAATTTCATAGATGCATGCATTTATCCATTCATGAATTATTTGCACTTCGTACACTTTCAAAGATTATATGAATTCAAAAAACCTTTCAATTACTTACCGTCCTCGCTCAAGTAATTTCTCAAGAAAGAGTTTTGATATTCCATTGTCATATTTCATATTAATGAAAACAAGTATGACAATTATCATCTTTATATATTTAATGTGTCTTAGGAAAGAACGTTCAATCACAATTAATTGCTTAAATATGATTAATAATCTTGTCATAAAACATGCATTAAATATGTGTACAATATTGTCCATATGATTTCTACATAGAAATTCAAACCACTAGGGTTTTTCATCTCTTTGAAGAAACTCATTTCCATTCTCTAGTCTAACTATTAAGATAAACCAAATTTCCAAAATTGATTATCTTTATGGACAACATCTTTAACATTCATAGTATGAGTAATTTACCCAATTCAATATTTGGTAATCTATCATAATGATTATCGGGTTTACTATAATCCTCAGTAACTCATATTTCTCAAACATATAAGTCAAATATCGAGATATCCTTGCAGATCTATGAATGAAAATTCTATCATCTTGAGGTCTATCATTTACATGTCTAACCTCATCATGATATTTACTAGTGTGTTTTAGAAGATTATGTATCTTGTAATTTTATCTTTCAAGATAGAAAAACTCCCACTTGCCTTTTGTAATATATAGACTATCTATATATACTTAGCAGTTAGAGCAAAACTACATTGTTCTCCTTTTTGGGACATTACAAATACACATTGATAATTTCTGACTTTAGTTTGTTAATAACCTATTCATAAGTAGTTTAACAAATTCAGAATCTTCAATTTAAAAACTTAATGTGATTCATCACATTCCATAATGAAATGGTGTTTTATTAATCTTCTAGGTTGGAGTCATATTGAGTATATTCAATCCATACTCAATATTCTAACCTTGTTACTTTTTAAGAAAGAAGTTATGATTATCATGAATCAAACAAATCAAATGGAGTTTGATTCTCCTAACTGAACATACCATCAACTTGTCGTATTCATTAGAATTAATATTGTAAGACAATCTAACAATATATAAGATAAACATATTCCTTTTGGCTTACCTATTTACCAACTAAGTCAACTTAATGGTATATAGACTTTCCAAACCAATTACATGCTTTATAACACAAGTACCTTTTAACCAAGTCACTTCATATCCATGTTTCAACAAGAAACATAAACTGTTATAATCTCATTATACGTTATAAATCATTGATCAACTCAATGACTTCTTGTATATGTCTTAATTAAAAACATAACAAGTTAAAGTCTTACTTTATTATAAGTCTTAAAAGACTTTATGTTTATGTCTTTACAATGAATCATAAACATGTTTAACTAAAGTAATTATGAACACAACTCTTGGTTTCAATAGTAATTTCAAGTTAATTTATTTTACTTCACAATAATGTAAGACTACATTTTTTATTCATTTATTTATGTCATTCCAAAAATTCATAAATATACAAATTAAAGTAGTATTAGATTACTTCATTTAATTTTATGTCATTCTAATAATACATAAATATTTAATTTGAAGTAGTCTTATATATCATTTTGACACATGTTCTAAATACTTGTCTAATTTAGAAACTGCAAATATGTCCATGCAAGATCTCACTTTATATAGAGATTTACTTTGTTGTTGCAATCTCGCCAAGTTCTCACATGACGTAAATGGTAACACCAAGTGTTTCTTGAATTAGATATGTACAAGTTATATTAGAACGTTAGTCTCTTACCTAGTCAAGAGAATCCTTTAAATCATATATTTATATGTTGTACCTTGCACACAATATAGATTTCTCCCACTTGTGCATGGAACAACATCATGTAGCAGATAAACAACACGACATATGTTTGTTTATGTGACTAATATGATTGTGTCATTGATATTAGCATAACTAGTAGATGTAGAACCACTTCATTGTCTAATAAGGAAACGTACATGACTATCCTTGAAAACATAAGTGTCTACAAGTGGAAAGTAATTATCGTAAGACATTCTAGAGATAATCTGGGTTACTACCAAGATGACAAAGCTTGTAACTCCCACTGAATAAGAGATCATTACATTAATTCCTTATTCAGTAATAAGAACAAAATACTCCCACTGGATTTGACAACATTGTAAGTGTTGCATTAACCAGTGAAAGAAAATAGTGTTCTATTTACTTCCCTATACCTTTGAGAAAGTCCATACATAACAATTACTTATGTACTTAAGGATTGTATTCTACTATGTAGATGATGAACTATCCATCAATGCTATTAACTTGAAAATATGGGCATGCAAATTCTTTCTTAATAGTTCTACTATTCCAACAATTGTAAGTAGTACTTTTAAATGGTCAAAGCACAATGACTAGATAAAATATGCTAGTTTGTCTTTTACCAATTATCTGATAATTAGTCTAGCTTCTAATTTAATAACTCAAAAATATGCAATTTTCTTAACTATTAAAATTTGCTTACAAGTTATGTATTGAGAATTTAGACAATTCTAATTGTCCTATCATACCTTTCTTCATTCATGAAAAGGAATAGGATTGAATCTCACTCTTTATTATGAATAGAGGACTAGGTTCATTCATTTAGCAAAGTTGACTCTACCAAAAACCCTTACAGGTATAGATCAATTTACCAATACAGGAATAACCTTCGTTTACGATTTAATGTTGCATTAATACATTTAAAGAATTAGCAAAATTCAATTTTAGTATTTTCGATAATTAAACTTTTCAAGAAAATAAAATACCCAAGGTAATATTCATATAACCATAGAATTTTCTCGAAAACTAGGATCTAAATTATCGTAGTTCCATTACATCAGTTAATCTGCTAGTAACGAAAGCACATAATAAGGTAATATGTCGAACAATAATTGGCAAACAATTTCCAATTCCTAGATCATTATGGGATTTATATTTTCCAACGCTATTGCAAATATAAACATGTTTCATCCCATCTTATGCCATTGAGTCCAAGTCTCACTTCCTACTCAACTTAAGTGTCTAACTTAAAGAACTGCAAATATGTCCATGTAAGGTCTCACTTTACATAGAGATTTACCTCTCCATCACAATCTAGCCAAGTACTCTCATGACATAAATTGCAACTTCAAGTGTTCCTTTTAATAAGATGGCATATAACTTAATTTAAAAGGGTAGTAGTTTTGATTTTATGTGGTCAAATCAAAGATGTACAAAGATGTCATGCATTCATCTTGTAGCATAATTTTAATAAAAAACTTTTTATTACCAATTCATAAAGATCAAATTATCAAAGTTTTGATTGAGGTATTGGGTTCACCAATCAAGGAATTTAGTGTTAATTATCATCCATTATACCGTACTTTTGCATAAGTGTAAACACTTAGTGTTTTGGATAATTACCACGAAGTGGCGCATGGAATTAAAACTAATTCGCCTTAAGATGAGCTTGTACATTTTATGGCTTACTAAGTAGCTCCATTCGAACTTACAGAGGGAGAGGACCGGTAAGCGCAAACGCATAACCTTAGACATCCATTCGATGTATTTGTGCGCTTCTTAAATAACCCTTTATAGTTCATTCGAATGGGTGAGCCGTTCGGTCATTGTACCAAAGTCACCAATCAATTAAACTATTGAAAACTTAACTCTTCCAAAACAAATCAAATTTCGCCATTGTTTAGTCCGTATTATTTTCTATTCAAAATTACCCTTTGCTTAAAACTGCCTAACATAATAAACAAACAAGTAACAAATAAAAATAAACTACTAAAAACAATGCGCACATAATAAACAATTTATACGTGTAAACAAGTAGTCACATGCAACTTATTCGATAAAATCCTATTAATAATCAATATCTAGGTTAAATTAATGTATATATTAATTTAGGATTTTCACTCCAACAATAGAAAGTGAGCCACATACATCGATGAATCGATTGCGTAAACCCTTAATTAAATTATACCAAATTTCACATAATTGATTCATTAATATATATAATTGGAGTCTTCCCCAATTCAAGATTTATCGTAATAACATGTCTCAACAATTAAACAATTATCAAAGCAACTTATCCATGACTAACATTATTGTATAATCATGGATATCATAACAATTTATACAAATAAGTCACAAGATCGCATATAAAAATTCATGACACATAACAAATTATTCACGAATTAATCACGTAATCAATATATTAACTCTAGGTTTTAATAAGGTTAGCAAACAATTTTCAAAACCCTAAAAATTTATACATGTGTCGATCTAAAAAAATAGGAACGCCCATTAATTAAAAATCGACCAAAACATAAATAAAACATAAACCCTAGATAAACATATCAAACAACATACAAGTATTTGTTTTATTACGCGTTTATGTAATTAGTTACTCATTAAAACCAATGACTCGTGATGCCCTTTGTTGGAATTATATAACATGACAATCAAATAAATAATCACAAAATATCAAAGTATACATGCGAAGCGTATAAGATTTATTAACGAATAATTAATTAACATAAGAATATCGTACCTTTTCTTGATTCTAGCCGAACAAGAATCAAATCCACAAACTAGCAATTGGATGAACCCTAATTAGGGTTTATAGGATTATATGAATTACCCCTTACCGTTTTGTAATTCAATCCAAGATAATAACAAAAGTATGTTATTACTATGTTCTTGTACACACGTACTAAACCGAATTAAAGTAATGCTAGTTTTTATCAAACAAATAACTTGGTTTGTGGAAAAGTTTTGGATCGACACCTATGATGGTGGACGATCGGTTTGGAGAACAAAAACACACACAAAACAATTTTTAGGGTTTAGCTAATGAGCACAAGAGATGGAAAAATAAAACCCCAAGCCTTGTTTATATACCCAAGCAAACTTGGTGAACAAGTTGGTTTTTCTTTCCTTGTTTTGTGTCCCTAGGCCGATCGGTTAAGGAGTCCCCAAAGGGATTCCGGAACCTTCCCAACTTTTGCAATTTGATCCTTTTCCATAAACATTTAACGACCGTTAGTCCATTACATTAATTACTTAACGTCCGTTAGTTATTTCGTTTAATAAATAAATAAATATAACGTTTATATTTAATTATTAACTTTAAATTCTCATACGTAAAGTGTGCAATCCCATAGTCTCGAGTTCGATCCTAACTCACGTCTACTAATTTATATCCATAAAACTAACAATACATTCAAAAATTACACATCAACTCCATTTTTGCACAGGTCTTGCGGGGTTTCCACAGGATCGAATTGATAAGATATACAAGAATTGATTCTATTTGATAAACAACATAAAAGTGTTTACATTGTATATTCAGACACACATTAAAACGCTACAAATGTAACGTATATATAGGTTTCTAATCGGTGTAAATGAACCGACATGTCCCTTCCTAAAATAACTAACATTGGCGGTTAATTAACTAACTTTTGTAACCACTAGTAACTACCCATAACCGCTATTCGGTTATTAACTATCAAACTAACAATATTGGTCCTTTGTCTATCGTTATATACATGTGTACACGAGCCTATCAAGACTTTTACAATTATGGTGCAACATTTCCCCTAATTGTTTAAGTCTTATTTTCCTACTACTTCCACTGTGGTGCATCCCATGTCTTCTTCCTTCTTGACTTCATCATGGACATACTTGAACCTTTTCTTTAGATTCTCCTCTTGTGCTTCCTCTACGTGTACGCCTGTCTTTGCATCACCAAATGGTACATCACCGACCATATTCAACCTTGGCTCTCCATGCCCCGACCTACGTGCTTCCTCGTAGTACACTTTAACCAATGCTATGTATTCTCGATAGCATTCCTTTACACTATGTCCATCCTCCCGAGTCAATCCCAAAGGAATTGCAACATCGCCCCACATATTGTTAAATGACACATTCATATATCCTAAAAATCTTGTTCTCCGAATCTTCATGCTCTTGACGCGTTTTCCTTCACATTGCCTTATCATGACCCCAAACTTTGTCTTGTTCATTTCTTCATTCATGACTCATCTATCTCGCATCTTCTGCTTGCCTTGTGGGTCTCTTCTCCCACTTCTCTTATTGGCTTCTCATTCCAGGGCACATGATCTCATGGTACACCTTTATTATGTCAATGAACCTTCTATAGCAATCTCTTATTGCTTCATCTTCACCATTTGTCGGGCCATGTATTCTTGCAATTTTCTTTCATTATGTCACGTTCAAGAGCAATCCTTTCTTGCTAGCCTCTTCCTTCGGTATCACGCTATCCTTTCAAGCGTCAAAACCTTTGCTTTTCCTCCTTTGTGTTGCGTTCCCGGTCCACAAAAGCACTTCTACAACGTTGTCTTTTCCTTCCTTTGTTGTCGTTATGCAATCCCAACAAAGTCTCCATCGTATTCCTTGGCCAGTATTCCTTGGTGTCTTTTCCTTCCTTTGTTTTGATCTTCTTGATCAAAGTTGAATCAAACTCTTGCAATCTTGGAGCCTTCGCTCGATACGATTTTGCATGAGTCTTGCGGGGTTTCCATAGGATCGAATTGATTCTATTTGATAAACAACATAAAAGTGTTTACATTGTATATTCGACACACATTAAAAGCGTAACAAATGTAACGTATATATAGGTTTCCAATCGGTGTAAATGAACCGACATGTCCCTTCCTAAAATAACTAACTTTGGCGGTTAATTAACTAACTTTTGTAACCGCTAGTAACTACCCATAACCGCTATTCGGTTATTAACTATCAAACTAACAATATTGGTCCTTTGTCTATCGTTATTTACATGTGTACACCGAGCCTATCAAGACTTTTACAATTATGGTGCAACATCCATGTCTTCCTTGGCTCTAGCGTAAAGGGAGTTTTGTAGCGACCATTAGTCTTAGCATATAACCGATGGCCAGTGGCACAAACATTAATCATCCTTAATAATTTGTGATTGGCATGCCTTTTAGATATCCAATCACCATTTATTAACGATGATGTTTGTTTGTACAACTTGACTTAATCGACCGGTGATATGTTATGATAAGAGTAGTTGTAGTTGTAAAATTCCACTGGAGTTAAAGCCGATGAAGATATGGAGAATGTGTGTATTTTGTGCAAGCATATTTTGTAAAGTTGAGCGGTCTTATTTGTACTTAGCCTATCATGATTGCATTGCAGATTCGATCCCAAGGTCTACTACTGTTTGAAATAGTATTGTTAGGCTACAAACTTATGCGCAATTGTAAGCAGAAAAATAGTTTGCATTGTGCTAATTCACCAATATAGAGCCATCTTAACTTTCGACTTTAAATCTTGAACTAAAGATTGGTTGGAGTTCTTCTTTATGGGAAGAAACTCTCCAAAAATAGTCAGTATGCCAATTTATGCAATGAGCACAATATTCTTAAGTAAAAGGCGAAATAATAGTTCGCTTTGTGCTCATTGCTTGGCTACATGCCTTTCATCATATAAAAAGGGTGGTCCATGGTCATCTATAGTTTACGATCCCATTAGGTAGTTTTTAGTTTAGGATATCAGTCATCATAAAAAGTTGTCCTTGAGCAAAAAGTTCAATACTACTATTTTGATAACTTCCTTAGCTACAGTAAAAAGGGCGTGTGGTAACTAGGTAACGTTTTCTTATTCAGTCACCAGTTATTGAGGGCGTGTATTGTTTTTGCCACTTGGTGGCGGTGATAGGATAAAAGTAATTGTTGTTACTGAAGCTCCTCTGGAAGTTAAAGGCTAACGACCTATTAAGATCTATGAAAAAAGTGTATTTACCGCGGTCGTACTTTTGTACAAATAAATTGAATGGATTTTTGCAGAAATAACTACTTTTGGCATATCACCAATCACCATGTGGCACAAATTAGCAGAAGAACGGTCAGAGTATTTCATACACTATAAACCATAAATGACTCATTCATGTTGGTAAAAGTGTTGTTAGAATCACTTAGGCCATGGAGAGAAGAAACATTATTTACATGTGATTATGAATTTTAAGTAGTAAAAAACATATTACTGCAGTTTATAATGTTAACTACCAATATCCATTATTTGCTTCCCTGGTTTCTTGGTCTGACAATATTCTACTATAATTGACATTAAAATGTATGCATGCTTTTTGGTTACTTATTTGTATTAAATTGCGATATGATGTTCAAAAGAGTGACCGAGTTATATTGCTGGCCCACCTAGGTCATGGAAATGTACCCAGTCGCCAATGATTAAGGACACATTCTTTTTATGCCACTTGGCGATCGGTGACATACTAAGAGCTTCCATTTATGCTAAAACTTCTCTCGGAGTTAAAGCAAACGGAGCTATGGAGAACGTATGTATTTTACGGTTGCATATTTCTATACAAACTGAATTGTACTTTATCTATATTTTGGTATTGTTGGTCAAGGAAAACTTGTTTACGATGACATTGTTGTGGTTATTATTAATCATCGTCCTTGATTAAGCCTTAAGGCCTAAAGGTTTCACTCTTGATGGGTTCCCAGAGACGATGGTGCAACTAATGAAGCATTATGTCAACAAGGTTTCAATATTGATAGATTCGATGGAAAGGACTACATTCTACTAGGAAAAAAGGTATATCAGTGACAATATACGCTGCTCAGTTATTACCATATAAGTAATGTTAGAGCTTGTGGTTTTTATTAACAAATTTGTGTGTTGCATTGTCCCACATAGGTGGGCGAGAGAAATAAAAGGTGTTTATAAGTGCAGTTTCACTTCAATGGTTACTTTGTCTTAGAAAGCTTTTGAAATAAATATTTGGATGTATGACTTTCAAATGTTTTCTAACACAATTTTTGAAGATCTATAACCATCACTTATATATAAATTTCATTTTTTTCACCAACCTGATGTGGGACAATATCAAAACACAATTTTTGGTACACAAGATCTTAGGTTCCCATTTTGATTTCTCATTTATAAGGTTTTTTCAGTAAATA
The DNA here is from genome assembly GCA_022545495.1 of Chrysanthemum lavandulifolium. NCBI lineage: Eukaryota > Viridiplantae > Streptophyta > Magnoliopsida > Asterales > Asteraceae > Chrysanthemum > Chrysanthemum lavandulifolium. The sequence continues at coordinate 242,244,853 of CM040244.1, forward strand.
TTATTTTTCATTAGCACCATTATCATGTTTTAACAATGTTACAAGGTGGTTCTTCATTAGCTTTGTCAACTTTTTGTTCTTTTAAGATATTTGATTATTAGTTATATGGTGGTTCTTAAGACCTCTGCCTCATTAAATGTTACAACACCTTTCGATATAGATAGCCTAAGTAAATATATATAAGAACCAGCCATCAAGATTGTCATCTCTTAACATTGGTGTGTGATAGAAAATTTTATAAAAATCTTACACCATATCCTCTGTGAGCCAGGAACCTTAAAAAGAACAAGTTTTGAGTAGTAACCACGACTGCCGTGACGATGAATCCAACAACCGATAACCATATCTTCCAAGTATAATACATTGCAAAGTTAAGCACCTGCTACTTCCATCCCTTTGATTAAGAAATCAGAACAACCTTGAATCATTAGTATCGTGATGTAAATAGCAAAAACGCATTTTCTATAATCAAAATTCTTACAGTTTATGCCTTTTATCTATATAATATCTTTCAGTTTATGTCTACATACCATTGCACTAATCCACCGTGTAAAAAAAACCAAAATAAAAAAGGAGTTTTGTAAGTTTTCAGCTAAAAATAATCCAAACTAGATTTTGATTTAACAATGAGTTGGAGTTCTTCTCTTCAGGAATAAGCTCTCCAAAAATAGGTGAATGCCATTTGATACACGTTACAAGTTTTCATTGGTTTTTACACGTTTACGTTCGTTTTTGCACATTTTTGTCTATTTTTACACGTTTTCGTTCATTTTTGCAAATTTTTACACGTTTTTGCATGTTTTTACACGTATTAAAACCAATGAAAACCTATAAAAACGGACGAAAACATGCAAAAACGAACAAAAAACGTGAAAACATCAAAAACATGTAAAAACAAGTAAAAGTGTGCACAAACGAATGAAAACGTGTAAAAACAGACGAAAACATGCAAAAACGAACGAAAACGTGTAAAAACAGACAAAAACGTGCAAAAACTGACAAACACGTGTAAAAACCAACGAAAACATGTAAAAACAAACGAAATCGTGTAAAAGCGAGGCGAAATCGTGCAAAAGCGAATGAAAGCGTGTAAAATATACGAAATGTGCAAAAGCGATCGGCGTGTAAAACACACGGCGTGCAAAATGAATGGCGTGTTAAAGCGAGCGAAAGCATGCAAAAGCGAGCGAAAGCATGTAAAAGCGAGCAAAAGCGAGCGTGGCGTAAAAGCGGACGTGGCGTGCAAAATGAGCGGCGTGTAAAATGAGCGGCGTGCAAAAACGAATGAAAGCGTGTAAAAGCAGACTAAAATGTACAAAACGCAAGATAGCGTGTAAAAACAGATGAAAACGTGCAAAAATGAACAAAAACGTGTAAAAAGAAACGAAAGCATGCAAAAACGAACGAACACGTGTAAAAACATACGAAACGTGTAAAAACGAACGAAAACGTGTAGAAAGAGACGAAAACATGAAAAAACGAAAAAAAGCGTGTAAAAGCGATTGAAAAGGACTAATAAGGTAATAATATAATAAGCGGTAGTTAAAGCAGGCGAAAAGGACTAACGGTGCAATAATAAAATTAACGGTCGTTAACTTGACGAGCTTCAACGGGTTAAGCGTCACCGGCACACAACAACACGAATTGAAAGGTTAGTGTCAAGTTGAGAAAAAAAGCATACATCTGATGACAAAAAGTGACAAGATGACGCTTTTATACAAATAACCCTAGGTATTATTCATAAACTTTATTGGATTAAGTTTGAGCCTCAAACTCCCAATTAAATAAGTAACCGACCTCACGTAAAGGTTTATAAATATATTGATTGCATGAGAAGCAACAACGCATTTAAAGTAAAGGATCGACGATGCCTTTTACAATCCCACTAGTGTTAGTTTTAGTTTTGGATGTTGATTATTTTAGTGGAATCAATTATTTTGTGCATTTGTGATTTACCCGAAGATTAAAGAGATTTCAAGTTGAATTATAATACAAGTTAGGTAGTGCGAAATGCACACTCATATAAGTTAATTTGATTTCCAACACAACAAATGAGGGTTATTCACAAAGGATGTGACGATGTGACTATCCCACCAAAAGTTGTGACTCTTCATTGTATCTGTATAAAAATACAATTTGGTCTTTCATATGAACATATTCATATCAACAACAAATCTAACCAATTCTTTATGTTTTGATTTTGTTTTTACCTTCTTACTTCTATACAAATTTCTTGTAACACCACGAAATCAAATATGGTAGAAATATTATATCACGATTACAAGATTCAAGAATTATCCAAGTAATCTTTGATTATCACACTCTAATACCCATTAACATAGGATTTCTGCTGTACGATTTTATTAGTTTGGTCTTTTTTTCTTGTTCTCCGTTCAATTGTTTTGCTTTGGTATATCAATTGATTATCATAGAAAGTTGTACCTGAGCAACAAATACATTCTCACTTTATTAATTTCATAGCTTCGTTAACTTTAATAACGAAAAGAGTTCTTGCAGCAACATCTAGTTATAGCATACCACCGGTCGCCTTGTGGCACAAATAATTCTTCTTAATAAGTGGTGATTGTGTAACTTTTCGTTATCTAGTCACCAGTAATTAAGGATGGGCATCTTTTTTGCTACTGGGTGGTAGACTAAAAGTAGTACTCCGTACTTGTTACTAAAGCTTCTCTCGAAGTGAAAGGAAAGCAAAACTAATTAAGGAGCGTATATATGTTATTTCGACATCCATATGCTTGTACGAATCTAATATTGAACATGAAGGGAGTTTTTAATGATACCTTTTAGCATATCACTAATCACCATGTGGCACAAACAACTCTCTTCCATAATAAGTGTTGGAATATACTATTCATAACAAATTATAAAAGCAAGTAAACATCATCAAAGCATGCAGCGGAAGTAAATAGGAATAATACATGTAAGTAATTAACCAACAAAAAGTGCGTGCACTTTTGAAGAATTCAAGTAAACCAAACGACGTTTGAACAAGAACAAAACCCAAAACCCTAACTTTAGGGTTTATACAATTCGACCCAACCAAGATCGACCACCAAGGAATTCACAAGCACAAGCGCACTTGTTCTTCGTTCTTGTACACACGCACTAATAGCGATTTGATGTGAAAAGCTAGGTTCTTGAATCACAAATAAAACCAAACACTTGTTTCTTTAGCTTGGAAAAATCGATCCCTTGAGGAGAGGGTTGTCCGTCGGCCAAGCAAAAGAGGAGGAGGAGAGAGAGAAATTAGGTTATTGGTGATCCAAGATTAAGTTGTGAATGAATACATTGATTTGTATTTATGGGTAACTTAACTTGGTGACCAAGTTTGAGTGGAAATGGGTTTGGGAACCCATAACCGATCGGCCTAACCCATGGGAGGGGTTCTAGATCTTTCCCGACTTCTAATTTCAATTCTAGTCCCTTTAGTTTACATTTAACGACCGTTAACTAAACCTCGTTAAATATTTAACTATCGTTATGTTTTATTTCGTGACTAATAATTAATAATAACATTTTATATATTAATTATTAACATCAACTCTCATACGTAATGTGTGCAATCCCAAGTCTCGAGTTCGAATCCGGACATCGTATATTTAAATATCCATAAAACCTTCACTCCCACTGGATATTACTAAATATATTAATGACATTGGTTTAGTCTAGCCTAACACGCCAATGTCCCCGGATCAAATCGAGTATGGTTTCTGGAAAAACCATTTAATGATTCATCATTTTACTTATCCTTTTGTTACTAATACTACATTAACTATGAATATGGATCAAGTCATTTCATAAGTTAATATTACATTTTCGTTGTATTCGATTTAACAAGATTACCAAATCATCTAAGCGTATTCGGATAGATCTTGGGTATGGCCATACAAACATCTTGTCAACCCGAAGAGGGCCCAAATATAGTATTATGCTTTGAAACAAATTCAAAGGAACAAATTCTTTTGACTACAAACATAACTCATGAACTTTAACACTACGAAAATAGCCCTTATAACTACCGATTCACGGATAGCGTTAGACTATCTTACACAAATGCACTACATTCATATCGGTTATCGGTATCTCAAGTCCGAGGATAAACACTTCATGATATACTTAATGACAAAGATCCATAAAGTATCATCATGTAAAGTTGGGATAGTCTAATATTCAATTCATTGAATATCATGAATCTGGTATGTACCACGCATCAATATACTTTTAAAGTATATTCTACAAAACTCAAATTTGTCTTAATTCAATGACATTCCACATCATTGATCGACAACGGACTATTTAGAATAACATAAGTTATTCACGGATTAAACATGCAAATATAGGATATAATATTAAGAAAATGAAAAATAAACATAAACAACTATTTTATTTCATTAAAGTAATATTTGTTCATAACATCCTTTATCCAAATACTAATCACGGATCCGCATGAAACTACTAGCTAAAGGAAGTCCTATCCCATCGGCATGGTCGGTAAGTTTTCTTTTGGCAAAGGCTTCGTAAAGGGATCAACTAGATTATCATCTGTATGAACTTTGAGAAGATTGATTTCACCTATTTCGACTTGTTCTCGAACATAGTGATATCGACGAGGAAAATGTCCGCGCCTTCATGACTCAGGGCTCATTGGCAAATGTTATTGCAGCAGAGTTGTCACAATACACATTTAAAGGTAATTCGATTGAAGGCATTACTCGAGTCCGAAATGAATTTCCTAATCCAACGACTTCCATCGCGACACGAAGTAGCTATGTACTCAACCGTAATAGACATCGCAACGTTGTTTGCTTCTTGCTCTTCGATCAATGCTCCTCCATTAATGACAAAGACATAACCCGTCGAGACTTCGTATCATCTTTATCGGTTTGGAATGACGATCGCAAAACCCTTAACATCAAGTTACGCATCTGGTTTCCTCCATACACTAGAAACATTTCTTTAGTAGCCCTTAGATACTTAAGAATGTTCTTATGACTGCCGATGTTTCACACAGGTTACATTGATACCGACCGGTGATATTCGTGCACGCCACATCGTGCCTTGTATATCTCACAACATACATGATAGATCCTACGGTGAAGCATAAGGAACCTTCTTCATGTGTGCTACCTCTTCGGTGTTGACGCATAGTTTATTACTTAAGCCATGTTCAACTTGCATCGGCAAATATCCCTTCTTGGAATCTTGCATATTGAATCTCTTCAATATTTTATCAATGTAAGCACTTTGGCTTAGTCAATTAACCGCCTTGATCTATCTCGGTAGATCTTGATTCCCGAATGAATCTTGCTTCCCTAAGTCCTTCATAGAAAAGCACTTTCCAAGATAAGACTTTACATCTTGAAAACTTGGAATGTCTTTTCCATGATCAATATGTCATCGACATATAAGATAAGGAAAATAACATTACTCCACTAGCTTTGTGATACACATGGCTCATCAAGATTTTGAGTGAAACCAAATTTCTTGATTTCTTCATCAAACTTCTTGTTCCATTGCCATGATGCTTGATTCAACCCATAAATGGATCTTTGAAGTTTGCATACACGCTCGAAACTTTGGATTCACAAACCCTTGAGTGCGCCATATAGATGTCCTCATCTAGGCGACCGTTTAACAAAGCGGTTTGACATCCATTTGCCATATCTCATAGTCATAGTGCGCATCTATGGCTATAAGAATCCTAATAGCTCTAATGTGCGCTCTGGGAGAAAATGTCTCCTCGTAGTCTATCCCAAAGGTTTGAGTATACCTTGAGCTACAAGGCGAGCTTTATAGGTGTGTGCATTGACATCTATGTAAGTTTTATCTTATAGAGCCACTTACTTCCAACTACCTTAGCATTTGGAGGTAAGTCAACCTCTATCAAACTTCGTTATCTTTCATGGATTGCATTTCCCATTCATTGCAACTCGCCATTTTTCCTTTTCGGGACTCATCATGGCGACTTTATAGTTAGCGAGTTCACCAAGATCCCTAAAATATTTTCCTCATCTTCTACGTTGAGACATAGGCGCTCAGTGCACGCGTAGCCCTTGCGGATCTACGAATGGGAACCACTTCAACCGTGGAACGCCCAAACTTTCGTGTTCTACTTGAGGTTGGCTAGTGTTTTCGAGAAGGTGTTGTATCTTCTTGATCATATTCGGATCATAAACTCTCCCATCGAATTCATGAGATATGAGATACCTTATAAGGAATACTCCATACCTAGCAACAATTACTTTGTTTCGGTGGAAAGTAAAAGTAGTAACCCATAGTTTCCTTGGGTATCCTACGAAGATACACTTGAGATCTTTGTTGTAGCTTATCAGTGATCCGTTTAACAAGCGCCTCACAACCACATACCTTTAAGTAAGACAAGTTGGGAGATTTCCATACCACACTTCCTAAGGAGTCTTATCAACCTTTTTAGTTGGAACCATATTCAATATCGAGCAGTTTCTAAAGCATAATCCCAATAGGATAAGGGAAGAGTTGTAAGATTAAACATTGATCTCACCATGTCTAGCAATGTCGATTCCTCTCTCGGATACACCATTTTGTTGTGGAGTATATGGAGATGTGAGTTCTTGGACGATACCACACTCGACTAGATAATCTTTAAACTCTTGGCTTAAATATTCACCACCTCTATCGGATCGAAGAGCTTTAATCTTCTTTCCTAGTTGCGGTTCTACTTCACTCTTAAAAACCTTAAATATTTCAAAGACTTCATGTTTATGTTTAAGTAAATAAACATAACCATAACATTGAAATCATCGATAAAGGTTAAGAAGTAGCTAGCACCCTTTCTTGACACATGTCTTAGTGGTCCACATACCTCGGTATGTATTACACCAAGAAGATCGAAGCCCTTTCTAAACTATTTGTAAAGGTTTCTTGGTCATCTTCCCGGATATGCAAGATTCGCATTTATCAAATGATTCATCATTGATGTCTTGCAAAAGCCCATCGTGTTGCAGCTGTTGCATGCGTTTCTTGCCTCTATGAGTAAGTCTACAATGCCAAAGAAATGAAGAATCCAAATCACCTTTGATTCTTTTATTATTGATGCTAAAGACATAATTATTTTTATCAATCATATTATCATGCAAATCAATTTCAAACACACCATTTTTGGAATAACATTAAAGTAAAAACACCATTTAAAGAAACCGAAATTCCATAATCGTGAAATGTATGAGCGAAACCAATATCTTTTAACAAGGAAGCGAAACGACACCCTAACAATGGAAGGTGCGTAATGACAATCGTTTAATGACAATACTAAACGAAGGTAAACTAAATCAAACGTGCCTATAGCTTCAACATTGCATGTGCTCCATTACCCGCGTCGGTATTGCATCCATAGGCAAGCTTCCTTGCTCCTCTAAGTCCACGCAGTGTATTAAAATGTGAATACCACATCCGATTATCATATACCCGAATTTATTTTATGAGAAAAAGCAAATAATTCTATCATCAAAAGAGTACACGAAGTACTAGCCACGGTGCGATATTTTATACCTCTTATTACGCAACTCATCAAGGTAGAGTGGGCGGTTCCTCTTCCGATGTCCTACCTCGGTGCGTGATGACAAGCCATATCCTTCTTGATTCTCACGCTTTTGGGAGGGTACTTCTTGGGTTCTTGCCGATAAGTCATAACTTGTTTTCCTTATCAACTTTACCCTTACCTTTCCCTTTCTTGTTAGCTAGCGGCTTATTAGGCTTAGAAATCCTACCCATACGGATGGTCGAACCGCGGTGTAGGGGCCTTCTTGGGCAAACCTTTCGTAATCAATGAGCATTGCATGTACCTCATTGTTGTCTTCCCGTGCAATGCATATTGTAATTGCATACGAAACCATCAAACTCCTTGTTAAGGGATCATTGATAAGGCTAATTTGTATGTCATTGGGGTAGATATAGTTGAGTCGTGAGCTGGTCCATGTAACTCGTCATTTCCGGTGGTGGGCTTACATGTTTCCCTTCTCCTTGCTTGCAACTATGAGCGACATCTATCGGATCATACGACTCTGATCGCGAGGCTTTTCAAACAACCTTTGCAATTCTTCAAGCATGAGATTAGGAAGTAATTCTCAAACGGCTTTTACAAGTTTGAGTTCATACTCCGAGCATAATGCATGCGACCTCATTATACTTGTCATACTCAGTTGCCATGCGGCTCGTGCTTGGTGATAGCATCGGTGCGAGTTCGTGGAGGACAAGGTGTAGTCAAATAATCTAGTCTTTTGGCAACCCTCAAGACAATTACGAGTGGCGATACCAATCATTGAAATTAGCGCTACCGGTCAATTTCTCTCGATCAAACATAGATTTGAGCGACAAGGATAGTCTGATGGATTCGACTTGAGCCATTTCTAGAAAATAAAAGTTCAAAAGTTAGTACTTTCGATAAGTAAACATTCAAGAAAATAAAATACCCTTTGGTCAATATTCATATTAACCATAGTATTTTCCTTGAATTTTGGATCCTCATTATTATAGTTTCATGATAAGGTTTTAAAATGTACCTTTTTGAGGGGTCGTTTAAGCCCTTATTTGATCACTTTGTATCCGTTATTACTTAATATCGTTCCTTTTCACTTTTAGGTCTCTTGAAGGCAAATTCTTTGTAATGGCACTTATTTGAATGAAAAGGCGGTTATAAGAAAATGGCCAAAGTAAAGAATCGAGACACTCAGTGCTTTGAAATACAAGGTATTGCGTCCTCGCTTAGCTATGACGCCGTCGGAGCATTTTGTGATGACACGAATCCAAATCTCTTATTTTCAAGTGGCGGTGTCGGGCTTTAAAAGAAAGAGCCGTCATGACTCAGACGGCCTAGATTTGATCCAGACGGCGTCGAAGGTGAAGGGACGGCGTCACAAGCATAAGGTGATGCCGTCGCCAAGACTTACGTGGCCAAGGCGAAACCCTAATAGCGGCGACACGGCGTCACAAAACATAAGATGCGCCGTCATAGCTGTAATATTATATATAGAATCCGAATTTTTCGGTTTTAGTGGGTAGTCTTTTGGGTAAAACCTAAACCAGAACCAAAATTTGTCTTATACGATATTTTAGGGTTCAAACCCTATCTTACATCAAGATAAGTGTTTTACTTCATTAATTCGATTATGTCTTTGATTATTTGTGTGTATGTGATGAGTGTGTAAATACTCATCATTTTTGGGTCAATCGAGCGCAAAACACTTAAAAATGCTCGAAATGCATCAAAATCTTGAAAATATCTCAAAATTGCATTTTATATGTTTCGGATGCAAAATGTTAAAAATCGGATGAAAGATGAGCTAAGTTTGCATAATTGGCGTTTGATCCCCAGTTTCAAAAGTTGTCGAAATAGTCCACGAGCACTTATTTCAAAGAAAAATCACCAAATATCCTTTTAAAATCATAACTTGTCAAAATTAGTCCTTTGGTGAAAAATGTTAAAAGTTTTGAGAAATTACAAGTTTGGTCCTTTAAGTTTCAAAATTAGCAAAATGGTCCTTGGAAATTTGAAAAATGTCTATTTTGGTCCTTACCTTGTGGAAACTTTTCAATTGTGGTCCCTTGAAACAACTTTGCAATTTGGCGACTTTGGTCCTTGTACTTTCGAAATTACAAAAGGTCCTTGATTATTAAACCCTTTACACCATTGGCCTTGTCAAAGCGCGCTGGACCTACCATATACCTTGTGACCCCTGCCATTTATACCTTTGGACCCCTTTCATATAACACCCAGTTAACCTCCACTGGTCAAACAAACACTCCCTTGAACCCTATCTTTCCCACTTGCTTCTCTGCAACACAGTCCTCCCATCCCCCACTCATCTTCACCTCCCTTATTACTCCACCTCTCCTAACAATCCAAATAGCATTTAATCTTGCTCCTTCATTACACTCAACCCTCCCATTTGGTAATATACCATTTTGGCGTAAAATGCATCAAGCAGCCAATATCTTCTCAAGTAATCCAATGGCTCGGGTTAATGGTGGGATTTGCTCGGAGGACACGTGGGAAGCATTTTGTTGTATAAATAGAAGAAAGAGAGGAGAGACAAGGGTAGTTCTTAGTTTTAATTTTATGTATGTCGAATTCATTTTAATGTTTTAATTTAGTTCAAAATTGTAATCTTTGTCTTCCTTGTAATAAACTAAGCTTATTTAGTTAGTTTTAACTTATTTCAAGTAACAATTAAAAGTTGGATTAAAGTTTCATGTTTTTATATTATCATCATAAGATCGGTTTGAATGTGCAAAAATCCAGTTGCAACTAGCTTATTTTTAATTCAAGTAAGCTTGCTTAAGCTCTTGATAGCTTTTAGTAAGTTTATCATACGTTTCAAGCACAATTGCACTTGGTCAATAAAAGTCAAAGGAGGAAGAAGGTGTTCTTTGGATATCGAGTGGGCACAGGAAGTGTTTTTAGGACACTTGTGATTTGGTTTATACATGATTGGTGCTAAGCGTCAAGTTTTCTCCATGAGCTAGCCGACTTGTGAATGACCAACCGTAAGGAACAAAAGCAGTTCAAACACCAAATGCAATTTAAGATCGGAGGAATATAGTGGATTCTGGGTCGTTAAGTCCCACGGAGGATGAATTGGTGTTAAACAACTCGGATGTCGAATAATCACTAAGGATAGTGATCGATAAGGATTTTGATGGATAATTATACCTAAAGAAAAGATTTATAAATTCTGACGACTTAAATACAAATTAAAGAAAATTAAAAGATAAAAACATTAAATAAACGCTATCACTATTTGCAAAATGTTGTTTTTGTTTTATCTTTTATAAAACTTAAAATTAAAACTACGTGGCGTACAAAATAAAATGTGGCTGAAGCAATATTAGTCCTAAAAATTTGAAAATGATATTTTACAAACCTAATGATAAAAGAAAATTTTAAGAAAAATAAAATTATTTTATAACTATTAAATTAATTATTATTAAGTAAAACTAATTTTAACTATTTAATAATAACCTAAATTACAAGAAAATAGGAAATAAAGCTAGAAAAATAAAATTTTGACTTGGAAAATCTAAAATAACAAAGAGAATTTTCAAAACTATTTTTATATTTTTCTCGATTATTTTCTATTTTTTATAAATTTTAAACTATTTAAAACTAATTAAATTACTAAAATTACAAATTAAACTATGAAAAATTTGGAAAAATAATTTTTTTACTTTTTATATTTATCTTAACCTAAGAAAATGAAAATTATTTTTTGAACTTTTTCGAATTAATTGTATTAAAAGCTAATTAAAATGGCCTAAAACACATTTTAAATTAAGAAAAATAGCAAAGCAGTGTTGGAAAATTATGAAAATTTAGGAAAAGTCTAATTTAATCTCATCGAGTCTAAGAAAAATAGAAAAACATGGGCTTGTGTGAAGGAAAATGCAATCAGAATGTAAGTGCTTATGTAATAAGCACTTGGAATAACACAAGGTACCAAACTGGTACCAAAACTGTTACAGAAGCTCTAATAAGCTATAAGTACTCTAAAACAACAAATTTCAACTACTCTTAACCTCACGAAATACAAAATGCTATGATTTGGTTGTTTTGAGTTTAAGCTAAAAATCGAGTTTGAGGCTACTACTTGCGACTTAAGCAAGCGCTTAATAATAAGTCGAATGAAAGCGAAGGTTAGAATCTAAAATAGAACCGGCTAGCTATCTTCAAACCAAAAACCGGACCTAGAGAAGCTCGAGGAGCTTTTGGACGACTCTGCAATAAGAGAAAACTCGACTTTGGTGAGATTTTGTGAGCAGGGCATATAAGCCTGTTTGACAAGCTTATTTGAAGCTTAAGAAGAATTTCTAAAATCTACTAAAATGACAATAAGAAAGTACACCAGTTGAAGTTTAAGAACCCACAGTTTTATTTGATTTGGTCCGAAATTGAATTCATGAAAAATCAACTTAGATAGGCTCAAAACTGAAATTGCAACTTTTGACTTTTAAAGCAGTTTTGAAGATTTGACTTATTTGAACTTTGAGCTTAATTTGTGGACAGATTATGATGTTAATAGATGAAATAAGCTCAATGCAAGCAATGTTTATGAACTTTAAACACAAAACAAGTGTTTGATTTCCCAAAATCCAAACAGATATGTAATTAAAAAGTAATTGAGATGAGTTTGACTTCACGTGGTATGCAGCACAATTTTAAGGCAGATATGAGTACATATGAGCTTAACAAACCTAAAGCAATAAGTTTTAATCAGAGCTAACCTCTAGCACGGACTAACAACGATCCAAACACACCTTTAATAAGCGATATGCAAATTAAAAGCGAACTAAAGACCCGCACTAAATGGTTTTAATGATCAAATGAACTAAATTACTCTAAATACAACTAAATTAACAGGTTTTAACCATTTATAACTACAAAGACAGTTGTGCAATGAAACTTGAGAATAGCTTACATAATGTCCTAGCCACAATGGCTTTGAAATGAATCAAACACAGAACACAATAACCACTATCTATATCAACCAAGGTAGCTCTGAATCAACCCAAAAACCAACACTGCATCATCCATTTCCAAACTTATACCCATATTGCTTCATCGAGTTGACTTTAGTTGACCAAGGATGAAAATTGCTTGAACTAAATAACAAGCTTATCAAAGCTATAATAAGCTTGAATAAAGCTTGTTTGACTATTAAATAAGCTTATCAAGCTTGGTTTTAGCACACTTATATTGAAATTTTAAGCAGTTGAATGTAAAATTTGAAACCTCACTAACACTTTGAATTTAAACTTGAAACTTGCTTAAAAAGATTAATTATCTTAAGTTTAGTACATTAGAGCTTAGAGTTACAAACTTGTAAACTAATTAAGACAATTTAAGAGAAACGACATACAAGGAATTTAAAAACTAACTACTCTTTTCTCTTGCTTTCTTCCTTTTATACTCCAAATAGCTTCACGTGTTCTTCCGAGCAAATCCCACCTCTCGACAGCCAATGGATGAGATTTGAGTGATAATAATCATTTGCTCATTTTGGCGGGAAAAGTAGTTTGACCGTGGCTCTGTGTTTTAGCAACTAGGGGTGGCATTTATTGTGGTGGGTTGTGATGATGAGGGGTGGTGGGAAAGGAGAAAAGGTGACGGGAGAGGGCATGTGTGTCAGCAGGCAACTTGGGAAGATACGGGACATGTGGGAGGGAAAGGAAGGGTTTGACTTTGGTTTGACTGGTTGTCCAAAAAGAGAAATGACAGGGCCACAATTGTAAGTGGCGGGGTCAATTCTAATTTGACAAGGCTAGGTTTAGGTTTAAATGACAAGGACTTGACTTGTAATTTTGAAATCTTGAAGGACCAATTACGCCATTATTCCAAAGTTTACACAAGGACCAAACCGACAAGTTCCAATAGTACAAGGACTAGTTTTGACATTTTCAATTTTCAAGGACTATTTGTGACAATTTCAAAACTTGAGGACCTTTTACGCCATTTGACAAAAGATTTATTCAAGGACCGTTTTGACAACTTAGAATATTTCGTGGATCTTGAATAACATTTTTCTTTATTTTATTTTACCAGTGGACCTTTTTTGACAACTTTTGAAACTTGGGGACTAAAGCGCCAATTATGCAAACTTGATACGTTTTCACGATTTTGATATTTTGCATTTAAAACACATAAAACACTTATTTGTGATATTTTTATCATTTTGATGCATTTCAGTGTTTTCGGATGTTTTGCGGTTTAAATGGTACAAAAATGATGAGTATTTAGACACTCATCAATCCCCACACTAAGATATTGCTAGTCCCTAGCAATGTTTTTGAGAAAATTAATGGATTTCATCTCTTTACCAAAAGCCATTACTACGAGTAGCCAAATGTTTGATTCAGTAAGAACTTTGGTACACGATAACCAAATGATTTTGAGCAAATCATTAGCTTTCAACGGATTTGATTTGTCTTTACGAGAAGCCGTTTGCTACGGACTAGCCAACTCTTGATAAAATATCTTTGGTGGTGATTACCAATTATGGTTTTCCAACGCCTTTACCACAAGCCATAAACTTGCGGGCTAGCCAACTCTTCACTTTTAAGGATATGGCGAAATGAATACCATACAATTTTGGGCAAATTGCAAGCCGTCAACAGTTTGAGATATCTTTACCAAAGCCGTTTGCTCTGGATTAGCAAACTTTTGTTTATTAGACAAGGTGGATCGATAACCATAATGCGAGTAAGTGAAAACACTTACTCCAAAAAAAATTTTGGCCAAAAATGGAGGAATTAGGTAATATTACATGATAAAATTCGTGAAATTCCCCACACTAGAAATGAATATTGCCCTCAATATTCAAAATCGTAGTTATGCGAAACATAGAGCGTAAAGGAAATACTACTACCATTATTTAGCAAGATTTTTTTTTTTTTTTTTTCAAGAAACTCTTATATACAACAATAGGGGCATCTCCCCACACTAGGGTGGTACACACGGTGAAAACCATGTAGCATGCTACTTTTTGATTCGAGTCGCTAAGCTTGACTCGATCCCGCATTATTGGTTCATGGGAAAGTTTGTAGATCAGGACAACCAGGGAGAATGTCCTCTCCAAAATAATGCTTGATGATGACCATTCACTTTAAAGTTTGGACCATCGGGTTGAGATAACTCAATGGTGCCATAAGGATAAACCTTAGTGATAGTAAATGGACGGCACTAGCGGGACTTAAGCTTTCAGAAAATCTTCAATCTTGAATTGAAAAGAAGGACTCGATCACCAGCGTTGAAAACGCGGTTCTTGATTTTAGAGTCATGAATCTTCTTTGTCTTTTCTTTGTAGATCAAAGAGTTCTCGTATGCTTGATAACGGAGTTCATTTAATTCATTCATTTGAACTTTCGGTGATCACCGGTGTGCGAATATCGAAGTTGGCATGTTTCAAGGCCCAAGATGCCTTGTGCTCAGCTCGGCCGGCAGATGACACGCCTTTCCGTACACAAGCTTGTATGGAGTACAGATGGGTGTTTTATAAGTCGCACTGGAAGGCCCAGTCATCATCTAGCTTATCCCACCAAGAGGCGGGTTTGGCCGCCTACTATCCTCTCCGAATTCTTTTAATCCTCGGTTGGAAACTTCCACTTGCCCACTTGTTTCGGGGTGGTGCGCGATGAGAGAGTCGGTGAGTTACACATACCGCATGACTCTTTCAAATTGGTCATTAAATCGTACACGATCACCGATTATAGCTCATGGGTTCCAAACCTAGCAAAGAGAGATTTCAAGAATTCACAACAACTCGGGCATCGTTGGTAGGCAAAGCCTTAGCTTCAACCCATTTTGACAAGTAGTCAGCGACACAGTATGTACTTATTACCGCGAGAAGAGAAATGGCCCGTAAAGTCAATGCCCCGGATGTCAAAATCTCGCACACTTGAATGGCGTTTTCGGCATTTCATTTCTTTGTGAGATATTCCGTGACGTTGACAAGCGTCACTGTGTTTTGACAAATTCATGGGCATCCTTATAAATCGTGGGCCAATAGAATCCGGAATCAAACACCTTCTTGGCGGTGTAGTTGGGGCTATGATGTCCCCAAGAGGGTCGAATGGCAAGCCTTGAGAATGTCAATAGCTTCGACCATATACACATTGCCTGATGACTTGATCCGCAAATTTTAAACAAGTAGGGTCATCCGAGTAATGTTTCACATCTTTAAAATTTGTTTTCCATTGGGACGACATCCTTTCACTATGAAGTTACCCGCATGGTAATTTACTGGTCGACAAACCATGGGTAGTAGAATTTCCGCTAAAAGAAACCGCATTGAGTGTCTCGAGAGGAAATGTTTCATTTATTTCCTTCTTCTCGAAAACATCTTGGTGAGGGTTCTTTAATCGGGATGATGATCGCCAGCCGGTGTTCTCGGCTCCTTTTTATCACGTATGATGATATCAAATTCTCGAGGAGGAGAACCCAACGAACAATCTCGGCTTTGCATCTTGTTTTGCAAAGAGATATTTGAGAGCCGAGTGATCCGTGATACACCACGCATTTGGTCAAGATGAGATATGGCCAAAATTTCTCACGCATACACCATGACTAATAATTCTTTTTCTCAGAGTGGTGTAATGGGTTTGAGCTTCATCATAGTCTTACTTGCGTAGTGGATAGGTGAAAATGCTTAGTTTTCGTTGCCCCAAGACCGCACCGATAGCAAAATCACTTGCATCGCACATGAGCTCAAAGGTAAATCGATCGGGGCAACTAGAATGGGTGCTTCCGTAGCTTTTTCTTTAGTGTTTCAAAAGCTTCGCCTTTTCGGGAGAGAAGATAAAGGAGCATCTTTTTCAAGAAGATGGGTCATAGGCCGGCGATTTTAGAAAATCTTGTATGAATCTACGATAAAACCGGCATGACCTAGAAAACTCCTAATACCTTTGGCGGTAGTAGGATGAAGCGGTTTAGCAATAACATCAACTTTTGTTGATCGACCTCAATCCGTTTTGGAAATCTTATGGCCAAGGACTATGCCTTCTTTGACCATAAAGTGGCTCTTCTCCCAATTTAGACAAAGATTGGTGTCTTCACACCTTTGAGCATTTTATCTAAATGGAGAGACATGTCCGAAATGAGTCCCCAATGACCGAGAAGTCATCCATAAACACCTCCATTGTTTCCGATCATGTCGTGGAATATGGCCATCATACATCGTTGAACGCGATGCCGGGAGGCGTTACATAAGCCAAAAGGCATACGCGTCTGTGAGGCAAAAGTTCCGTATGGGCGGTGAATGTGGTCTTCTCTTGATCTTGTGGATCAATGGGGATCCGAAAGTAACCCGAGAAACCATCAAGGAAACAATAGTACTCATTCCTCGCTAATCTCTCAAGCATTTGGTCCATGAAGGGTAGAGGAAAATGGTCTTTACGGTGGCGTCATTCAACTTACGGTGGTCAATACACACACGCCATCCGTAACCAATCGAGTTGGAATTAACTTCGTTTTCTTCATTCGTGACAACAAGTTATGCCACCCTTTTTAGGAACAAAATGAATTGGCTAACCCAAGGACTATACGAGATTGGGTAAATCAATCTCGCATCAAGAAGTTTGATAACCTCATTTGATAACATCATGGATTTTTGGATT
Organism: Chrysanthemum lavandulifolium; assembly: GCA_022545495.1. NCBI lineage: Eukaryota > Viridiplantae > Streptophyta > Magnoliopsida > Asterales > Asteraceae > Chrysanthemum > Chrysanthemum lavandulifolium. Next base: position 242,262,016 of record CM040244.1, read on the forward strand.
CACCCTTCTCCGATGTTGAGCTCGTCTTGCTTGAAGTCATCCTCCATCAAGATTTTGTGAGTACAAAACTCGTGGTTGATACCCTTAATGTCGGAGTTTCCAAGCAATTGCTTGCTTGTGTGACTTCAAGATCTTTATGAGAGCACTTTTTCATCTTTACTCAAATCTCGAGCAATAATGACAGCAATTTATCATCACCTTCAAGAAATGCATACTCGAGATGAGGTGGTAAGTCCTTAAGTTCGACTTGAAATTCTTCGATTTTCTCAACTGACTTGACTTCCTTGTTATGAAGTTCGGCGGGAGGAGTGGAGGAGAAGTGTCCCGATTTAACAACTTCTCAAGAATAAGAATATCTCCTCCTGATTAATCTTATGGTGATTAATCTCTTCCGAATTGCATCACTAGTGTGAGGGTTGATGGTGATCATCTTTAAGCAATTTCTCAATGAAAAGTATGTCCCCTCGATGTCAATTGGAGCGTGATCAATTTCCCATGGAGCAGAATCACTAGCCAAGTATGCTTCAATCTCTTCCAAGATGAAGTCGCTTCCCTCAAGCGGGGTGAGAGAAGGAGTAGAATTGGCTATGACAGTCGAGAAGATGTGGGATTCCCTCACTGAATTATGAGAATAACCAAGAACTTCTTGAGAGTACTCTTGAGCAACATCAATGATATCTATTAGGTTAACCGACTCGTAATCATAGTTTCATGGAGTACCTCAAGTTTGATCAAGGTTAAAGGTGTGACTTCATTACCAACACGTAATGTGATTTCTTGCTCAAATACATCAATGAGAGCACGCCCTGCTCTAGGAATCCTCTTCCAACAATGAGAGGAACCCGTGGATCAAGATCAAATCAACAACTACAAAGTCGGTGGAAAATGGAACTTTCCTACTTTCACAAATATGTCCTCGGCAATTCTAAGAGGACGAGATATTGTACGATCCGCAAGCTCGAGAGTCATGCATGTAGGAGTAAGGTCCGGAAGAAAGTTTCTTCCATCTTGAATGAGGCATCGTGTTTATGCTTGCACCAAGATCGGCTAAGGCAAAGCATTCAACCATTCACGGAAATACACAAGGTAAGAGGAACTTTCCAGATCTCCAAGCTTCGAGAAGCTTCTTCAAGATAACCGCAGAGTTCTCGCTCGAAGGAGTTTTAGCCATTTCAAACGACTTTTCCTTGTTGCTTAACATGTGTTTGAGAGTTGATGCAAACTGGGCATCAACATGATAGCATCCATAAAGTTTATGTCAAAATGCAATTCTTGGAAAATTTGAAAAATTTGTCCATTTGATGATCGGCTTTTTCAGACTTTTGCTCGTTCAAACGTGATGGGTAAGGAATAGAAGATTTGGATTTGGTATTTTCAATGGGAGCTACTGAGGTTCAAAAACAACTCTGGATTGGATTTGGGTTTGGGACAACCCGAGGATGGACATTCTTGGTACCTCCGTTATTAGTAGGAAGTTCCTTGTCCTTTGTCGCCTCGGGTTCACTTTCCACTACCTCCGGGAGAGAAGAAGAAGAGGTAGTAGGAATAGCGGGTCCATCATATGAGTACCACTTGGTGTGATCTCCTTTGCATCACCCCTCGGATTAGCGATCGTGTTGCTAGGTAAAGTACGAGTCCGAGGGTCGATCATTTAAAGACTTCTTTAATTCAACGATCCGTGACCAACAACCCTGTTTGTCTCCTCTTGAGTCTTCATGAATTGCTTTAAAAGCTCATCGATGTTGATAGGGAGGAGGTGGAGGGATAATTTGAGGTCGTATGTTTCGATTATAGCGAATTCCTTGATTAGGATTCATATTTCCACGAAATTGATTCCCTCGATTGAAAGTGTTTTGATTAAGATTTCCTTGATGTTGGAAACCTTTATTGGGTCCGGGATAGAAATTACCTTGGTTTTGATAACCTTGGTTCATTCTAGGTTGGTTTCGATTCTGTTAGGATTACGGTTAAAACCGGGTGGTGCACGATAAGTATTAGCTCGGTATTTTGGTTCATTTTGAGGACGGTATTGATTACCTCCTTGATTTGAAGTACCGCTATAGCATTGGCTTCAAAAGGACTACCATCGGTGGTGTATAGTTGTAGTATGCATGAGGACCACCACAAGTAACACAAACTTCAACTTTCTTCACTTCACCATATGATGGTGTCTGTGAAAGTGACTTTCTTTGGTTAGCAAGAACCAAAGCTCGAACAATATCCGTGAGTTTGTCAATCTTAGCATCGGTGCTAGATGTACTCCTTTGGAGATGAAGTAGAAGGTCCAAGATTAGATCGAGTCGATATGTCTTTGTGCGGAAAGGCGGACTGGGACTTGTTTTCAATGATTTGCAAGGCTTCTTTTGTGGTCTTGCTCAAGAAATTACCTCGCTGGAGGCATTCAAAGAGTCTTGATTAGTCCGGTTCGGACCATTGTAGAAAGTATCCATTTGCATTAACTTTCGGTAAAACCATGATGCGGACACTTACGAGCAATTCTTTGTAACGATCCCATGCCTCACCGAATGATTCATCAAATCTTTGAGAGAATTTCATTATCTCATTTTAAGACTTGTAGTTCGGGATGGAGGATAGAATTTTAACAAACTTTGTGACTAGATGATTCGATGTGAAGTGAGTGGTGAAAACAAACACAATATCAATATATCAAATTAACAGTAAAATTCGACAAATCAACCCTTTAGGAAAAGGTCAACGTGCCAAACCTCACGGGAGTGATAAAGTGATACCGGAAAGTGATTTCCCGGTCGTGTCCCAACGAAAGTGAATGGAAGGATTCGTTGAGTTTCGTGATTTGAACTTGAATTGGATTTTAATGATTTGTTTTAGATTACTTAATTCTACAAATTAATTAACGGAAGGTAATTAAGGCAGGGAACCCTAATAAACTAAAAAATAAACTATCACTAAGCCTAAGGAATGATAAACGAAGCTACACTAAGTCCTAGGGTGCAAAACGCTAAAATCGTAAAATCGGAAACAACCCGAGCCATAAACGTAAAATTTTGCAATTTATAGAACGGTGTGAAATCAATTTTCCTACGCTCTATTTGACAAAAGATAATTTTAGAAAAAGACCGGGTATTTTTTTGACTTTTAAATTATTTTCACGAATTAAAATCTATTAAACACTAATTAAATGATTAAAAATACTTAACGATTTTGAAAATCCGAAAAATTCACTAAAAGTACTTTAAGTAAAGATGTATTTGTAGAAATTGTGAAAATGACAGTTGCTATAGGAAATAAGCAACAAATAAGCCAATAAGAGCTTATAGCTTAAACTCACACTTGACACTTAAATATTTAATGGTGCAAAGTTTTAATGAGACAAGTCCCAAGGCGCTTGGTTTGGAGTGTTGGTGTTGAAATTTGTGAAAAGCGTGGGTTCGAGTCCCACCATGCCGTGTTTTGAAAACCTCTTTTTTAGATCCATTGTTGGAAAATCAAAAGAGCAATCAAAAGATAAAAGTTTTGTGAAAACTTAACTCTAAAACTTAGCAATAAGTCGTTAGACTAAGCTTATTTCAACAAAGGAGCAAAATTACATCCAAACACCCTTTAGCTTTTAACCACAAACAAGAAGTTATACTCAAATGGAAAGGATGAGTAGATGACCATAAGCTCAAATGGATTGAGTCTCACTACAAGAAGCATCAAACAAAGAATAAGCACTTCACTATGGGGGGACAGGTTAGCAAAACTAGGAAATCCTAAAAATAGAAAAATGATCAAATAAGAACTAGCAAGTAAAATAAGCATTAAAAGGGAAACTACAAGTTAGCACTAAATAAGCAATTCCAATGATCTAATCTAATCTAATGCACTAACTAAGTACTTATTACCTTAAATAAGTTAAATTTGAAATACCAATAAGCAAAGAAAAAAGTGACATGCGGTTTTAATGCAGTTGTGAGACAATTGTGGGTACCGCTTGAGCTTATTTATAAGTCAAACATAGACCTCCGAGACCAAGGACAAGTCGCAAACATAAGGTTAGCATGGTAGAGATTCGGAAGAGACAAAGTGGAACCCAAAAACAAACTTTGATGACTTAAAATAAGCTTAGATCGATGTTGTGGGGTTGATATGGTCTGCAAAAGAGCAAAAACAAAGTGACAATCAAGATTTTGAACTAACTTTGACTATGCTAGAGGTGATACCAAGACATGAAACCGAAACTAAAACAAGTTGGGCATACAAGGATCCGTAACAACACATTTTACACCTTTTGAACACCTAATAAGTCAAATCAAACACTACTAACAGAAGTTTCAAACCGCCCTTTTTGTGTGCAGAGAATTGAAAACAGAACCCCTTTTTACAAACTAAACTTCTAAACACATTCTAAAGCGATTTATCTTTAAATACTTAACTAGATACATCATAGAGAGGTTGACTTTGGAAGTCAAATGGTAGAAAATGTACTTTTGACCCAAGACCGCTTAAACCAAACACTCCTTTATTATGAGTTTTACTTAAAACTAATTTCAATCAAGAGTCAGATTTAGAAAAGCTTCAAATCAAGACTTTTACAAAACTAAAATTCCAAAGTAACAATTTAATAATAAGAATTAAAGAGATCAAGTCTAAAAATGAAAACTTTTCCATTGATAAAAGATACTTATACAAGAAAGAAAACTGAATTTTAACTAAAACTAGGGTTTTATACACTTGGCTACATGTTCCTTTATACTAAAACCCTAGGTCTTCAACTCTTCACTTCTTGGCTTCGATGTGTTTTCGCAGAGAGCAAATAGCCAAGGACTCACTCTTGTGTCTTTAGCCAAATCCAAGCCACCCAATTGGTAGGTACCCATTTGAAGCAATCTAAGCCGCTTGATGGAGCTTTTCGACATGGATTGCCATGGTGGAAATGGGAAAGAGTAGGGAAAATGTGAGTGGGTTTGGGATTGGGTGTACCGTTAAAGAGATGAAGGTGGTTTTGGGGTGGTGAGATTGGGTAATAGAAGGTTTGGAGAGGTTGAGTGTCCGAGATGGTGGGATGTTTCGGTAGAGAAGAGAGAAGGAAAGTATCTAGGGTTCGGGTAATGAATCAAGGAAGACATGGAAAAGGGGCGCTTGTTTATTATTAAACATGGGTCAAAGGTTCAGTTCAATAAATTGACCTGTATGGTCGACCTGGTTTATTGTTTATTTTGGGCCTTGGTTAGTTTAGGCTAAACTTGCATCCATTTTAGCATTAAGGACCAAAATTGCACATTCCGAAATTCCGAGGACCACGAATGTAAATTTTGAAATTGCTTTCAAGGACCAATCTTGTGAATTTCCAATAAGTTGAGGATTATTTTGCCAATGGTGAAATTCCAAGGACTAAACTTGACAATTTTAAAATCCAGGATCAAAACCGTAATTTTCAAAACTTTTGAAATATTTCACCAAAGGACTAATTATGACAACTTATGATTTCAAAAGGACCTTGGTGACTTTTCTTTTAAAATACGTGCTGTGGACTATTTCACAATTTTGAAAGACGGGACCTAAACCGCCAATTATGCAAACTTTGCTTGTTTTTCAATAATTTTGCATCCGAAACATATAAAACACAATTTTGAGATATTTTCGAGATTTTGATGCATTTCAAGTGTTTTGAATGTTTTGCAGCTTTAGATTTGACCTAAAATGATGAGTGAATAAGACTCATCAAATCCCCCACTAAAACATTGCTAGTCCCTAGCAATCTTTTGAGAAAACTTAATGGATTTGAATCTCTTTACCAAAAGCCATTACTTCGAGTAGCCAAATGTTTCGGCTCAAGTAAGAACTATGGTACACCGATAACCATATGATTTTGAGCAAACCACCAAATTTTCAACGGTTTTGATTTGTCTTTACGAAGCCGTTTGCTTCGGACTAGCCAACTCTTAGATAAATTATCAATATTATCTTTGGTGAGTGATTACCAATTATGGTTTTCCAATGCGCTTTACCACAAGCCATAAACTTGCGGGCTAGCCAACTCTTTACTAATTAAAGATATGGTGAAGTGAACACCATACAATTTTGGGCAAATTGCAAGTCGTCAACGGGTTTGAGATATCTTTACCAAGAGCCGTTTGTTCTCGGATTAGCCAATCCTTTGTTTATTAGACATGGCGGATCGATAATCAGAATCAGTAAGTGCAAAACACTTACTCCAAAAAATTTTGGCCAAAATGGGGATAAGATGGTAAAACATATGATAAAATTTGAGAATTTCCACACTAGAAATGAATATTGCCCTCAATATTCAAAGTACTGTGGTTATGCCAAACCGAGAACGTAAAGGGAAATACTACGCCATTATTTGAAGATTTTTTTTTTTTTTTTTTTTTTTTTTTCAAAACCTTTATACAATAGCGGGGCAACTCCCACACTAGGGTGGTAGAAAGTAGAAAGAAGTCGAATACGGGTGAAAACCCATAAAGTTGCTACTCTTGCATTTTTGATTCCCGAGTCGCTAGCTTGACTCGATCCCGCATTCATTGGTTCATGGGAAAGTTTAGATCCGGGACAACCAAGGATGGTATGTCCCTCCAAAATAATGTTTCAATCTATGTCCATTCACCTTGAAGTTTGGTCCGCGGTTTGAGATAACTCGACGGTGCCATATGGAAAAACTTTGGCAATGGTGAATGGACCGTCCAACGGGTCTTTAGTTTCCCGAGAAGATTTTCAATCTAGAATTGAAAAGAAGGACTCGTCACCGACGCTGAAAAAGCGGTTCTTAATCTTTGAGTCATGGATCTTCTTTGTCTTTTCTTTATAAATCAACGAGTTTCGAGGGCTTGATCACGGAGTTCATTTAATTCATTGAGTTGAACTTCCGGTGATCACCCGCGACTTAAGGTCAAAATTGGTATGCTTCAAGGCCCAATAGGCTTTGTGCTCGAGTTCGATCGGGAGATGACACGCCTTCCGCACACAAGCTTGTAGGTGAGTACAACCAGATGGGTGTTTTGAAAGCGGCACGAAGGCCCAAAGTGCATCTTCAAGTTTGTCCGACCAAGAGGCACGGTTTTCACCTCGGTCCTCTCCAAGATTCTTTTCAAACCACGATTGAAACTTCCACTTGCCCACTAGTTCGGGGTGATATGCGGTAGAAAGACGGTGAGTGACACCGATTTAAGCATGACTTTTGCGAATTGGTCGTTGCAAAAGTGCGTACGCGATCACTAATGATGGCACGGGAGTTCAAACGTAAAGAGAGACTTCAAGAATTTCACAACTACTCGGGGTCGTTGGTGGGAGCGCCGCTTCCACCCATTTAGACAATTAATCGACCGCCACGAGTATGTACTTGTTCCCTCGAGAAGACGGGAACGGACCCATAAAGTCGATGCCCCACACGTCAAAGATCTCGCACACTTGAATGGCATTTCGAGGCATTTCATCTCTTTTAGAGATGTTGCTATGACGTTGGCAAGAGTCGCAAGATTTGACGAGGTCATGGGCATCCTTGTAAATCGTGGGCCAATAGAAACCGGAATCAAACACCTTCTTGGCGGTGTAGTTAGGGCCATGATGTCCCCGCGGGTCCATGATGACAAGCCTTGAGAATATCATCGCTTGGCCGTGAACACACCGCGGATGACTTGATCCGCACAAACCTTAAACAAGTACGGTCGTCCCGTAAATAATGCTTAACATCTTTGAAAATTTGTTCTTTTGTTGGGACGACATCCTTTCACAACAAAGTTACCCGCATGATAGTTTGCAAAGTCGGCAAACCATGGGTACTGAATTTTCATGATGAGATACCACATTAAGAGTCTCGAGAGAAACGCTTCATTTATTTCCTTTTTCTCGAACACACCTTGATGTGGATTTTCAAGACGAGAGAGATGATCATCCGCTAGGTTCTCCGCTCCTTTTTATCACGGAAGATGATATCAAATTCTTGTAGGAGGAGAACCCATCTGAGCAATCTCGGCATTGCATCTTGCTTAGCAAAGAGATATTTGAGAGCCGAGTGATCCGTGATACACTATGCTTTTGGACAAGATCAAGTATGGCGAACTTCGAAAGCATACACCACGGCTAGTAATTCTTTCTCCGTCAGTAGTATAATGTGCTTGAGCTTGGTCAAAGTTTTGCTAGCATAATGTATAGGTGGAATGTTTTGATTTTCGTTGCTCAAACGGCACCTATGGCGAAATCACTTGCATCGCACATAAGCTCAAATGGTAATTCCCAATCGGGGCAACTAGAATGGTGCTTCAAAGTGAGCTTCTTCTTAAGAGTTTGAAAAGCTCGACGCACTCACTAGAGAAGATGAAAGGAGTATCCTTTTCAGAAGTCGGTCATAGGTCGGGATATCTTCGAAAATCTTGAATGAAACGACGATAGAAACCGCATGACCAAGGAAACTTCTAACTCCTTTGACGGGTGGAGGAGGTAATTTTGAAATGACATCGACTTTAGCTTTGTCAACCTCAATCCCGCTCTTAGAAATCTTATGGCCAAGTACAATTCCTTCCTTAACCATAAGTGACATTTCTCCCAATTTAGACTAAGATTCGTGTTTCACAACGCTCAAGCATCTTGTCCAAATGGGAGAGACATGTTTGAAAAAGAATCCCCAAAGACGAAAAATCATCCATGAAGACTTCCATAGTCTTTTCGATCATGTCATGGAAAATGGCCATCATACACCTTTGAATGTACTGAGCATTACACAAGCCAAAAGGCATGCGTCGGTAAGCAAATGTTCCATAAGGACATGTGAATGTGGTCTTTTCTTGATCTTGTGGGTCCATGGGTATTTGAAGTAACCCGAGAAACCATCGAGAAAACAATAGTATTCGCTTCCGCTAATCTCTCAAGCATTTGGTCCATGAAGGGTAATGGAAAGTGGTCTTTACGGGTGGCTTCATTTAACTTTCGATAGTCAATGCAAACACGCCAACCCAGAACCAATCGAGTAGGAATCAACTCGCTTTCATCATTTTCAACAACGGTAATGCCACCTTTTGGGCACACAATGAACGGGCTAACCCAAGGACTATCCGAGATGGGGTAAATCAATCCGCATCGAGAAGTTTTATGACTTCCGCTTTGATAACCTCATGAATTTTAGGATTCACCCTTCTTGGTGTTGAACCCGGCTTGAAGTCATCTTCCATGAGAATTTTGTGTACAAAACCCGGGTCAATACCCTTGATGTCGGAAGGTTCCAAGCGATGGCTCGCTTGTGTGACTTCAAAACCTTTATGAGAGCGGATTTTCATCCTCACTCAAGTCTTTAGCAATAATGACGGGTGATTTATTGTCACCCTCCAAAATGCATACCGAGATGAGGTGGTAAGTCCTTAAGTTCGACCTCGGGAGGATCATTAGATTTTTCAATCGCTTTGATTTCCTCTTTATGAAGTTCTTGAGGAGGAGTGATGAAGGATCTTCATTGAGCAACTTCTCGATGAGAAATATATCTCCTCAATGTCGATGGGAGCGTGATCAATTTCCATGGAATGTAATCACTAGTAAGTATGCTTCAATCTCTTCCAAAATAAAGTCACTCCTTCAAACGGAGTGAGGGAGGGAGAGAGAGCAACAATAGGATCAACCAAAGTGGGATTGCCACCGAGAATCCAAGAATTTCTTGAGAATACTCCTCAGGCACAATGTCAAGGACATCAATTTTGTTGACGGAATTGTCTTCATAATTGGGGAGTATTTCGTAACTTGATTGAGATTGAAAGTAACGCTTCCTTGTTTACCCGCAGTGATTTCCCTTCATCAACATCGATCAATGCACCGACCCGCTTTAAGAAACACCTCCCAAGGATGAGGGGTACCGGGGATCGCATCAAATTCGACAACAACAAAGTCGGCCGAAATGAAACTTGCCTACTACAAATACATCCTCGGCTATACCTAGCGGACGAGAACTTGTACGGTCCAAGCTCGAGGATCATACATGTAGGTGTAAGCGAAGGTAATGAAAGCTTTTTCCACATGGAGTGTGGCATCAAGTTAATGCTAGCGCCAAGATCGCCAAAGCGAGCATTGAACTATGCCTTGAAAATCACATGGATGAGAAATTTTCCGGGTCTCCTAACTTTTCGGGAAGCTTTTGAGGATAACCGCCGAACAATTTTCGTTCAAAGAAGTTTTAGCCATTTCGAAATCTTTTCTTTGTTATTCAACAAATTTTTGATTGTTGGACCGAACTTTGGCATTAGAAGAAGAGCGTCCATGAAACTAATCTCAAGTGCAAATCTTGAAAGATTTGGATAAGCTTCTCCATTTGTTGACTAGTTTTATCACTTGAGCTTTTGGTCATTAAGCCTTGAAGGATAAGGAAGTGAAGGCTTAGAATGGTCATCGGAACAACGGGTTCCGGAATTGGAGGTAAGACCACCGGAGATTGGACTTGTGCGGTACGCGGGCTTGAGTTATGCACCTTGTCCTTTGATACCTTGGTTTCTCGCTCCACATCCTCACCGGAGAAGGATTAGGCATTGAGGGTCCTCATAAGACTTACCACTTTGGGTGGCAATAGCATTCAATTCACCTTTTGGGTTGGGAATGGTATTACTTGAAGAGCACCAAGTTGAAGCTTGATTCTTTTGACTCATGAGACTAGCAATCATGCTTTCAATCTTGCTATGAGATTGATCAATTTTGTTACTAGTAGTTCTAAGCTCGGAAGTGAAATCATTCTTCAAAGTGGTAATTTGATTTTGCATGGAAACCATCTTAGCTTCATTGCTTTTGATGTAATTAGCAATGTCAATGGAAGCTTGAGGAGGTGGGCATGCACATTTTGTTGAGGAGCTTGGAATCGGTTTTGATTGAAATTTCTTGATTTTGAAAACCTTGATTTTGATTTTGAAAATTCGATTCGACTGATTTTGATTGAACCGATTATTTCTATTTTGCACATTTTGATTGTTCTCGATTTTGATTAAACCCGGTGGTCCGAGGAAATTGTTAGAACGATAATGAGAAGGTTTCGGTCCCTCAAGGGTTGGTAGGAATTACCTCCGATTGTAGGAACCGTAAGCGGCATAAACGCCTCTCGAGTGAAGCCACGGAGGTCGGACACTCAAAATAAGGGTGTGGACCACCACAAGTTTCACAACTCTTGTTACGACATTCACTTGTTGATTGTTATTATTTTGACTCATTTTAAGTACGCAGTTGGATATTTCTTCAATCTTTTGGTTAGAGTCGTGAATTCGAGAAGATGGAAGGGTGGTAGATCTCCTTGACTCACTCCTCTCACCGAGGAATCCCAATAATTGTGGTGGGCGGTCATGTTTTCAATGAGATCGTAGCACTCTTGGTCGCTTTTCATAAAGGTACCACCAGCAGCAAAGATTGATTGTGTCACGATGTCTCAATGTTAACCCATTATAGAACGTATCTATTTGGGTGACAAGCAACATATTGTGGTTCGGACATCGATCAATCGAAAGCTTATAGCGTTCCCATGCCTCAAATAAGGACTCATCGGGATGTCACGAAAATTACCGATTTCATTCCGTAGTTTCGCCACCATCGACGGTGGAAAATATTTCGCCAAGAATTTGGAGACCATTTCACAAAACTATGGATTGAGTTCTTGGGAAGACGATCAAACCATGCGGTGGCATGAAGCGTCAAGGAATATGGAAAGAGGTACAAGCGAAGGCGTCATCGGTGACCCCATTTTGCTTCATACTTTGGGTGACGGTGAGAAATTTGTCGAGATGCTTGTTGGCATCGTCACCCGTGATCCGTGAAATTGACAAAACTTTGGACTTGTTGAATCATGTGATGCTTAAGTCCAAAATCTGTGGCCTCGATGTTGACCGGGGCAATTGGACCGCCTGTCCATCCATCGTGGTTGGCAAAGCTCCTCCATCGCTCGGAGATCGGGAGCTTGATTTTGTGGCCCAGTTGTTGGACTCGAGGTCCGCTCCCAGGTTATGTGTCATTGTGATTTGTTCGACGATGCACGTATCTCGGCACGCTTGCTTGGTTACTGATTACGTCTCACGAAGCTTGCGGCGAAAAGCATGCACTTCCAAAACAAAGACTTTCAATTAAAACAAGACCGAGGCAAAACAACAAGGAAAATCTTTAGTAGGTCGTGAAGCTTATTAAAACCCGTCTCTTTTCACCGCAATTTAATGTCAGCCGCCCTTATACCCTCACACAGTTTGTTAAACCGATAAAAGTAAACCAAAACACGAAGCGACACAAAGGCAAGTTTTAAATCTTTAGTTCGGGAACTTATAATGATAACACCTCGATTAAGAATGTTATATTGATTGTGTCTTCTATTTATTTAAAACAACAAGGAAAATCTTTTGTATTTTTAATCTTTTACATATATATACAAAGAAAAGAAAATATTTTTGTATTTTTGTATTTTTATAAAAACAATAACTTCACGAGGAAGGTTCTTCAAGTCACTAATCGCAAAACTTCACGATATTGTCGCAACACACCTCCCGCAGTGGCGCCAAAATTTGATTCGATGTGAAGTGAGTGGTGAAAACAAACACAATATCAATATATCAAATTAAGTAAAATTCGACAAATCAACCCTTAGGAAAAAGGTCAACGTGCCAAACCTCACGGGAGTGATAAAAGTGATACCGGGAAAGTGATTTCCCCGGGTCGTGTCCCAACGAGGTGTGAATGGAAGGATTCGTTGAGTTTCGTGATTTGAACTTGAATTGGATTTTAATGATTTGTTTTAGATTACGAATTCTACAAATTAATTAACGGGAAGGTAATTAAGGCAAGGGAACCCTAATAAACTAAAAATAAACTACCACTAAGCCTAAGGAATGATAAAACGAAGCTACACTAAGTCCTAGGGTGCAAAACGCAAAATCAGAAAATGGAAACAACCCGAGCCATAAACGTAAAATTTTTGCAATTTAAGGCTACGGTGTGAAATCAATTTTCCTACGCTCTATTTGACAAAAGATAATTTTAGAAAAGACCGGTATTTTTTTTGACTTTTAAATTATTTTCTACTTAATTAAAATCTATTAAACACTAATTAAATGATTAAAATACTAAACGATTTTTGAAAAATCCGAAAAATTCACTAAAAGTACTTTAAGTAAAGATGAATTTGTAGAAATTAGAAAATGTACGGTTGCTATAGGAAATAAGCAACAAATAAGCCAATAAGAGCTTATAGCTTAAATCGTCACTGACACTTAAATATTTAATGGTGCATAGTTTTAATGAGACAAGTCCCAAGGCGGTTGGTTTGGAGTGTTGGTGTTGAGTCGAGTGGCGTGGGTTGAGTCCCACCATGCCGCTTTTGAAAACCTCTTTTTTAGATCTGTTGGAAAATCAAAGTGCAATCAAAAGATAAAAGTTTTGTGAAAACTTAACCTCTAAAACTTAGCAATAAGTTGTTAGACTAAGCTTATTTCAACAAAGGAGCAAAATTACATCCAAACACCCTTTTAGCTTTTAACCACAAACAAGAAGTTATACTCAAATGGAAAGGACGGTCTAGATGCGACCATAAGCTCAAATGGATTGAGTCTCACTACAAGAAGCATCAAAACAGCAATAAGCACTTCACTAAGGGGGGGGGAACAGTTGGCAAAAACTAGGGAAATCCTAAAACTAGAAAAATGATCAAATAAGAACTAAGCAAGTAAAATAAGCATTAAAAGGGAAACTACAAGTTAGCACTAAATAAGCAATTCCAATGATCTAATCTAATCTAATGCACTAACTAAGTACTTATTACCTTAAATAAGTTAGGCTGAAATACCAATAAGCAAAGAAGTAAAAAAAGTGACCTGGTTTTAATCTTAGCTGCCGAGAAGGCTTTGGGTACTGTTTGAGCTTATTTATGTGAAACATAGACCTCCGCACCAAGGACAAGCTGCAAACATAAGGTTAGCATGGTAGAGATTCGGAAGAGACAAAGTGGAACCCAAAAAAAAACTTTGACAAACTTTAAAATAAGCTTAGATCGGATGTTGTGGGGTTGATATGGTGGCAGTGCGAGCAAAAACAATGTGATCAAGATTTTGAACTAACTTTGACTATGCTAGAGGTGATACCAAGACATGAAACTGAAACTAAAACAAGTTGGGCATACAAGGATGCAGTAACAACACATTTTACACCTTTTGAACACCTAATAAGTGAAATCAAACACTACTAACAGCAGCTCAAACTGCCCTTTTTTTGTGTGCAGAGAATTGAAAACAGAACCCTTTTTTTTACAAACTAAACTTCTAAACACATTCTAAAACTGATTTATCTTTTAAATACTTAACTAGATACATCATAGAGAGGTTGACTTTGGAAGTCAAATGGGTAGAAAATGTACTTTTGACCCAAGACTGCTTAAACCAAACACTCCCTTATTATGTGAGTTTTACTTAAAACTAATTTCAATCAAGAGCTGAGATTTAGAAAAGCTTCAAATCAAGACTTTTACAAAACTAAAATTCCAAAGTAACAATTTAACAATAAGAATTAAAGAGACTGAATTCTAAAAAATGAAAACTTTTCCATTGATAAAAGATACTTATACAAGAAAGAAAACTGAATTTTTAACTAAAACTAGGGGTGCCTTATACACTTGGCTACATGTTCCTTTTATACTAAAACCCTAGGTCTTCTACTCTTCACTTCTTGGCTTCTTGATGTGTTTCCTGTGTGAGTGCAAATAGCCAAGGACTCACTCTTGTGCTTTCTTTAGCCAAATCCAAGCCACCCAATTGGTAGGTACCCATTTGAAGCAATCTAAGCCGTTTGATGGAGCTTTTCTGACATGGATTGCCATGGTGGAAATGGGGAAAAGAGTAGGGAAAATGTGAGTGGGTTTGGGATTTGGGTGTACCTGGTTAAAGAGATGAAGGTGGTTTTGGGGTGTGGTGAGATTGGGTAATAGAAGGTTTGGAGGGTTGAGTGTCGGGATGGTGGGATGTTTTGAGAGAGAGAAAGAGAAGGAAAGTATCTAGGGTTCTGGGTAATGAATTGGGCGGGAAGACAGGGAAGAAGGGGGCGTTTTGTTTATTATTAAACATGGGTCAAAGGTTGGGTTGGGTCAAATTGACCGGGTATGGTTGGACCTGGGTTTATTGTTTATTTTTGGGCCTTGGTTAGTTTAGGCTAAACTTGCATCCATTTTAGCATTAAGGGACCAAAATTGCACATTCTGAAATTCCAGGGACCACGAATGTAAATTCTGAAATTGCTTTCCAAGGACCAATCTTGTGAATTTCAAATAAGTTGAGGATTATTTTTGCCAATTGTGAAATTCCAAGGACTAAACTTGACAATTTTAAAAATCCAGGGATCAAAACTGTAATTTCTCAAAACTTTTGAAATATTTCACCAAAGGACTAATTATGACAACTTATGATTTCAAAAGAACCTTTGGTGACTTTTCTTTTAAAATACGTGCTCGGGGACTATTTTCATCAATTTTGAAAGGCACGGGGACTGAAGCGCCAATTATGCAAACTTTGCTTGTTTTTCAATAATTTTGCATCCGAAACATATAAAACACAATTTTGAGATATTTTCGGTATTTTGATGCATTTGAGTGTTTTTGAATGTTTTTGATTCAGATTGACCTAAAATGATGAGTGAATAAGCACTCATCACTAGATCTTCCATGTCTCAATGGAGCGAGGGGTTGTTTCTCAAGCCAATTCCCGGCTTGTCCTCAGAAAATGAGACGGAAGAAGCTTGATGGCTTCATGTGGGACATTCTTGTACTTGATGGTAGATGCAATCTTGTTAAACCATCGAATGTGTGCATGAGGATCATCCCGCTCAAAACCATAGAATTGGCTTTGGGTTACCAAATTAAGTAACCCGGTTTTGAGCTCAAAAGTATCACCACGATGGTGGGACAACAATAGCATCTCCGTAACCCTCGATGGGTGCTTGAGAAGCTCGTTCATCGGCTTGTCTTCCGCCATTCTGGCGGTGGTGGTGGTGGTAGGCGTTCCTCGGTCACGGTGAAGGAGCGAACGCCCTCTACGTCTACAAGGAATATTTGCAAGCTCGGAAAGTGGACTTGTAGAATCGGAAGAGCAGTGCGCATGCACTAAGTATAAAATCGAGTTTTCAAAACAAATGCGAGGCAAAACGACAAGTGAACTTAACCAATAATCACAAATGAAATGGCTTCTTTGAAAAGGTAAACCAAATCAAAAGGACACAAAGGCAAGTTTTAAATCATTGTTAGAACTTATTATGGTCACACCCCCAGTTAGTAGGTGTCTTTGCCTTGATTTGCGGTGGTTGATTTTATGTATATATTTAGTACCACTTGAAAAGGCGTAGGTATAGATTTGTCTTGATGGTTTAAAAACTTTTGGACAATATTTTGGTATCGTCTCGTTTAACCAAATCGTATCTCTTTAAGAATCACCTTAAAGAAACACAAGCTAGAAAGCGTTACGATTGTTTTGTTGTTTTATATTTTGTTTGGTGTTTTAACACTTTAGGAAAAGTGCTAATGAACTTTTGATTTATATTAACTTTACAAAAGCTATTTACAAAGATGGTATATGTGCAATGCACGGATGCGAAAATGCTTATGACACGCTTACACCTCTCAAGGCGTGCGCTAAAATTTGATTGGTACTAAACCGTCAAGTTTTCTCATGCAAAGCTAGCCACTTGTGAATGACCAACCGTAAGGAACTTAAAACAGTTCAAACACCAAATGCAATTTAAGATCGGAGGAATATAGTGGATTCACGGGTCGTTAAGTCCGGAGGATGAATTGGTGTTAAACAACTTTGGATGTCGAATAATCACTAAGGATAGTGATCAATAAGGATTTTGATGGATAATTATACCTAAAGAAAAGATTTATAAATTACAAATGACTTAAATGCAAATTAAAGAAAATTAAAAGATAAAAACATTAAATAAACGCTATCACTATTTGCAAAATGATGTTTTGTTTTTATCATTTATAAAACTTAAAATTAAAACTACGCGACGTATAAAATAAAATGTGGCTGAAGCAATATTAGTCCTAAAATATGAAATGATATTTTTACAAACCTAATGATAAAAGAAAATTTTAAGAAAAGAAAATTATTTTTATAACTATTAAATTAATTATTATTAATTAAAAACTAATTTTAACTATTTAATAATAACCTAAATTACAAGAAAATATGAAATAAAGCTAGAAAAATAAAATTATGACTTGGAAAAATCTAAAATAACAAAAGAGAATTTTCAAAACTATTTTTATATTTTTCTGATTATTTTTCTATTTTTTATAAATTTTAAACTATTTAAAACTAATTAAATTACTAAAAATTACAAATTAAACTATGAAAAATTTGGAAAAATAATTTTTTTTTACTTTTTATATTTATCTTAACCTAAGAAAAATGAAAAATTATTTTTTTGAACTTTTTCTGAATTAATTGTATTAAAAGCTAATTAAAATGGCCTAAAACCTGTTTTAAATTAAGAAAAATAGCAAACAGTGTTGGAAAATTATGAAAATTTCAGGAAAAGTCTAATTTAATCTACTGAATCTAAGAATAATAGAAAAATGGGCTTGTGTGAAGGAAAATGCAAGCAGAATGTAAGTGCTTATGTAATAAGCACTTGGAATAACACAAAGGTACCAAACGGTACCAAATATTACGAAGCTCTAATAAGCTATAAGTACTCTAAAACAACA
Source organism: Chrysanthemum lavandulifolium (assembly GCA_022545495.1). Classification (NCBI taxonomy): domain Eukaryota; kingdom Viridiplantae; phylum Streptophyta; class Magnoliopsida; order Asterales; family Asteraceae; genus Chrysanthemum; species Chrysanthemum lavandulifolium. The sequence continues at coordinate 242,279,684 of CM040244.1, forward strand.
AATTTCAACTACTCTTAACCTCTGAAATACAAAATGCTATGATTTGGTTGTTTTGAGTTTAAGCTAAAATCGCTGAGGCTACTACTTGCGACAAGCAATCGCTAATAATAAGTATGAGAAAACAAAAGGTTAGAATCTAAAATAGACTGGCTAGCTATCTTCAAACCAAAAACCAGACCAGAGAAGCTCGAGGAGCTTTTGTGAGACTTCGCAATATTGTCGAGAAAACTCACTTTTGATTTTGTGAGCAGGGCATATAAGCCCTGTTTGACAAGCTTATTAGTTGAAGCTTAAGAAAAATTTCTAAAAATCTACTAAAATGACAATAAGAAAGTACACCAGTTGAAGTTTAAGAACCCACAGTTTTATTTGATTTGGTCCAAAATTGAATTCATGAAAAATCAACTTAGATATGCTCAAAACTGAAATTGCAACTTTTGACTTTTAAAGCAGTTTTGAAGATTTGACTTATTTGAACTTTGAGCTTGATTTGTGGACAGATTATGATGTTAATAGATGAAATAAGCTCAATGCAAGCAATGTTTATGAACTTTAAACACAAAACAAGTGTTTGATTTCCCAAAATCCAAAGCAGATATGTAATTAAAATGAATTGAGATGAGTTTGACTTACGTGGTATGCAGCACAATTTTAAGGCAGATATGAGTACATATGAGCTTAACAAACCTAAAGCAATAAGTTTTAATCACTGAGCTAACCTCTAGCACAGACTAACCACTGATCCAAACACACCTTTAATAACTGATATGCAAATTAAAACTGAACTAAAGACTGCACTAGCTGGTTTTAATGATCAAACTGAACTAAATTACTCTAAATACAACTAAATTAACAGGTTTTAACCATTTATAACTACAAAGACAAATTGTGCAATGAAACTTGAGAATAGCTTACATAATGTCCTAGCCACAATGGCTTTGAAATGAATCAAACACAGAACACAGTAACCACTATCTATATCAACCAAGGTAGCTCTGAATCAACCCAAAAACCAACACTCCATCATCCATTTCCAAACTTATACCCATATTGCTTCATCAGTTGACTTTCGTTGACCAAGGATGAAAATTGCTTGAACTGAATAACAAGCTTATCAAAAGCTATAATAAGCTTGAATAAGCTTGTTTGACTATTAAATAAGCTTATTGAAGCTTGGTTTTTAGCACACTTATACTGAAATTTTAAACAGTGAATGTAAAATTTGAAACCTCGCTAACACTTTGAATTTAAACTTGAAACTTGCTTAAAAAGATTAATTATCTTAAGTTTAGTACATTAGAGCTTAGAGTTACAAACTTGTAAACTAATTAAGACAATTTAAGAGAAACGACATACAAGGAATTTAAAAAAAAACTAACTACTCTTTCTCTTGCTTCTTCCTCTTTATACTCCAAATAGCTTCCACGTGTCCCGAGCAAATCCACCTCTCACCGCCAATGGATGAGATTTGAGTGATAATAGTTTGATCATTTTGGCGGGAAAAGTAGTTTGACACAGCGGCTCGTGTTTTAGCAACTAGGGGTGGCATTTATTGTGGTGGGTTGTGATGATGAGGGGTGGTGGGAAAGGAGAAAGGTGATGGGAGGGCATGTGTGCAGTGCAACAGGAAGATATACATGGATGGGAGGGAAAGGAAGGGTTTGACTTTGGTTTGACTGGCGGTCAAAAAGAGAAATGAGTGGGGTCACAATTGTATGTGGCATGGGTCCAATTCTAATTTGACAAGGCTAGGTTTAGGTTTAAATGACAAAGACTTGACTTGTAATTCTGAAATCTAGAAGGACCAATTCTGCCATTATTCCAAAGTTTACACAAGGACCAAAACTGACAAGTTCCAATAGTACAAGGACTAGTTTTGACATTTCAATTTTCCAAGGACTTTTGTGACAATTTCAAAACTTGGGGACCTTTTTTACGCCATTTGACAAAAGATTTATTCAAGGACCATTTTGACCACTTAGAATATTTCAGGGACCTTGAATAACATTTTCTTTATTTTATTTTACTGGGACCTGCTTTTTGACAACTTTTGAAACTTGGGGACTAAAGCGCCAATTATGCAAACTTGATACGCTTTTTCACAGTTTTGATATTTTGCATTTAAAACACATAAAACACTTATTTGTGATATTTTTATCATTTTGATGCATTTCTGAGTGTTTTCATATGTTTTGCAGTTTAAATGGTACAAAAATGATGAGTATTTAGACACTCATCAATACATTATTCAGATAGAAGTCAAGGTTTTGAGCTTGTTTCTTTAATTTTCAATCTCTTTAGTATCAAATTAGCTTAATTAAATTCTGTTGGTCTATTGTTGTTTAAACCTGTTTTCTTGTGATAATTTATGTTTAATTTAAGTTATTAAATGTCTGCTTCATTTCTATTTGCACTGGCATTCTTTGACTCAGTTTTGCCTTAGTACTGTTGAACTAGCATCATTGAGATCATGTGAGTTTAGTGAGTCTTAATTGTATGTTATGATTCATTTAGTGGTAATTAGCATGCATTGAAACTGTTTTGAAGGTTGATAAGCCTTGGATTTGAGATTAGACTTGGGAGCTTGCAATTTAGTTAGTAAGGTAGTGTTTGGATAGGATTGTTAGGCGATATATAAGCTAGTTCGTGGTTAGGATTCATTGCACAAGTCTCATTTAGGTAAATATAGTTTAGTATAGGGTTAACAATTGGGTTGCATTCACTTAAATAGTCAAACTTGGTTTTAATCTCACTTTATACTCATAATGATGTTAGATAGCGGATAGCATATGCTTGCATTTAGGTGTAAGATCATATAGGGTAGCTGCATTAGGTCATTTTACCTCTAAAAACATCAAGTATAATTAGATAGAAGCATTCTAAGTTCATTAAAGTCAAACTGACAAGATCTTCAAAAAGTCAAAATGATTGCTTAAGTCATTTTTCCCAAACCTTGGTGGATTTTTCATTTCTTCAATACTAATCAAGAGTCATTGAGATTTTTGGATTCAATAAGTTGAGCTGGTCTAGTTTCTATAAATGATTTTTGTGAAATTTTCTAAACCCTATAAGCTCCAAAACGACTTGTCATTGAGGGCTTAAAATGTTGTGTGCACACACTCGTTCTAAGGTGTGCATGGTTTTAGAAGCTCATCACAAGCTCATGAAAGCTTGTGTTGGGGTAATTTTGGTTTACATGTTCCTTGCCGGTCTTTTGAGAATCCAACATCTCGGTTTCAATCTCTAGCTTATTGGGTAGCTTATGCTTAAAATTTGAAAATAGGGTTCTAAAACCTGTTTAGCATTTGATCATAAGACATGCAAATCTGTGATAGCCCGCATATCCGTGGTTAGGAGTAGTTGACTCTAGTTGTTTTAGTTCATTTTAGCTTATTACCGCATACATTAGCTTCTTGTTACGTATTGTAGCCATTTGCTTATTGTAAGTGCTTATTTATAAGCACATTTAACTATGAGAACCATATTCTTGTACACTAGCATAGGTTTTTATAATTTTCATAGAGTTAGAATATTATTTTAGAGTTTTCCTGAATTTTTCATAAATTTCCATTACTGTTTGCTATTTTTCTTTATTTAAATCAGTTTTTAAGCCTTTTTAAATAGCTTTTAATCCAATTAATTCAGAAAAGCTTCAAAAAAATAAGTTTTCAATTTTCCTAGGTTAAGATAAATATAAAAAGTCAAAAAAATATTTTTCCAGATTTTTCTTAGTTAAATTTGTACTTTTAAGCAATTTAAGTAGTTTTAAATAGTTTTTAATTCATAGAAAATACAAAAATAATCGAAAAATATAAATTTAGTTTTGAAAATTCTCTTTAGTTATTTTAGATTTTCTAAGTCATAATTTCATTTTCTAGCTTTATTTCATATTTTCTTGTATTTTAGGTTATTATTTAATAAGTAAAAATAGTTTTTAATTAATAATAATTAGGTAAATAGTTTTAAAAATACTTTTCTTTTCTAAAAATTTTCTTTATCATTAGGTTTGTAAAAATATCATTTTCATATTTTTAGGATTAATCCGCTTCAAGATCACATTTTCTTTTGTACGTTACGTAGTTTTTAAAGTTAAATTTGTAATAGAAAATCAAAACATCATTTTGCAAATAGTGATAGCGTTTATTTAATATAATTTATCTTTTTAATTTTCTTTAATTTGCATTTAAGCCCATGTAATTTATATGCTCTTTCCGTAGTTATAATCGTTCAAAACTCTTTTCCATTCAAATCTTCTCGATCACTATTCGTTTGGTGATTCATCGCGTACCGTTGGGACATAACGACCGGGAAACCCTATACTCCTCCGATCTTCATTGCATTGGTGTCTCGAACTGCTTTAAGTTTCTTACGGTTAGCCATTCACAGTGGCTAGCTTGCGTGAGAAAACTTGACGGTTTAACATCGATCAAATTTTTGGCGCTTACGCCGGAGTCGTATGCTAATTATCTTCCGTTTAGCAGATTAGTGATTTGAATATTCACTCTTTGTTCATACCATCCATCTATATCTATATATGTTTATATTTTCTTATAAAATCCAAAATCCAAAACATCTTAAAAATCAAAACCCAAAAGATTTTCATTCTTTGTTTTACATCATGTTTTTCAAAAATTCCAAAATAATCATCTTTACCCTCTTACCCTTTTTGATTCTTTATCCTTTACCCTCTATCCATTTGATTCTAACTTCTTCTATTCTCATGGAATCTCTCGACTACGACGATTACGGGACGAAGTTGAAAAACTTGAGACTTTATCACAAATGTCAAGAATTGTGTTGTTCGTGATGATCCATTAATTACGTAGGGAAATGGAACGAGAAACCGGGGTGACAAAGGACCGGTACTTCCCTCGATAATGGAGGTGCTAAATACATCCAACCTACGGTTATCCAAAGATCTAACCCTCAATTGCTCCTAGGCCGTCTAAAATTGATCCTAAACTTTCACAATTTACGGTTAAAAGCAAACATGCGAATTTAGACCGGTGACTAGCAAGAATGACTTGCCTAATCTTCACGTTTCTCAAGAACCGTAACCAGAGACCATAACGGAAGTGGTGGAAATTGCTAGCTCTCGAGCACACCACTTGTCCCACCTCCGGATTTTTCAAAATGTTCTTGAGACTTGATAGTCATTCGGATCACCATGTTGGTTTTGTTGATTCTTTGAATAAACCGATTCCTTTTCATTACTCTCAAATGAAATCGTTTATTTCTTGTGTCGGTTGTGGTGAGCCTCTTTTGGTTCACCACATCGTTGGTGTACATGTGTACAATGTGGTAATGATATTCATAGCGGAGTTGTTTGTTTTGTGGTTCGAGAATTCATTTGATTATGATCCTAATCCGAACTCATTTAACGACCCTCAAACTTTTCCAATCACACACCACACCGACCTATCTTCATATAATCAACAAGCTCATTGTGAATTTTGTGGAGGTCCTCACCAAGGATTTGAGTGTCAATCCGAAACACGTTTGTCTATGAAGCAGTTTCCGGTGATGCTCGAACTTTGGTTATGACCAATATCCATATAATTCACCGGGCCAGCACTCAACAGCTTTTATGTTGTGAACCTATGGAGGTCCCCACTTCAGCTCGATTGTCAAATGGGAATCCATTTCCTTGTAACAATCATGACTCTCACAGATTTGACAATTTCCAACCTCCACAACACCATACGGTTCAAACTCCACCCGAGCCGTTGTCTCAAGAAATCTCCCAAAATTTTGAAACCGCAATGAAAACACTTGATGATATGATTAGTAAATTTAAGAATCAAGTGAGTGGTGAAAAGACCATGGGAGAATTGCTAGTCAAGAACCAGAGGCCCGCAAATCTAGGGAAGAATTATTAGTCCTAGAGTAAGCGGCTCTAAAGCTTCCCAATTTCTTAAAGCGACTCTATATGATGATGACGAGGAGAGTTTTATCCTTTTAATATTATTTCTCAACTCCTCGGTCGGTTGATATCCCCATTGAGATTCCATCTCAAACAAGCTGCTATCACACCGAAGATCCCACTCTCTCTCGAACATGGGGACGAGCATCTTGACCTTTGTTCACGAAAAGGAATCGGACAAATTCATAAAGTCTAGTGTTGAGAACCTTATCCCAATCCCGAGAGAGTCACAGGAACTTCGATCATATGTGTGATTCTCTTCCTCTTGAGTGTTCAAAAGATCATTTTGAAACTTTCTCCAATTGTAGCGAAGATTGTGCATCATATGGAGACATCGAGTATGTTGAGGCATCACTTCCACAATCGATGTCGATCATCTTCTTGAGGAGTTCACCAATGAACTCACTCACATCAATCCACTTTCATCGAAAGTAACGATGTTCTCTTTGATTTGAAGCCGATCCGGGAGGCGAAAGTCTCCCTTATGATGATCGCTCACTCACTTCTTATCCCAACGGTCCAATAGAGAATATTAATCACTTTGTTCCCAAGCATTGAACAACTCTCACTAATCCTCTATTTGAATTCGACTACGAATTCACTTTAATTTCGAGAATCCACTCTTTGATACTCGGACCGAGGATAGTGATGAGCCCACAATGGAACAAGATTTCACAATTTCACTTCATGTGAATGATTCTCTTCATGAAGAGTTCTCGGTGAACTCTCTCATGACATATCTCCTCGGAACATGATCATTTCTATTTTGATCTTGAGGATGATATTAGCTCGGAGGAAGGTGTACTCTATCATACGAGTTTGCTTATTAATGATACTACCCTCACCCTTCCTCCCGATATGTCTACATTTGAGGATGAAGAATAGATCTTGATTGTTATCAAAATCTTTCTTCCTTTCCTTAAATATCTTGTGATTTCTCTTCATCTTCACTCATTCGGGAGTGAAGATACCATCTTTGACCCCGGCATTTCCATGTACCATTTGTGAGCCGAGTCTGTCTATGTATATCTACTCGGTGTGGAACTTTCGCGTGCTTCAAATGTTTATACAAACATCTTGAATGAAAGTCCGATGGAGATTGTCTCTTCCACTTACTTCCCATGAACAAATTAATTCGGGTCGAGTCAAGCTAGCAACTCGGTAATCAAAAGCATGAGTTAAACATGGGTTTTCACCCGTGTGTCCCACCCTAGTGTGGGGAGTTGCCCACATGTTGTGTATATATATATATATAAAAAAAAAAAAATCTTTCAAAATAATGGCCGTAGTATTTCCCTTTTACGTTCTTTGTTTCGCATAACTGCGGTACTTTGAATATTGAGGGCAATATTCATTTCTAGTGTGGGGAATTCTCACGAATTTTATCATGTAATTATACCACCCAATTCCCCATTTTTGGCCAAAATTGTTTTTTGGAGTAAGTGTTTTCACTTACTCGACATAGTTATCGATCCGCCATGTCTAATAAACAAAAGGATTGGCTAATCCAGAGCAAACGGCTATTGGTAAAGATATCTCAAATCCGTTGACGGCTTGCAATTTTCCCAAAATTGTATGGTATTCATTTCACCATATCTTTAATTAGTGAAGAGTTGGCTAGCCCGCAAGTTTATGGCTTGTGGTAAAGGCGATGGAAAACCATAATTGGTAATCAGCTCACCAAAGATAATATTGATAATTTATCTAAGAGTTGGCTAGTCCGTAGCAAAGCGGCTTGGTAAAGACAAATCAAATCCGTTGGAAGCGGTGGTTTGCTCAAAATCACATGGTTATCGGTGTACCATAGTTCTTACTTGAAGCTGAAACATTTGGCTTACTCCGAATTAATGGATTTTGGTAAAGAGATTCAAATCCATTAAGTTTTCTCAAAATATTGCTAGGACTAGCAATAGTTTAGTGTGGGGATTGATGAGTGTGTAAATACTCATCATTTTGGGTCAATCTGAACCGAAAGAAACACTTAAAATGCTCGAAATGCATCAAAATCCGAAAATATCTCAAAATTGCATTTTATATGTTTGGATGCAAAATGTTTAAAATCGGATGAAAAATGAGCTAAGTTTGCATAATTGGCGTTTAGGTCCCCAAGTTTCAAAAGTTGTCGAAATAGTCCTGAGCACTTATTTCAAAAGAAAAATCACCAAAGGTCCTTTTAAAATCATAACTTGTCAAAATTAGTCCTTTGGTGAAAATGTCAAAGGTTTTGAGAAATTACAAGTTTGGTCCTTTAAGTTTCAAAATTGGCAAAATGGTCCTTGGAAATTTGAAAATGTCTATTTTGGTCCTTGCACTATGGAAACTTGTCAATTGTGGTCCCTTGAAACAAATTTGCAATTTGGCGACTTTGGTCCTTGTACTTTCGAAATTACAAAAGGTCCTTGATTATTAAACCCTTTACACCCTCGCCTTGTCAAAGCGCTTTGGACCTACCATATACCTTGTGACCCCCTGCCATTTATACCTTTGGACCCCCTTTCATATAACACCCCAGTCAACCTCCCTGGTCAAACAAACACTCCCGCCAAACCCTGTCTTCCCCACTTGCTTCTCTGCAACACCAGTCCTCCCATCCCCCCAGCTCATCTTCACCTCCCTTATTACTCCACCTCTCCTAACAATCCAAATAGCATTTAATGCTTCTCCTTCATTACACTCAACCCTCCCCACTGGTAATATACCATTTTGGCGCCAAAATGCATCAAACGGCCAATATCTTCTCAAGTAATCCAATGGCTCAGGTTAATGGTGGGATTTGCTCAGAGGACACGTGGGAAGAATTTTGTTGTATAAATAGAAGAAAGAGAAGGAGAGACAGGGGTAGTTCTTAGTTTTTAATTTTATGTATGTCGAATTCATTTTTAATGTTTTAATTTAGTTCAAAAATTGTAATCTTTGTCTTCCTTGTAATAAACTAAGCTTATTTAGTTAGTTTTAACTTATTTCAAGTAACAATTAAAAGTTGGATTAAAGTTTCATGTTTTTATATTATCTGTCATAAGATCAGTTTGAATGTGCAAAAATCCAGGCTGCAACTAGCTTATTTTTAATTCAAGTAAGCTTGCTTAAGCTACTGATAGCTTTTAGTAAGTTTATCATACAGTTTCAAGCACAATTGCACTTGGTCAATAAAAGTCAAAGGAGGGGAAGAAGGTGTTCTTTGGATATCAGGGCAGGCCTGGAAGTGTTTTTTAGGACACTTGTGATCTGGTTTATACATTATTCAGATAGAAGTCAAGGTTTTGAGCTTGTTTCTTTAATTTTCAATCTCTTTAGTATCAAATTAGCTTAATTAAATTCTGCTGGTCTATTGTTGTTTAAACCTGTTTTCTTGTGATAATTTATGTTTAATTTAAGTTATTAAATATACGCTTCATTTCTATTTGCTTTGGCATTCTTTGACCCGCTTTTGCCTTAGTCTTTGTTGAACTAGCATCATTGAGATCATGTGAGTTTAGTGAGTCTTAACTGTATGTTATGATTCATTTAGTGGTAATTAGCATGCATTGAAACTGTTTTGAAGGTTGATAAGCCTTGGATTTGAGATTAGACTTGGGAGCTTGCAATTTAGTTAGTAAGGTAGTGTTTGGATAGGATTGTTAGACTGATATATAAGCTAGTTCTGTGGTTAGGATTCATTGCACAAGTCTCATTTAGGTAAATATAGTTTAGTATAGGGTTAACAATTGGGTTGCATTCACTTAAATAGTCAAACTTGGTTTTAATCTCACTTTATACTCATAACAGTTAGATAGCAGATAGCATATGCTTGCATTTAGGTGTAAGATCATATAGGGTAGCTGCATTAGGTCATTTTACCTCTAAAAACATCAAGTATAATTAGATAGAAGCATTCTAAGTTCATTAAAGTCAAACTGACAGGATCTTCAAAAAGTCAAAATGATTGCTTAAGTCAGTTTTCCCAAACCTTGGTGGATTTTTCATTTCTTCAATACTAATCAAGAGTCATTGAGATTTTGGATTCAATAAGTTGAGCTGGTCTAGTTTCTATAAATGATTTTTGTGAAATTTTCTAAACCCCTATAAGCTCCAAAGCGACTTGTCATTGAGGGCTTAAAATGCCTGTCACACACTCGCTCTAACCGGGTGTATGTGTTTTAGAAGCTCACCACAAGCTCATGAAAGCTTGTGTTGGGGTAATTTTTGGTTTACATGTTCCTTGCCAGGTCTTCTTGAGAATCCAACATCTGGTTTCAATCTCTAGCTTATTGGGTAGCTTATGCTTAAGCTGAAAATAGGGGTTCTAAAACCTGTTTAGCATTTGATCATAGCACATGCAAATCTGTGATAGCCTGCACATCTGTGGTTAGGAGTAGTTGACTCTAGTTGTTTTTAGTTCATTTTAGCTTATTACTGCTTCTGTTAGCTTCTTGTTCTGTATTGTAGCCATTTGCTTATTGTAAGTGCTTATTTATAAGCACATTTAACTATGAGAACCGATTCTTGTACACTAGCATAGGTTTTATAATTTTCATAGAGTTAGAATATTATTTTAGAGTTTTCCTGAAATTTTCATAAATTTCCATTCTGCATTTGCTATTTTTCTTTATTTAAATCGGTTTTAAGCCTTTTAAATAGCTTTTAATCCAATTAATTGGAAAAGCTTCAAAAAATAATTTTCATTTTTCTAGGTTAAGATAAATATAAAAGTCAAAAATATTTTTCCAGATTTTCTTAGTTAAATTTGTATTTTAAGCAATTTAAGTAGTTTTAAATAGTTTTAATTCATAGAAAATACAAAATAATCGAAAAATATAAAATTAGTTTTGAAAATTCTCTTTAGTTATTTTAGATTTTCTAAGTAATAATTTCATTTTTCTAGCTTTATTTCATATTTTCTTGTATTTTAGGTTATTATTTAATAAGTAAAATAGTTTTAATTAATAATAATTAGATAAATAGTTTTAAAAATAATTTTCTTTTCTAAAAATTTTCTTTTATCATTAGGTTTGTAAAAATATCATTTTCATATTTTAGGATTAATCTTGCTTGATATCACATTTTCTTTTATGCGTTCGTAGTTTTTAAAGTTAAATTTGTAATAGAAAAATCAAAACATCATTTTTCAAATAGTGATAGCGTTTATTTAATATAATTTATCTTTTTAATTTTCTTTAATTTGCATTTAAGCCCCTGTAATTTATATGCTCTTTCTGTAGTTATAATCGTTCAAAACTCTTTTCCATTCAAATCTTCTCGATCACTATTCGTTTGGTGATTCATCGTACAGTTCGTTGGGACATAACGACCTGGGGAAACCCTATACTCCTATGATCTTCATTGCATTGGTGTCTGAACTGTTTTAAGTTTCTTACGGTTAGCCATTCACAAGTGGCTAGCTTGCGTGAGAAAACTTGACGGTTTGGCATCGATCAGTATGCTTGCTTGTTCTCCATGTCCGGCTAATTTACTTGTGTGTTTGCATAGGGAATATGAAACTTAATTATTAAATATTGATTGCTTGTCTCTTATCTTAATTGATTAATGATCTAGTAATGCGATAGGTCATTCGTTGTGTAATTAATGCTTGATTAATCTTTGTGAACCTTAGGCTATAGCACTTAGAGCGGTTGTAGGCTAAACCATCCAAAGAGGCCTTAGAGTTAGAGTTTATAATCCCTAAAGGGGTTTTGTAGACGAGACCCTTTGGTAAGTTCAAAGAGTTAGGGATAAATGCATACCCTACGACTTTAGACACACAACGCGATTAAGAATAAGGACGTGACAATTCAACCATCAATATGAGATAATTAAGGAGTAATAAAACCTAAGTGAACACATCTTTAAACTATCATATGAGCACACAATAATTAGACATAGACTATCATCACCTTAGATTATATAATTAGATAAGTAGAGTAATCGGTAGAAATACCAACCCCCAAATCCAAACCCCGAGATTCGTACCTTTCCATTTCCTAAAAACATAAAAAGATAAAAATAATCTTCCTCAACCCCAACCTTAGCGTAGTAACTTCTCACTAGCATTCCTATTCCCCAGAGAACGATATCAATACCCGTGGCTTACCCTAATACTACACTACAACGCTTAGGTTCCTTTGCCTAGGGTGTTATAAAACTTGCTCGAAGAAAGGAAGTTCCTTTGACCCCGAGCACGCGTGTAGCGTTATCAAGTTTTAGGCGCGGCTGGGGAATAGAATAGCTAGTTAGTAGTCCACCTCGTTTAGGTTTCTTTGCTTGATTCCTATCAAGTAAATTTTTCTCAATTTTTAGCTTTCTCGTAGTCTATCCCCTTCTTCGTGACCTTTGTTCGTAACCCCATCACTTTTCATCATGGAAGGTGATAACCAACCACCATTCATCAACCTACCACCAAATGACCCGCCAAGAGCCCGTACTCTTGGTGAATACTCGAGACCAAGCCACCTAGGCTATAGGAACACCATTGAGCTTCCCGACCAAGCCCGAACTATGGCCTGCGATCCGACACCATCCGGTTGGTGCAAAGCGGATGTGCATTCCATGGACTTCGTTGAAGATCCTAATCGACATCTAAGGGATTTCCTTAAAATTGTCGATTCCATCGACCTTGATGCTACTACGGGAGACTACGCGTCTGCGTCTCTTCCAATTCTCTACGGGACCAAGCTAGTAATTGGCTTGAGCGACTTCCATGGCTCCATCTCAAGTTGGGATGATCTCACCTCTCGCTTCCTTGCTCAATTTTTCCCATCAAGGAGAACCACTAAGCTTAGGAATGACATATTGATGTTTCAACAACGTCAAGGTGAATCTCTCTACGAAGCATGGACTCGATTCAAGGACTTACTTCATAAAGTCCCTCATCGTGGCATTGATCTCTGGCTCCAAGTCCAACTCTTCTATGATCATGTCGGTCTCTCCTCCAACGAACCATTGATTATGCCGCCGGTGGAAGGCTAAGTAACCTCAATCTTGAGGCATCTTTGGGAGGTGATTGAGGACCTAGCTCAATATGAAGAGGAAGGTTGGGAAATTCCAGTTGTCCAAGAGAAGGTCAACTTCCGAGCACAAGCAATTATGAGTATGGAGGCCCAAGTGAGGCGTTAATGGAAGTAACCACTCATGCCGATAAGCATGTGAATGCGATCAAGGAATTTTGCTCCCAAGAAAGTTCCAAGAAGATGAATTCGTGGACATAATGTTGACATTTGTCCACAAGCAAGAAAAAGGAAATAAAAGCGCCTCAAAGCTCAAATGCGAAAAACTCATGACACTTTCTTGGGCCTAGTGACAACTTCATCTTGGAAATCCGTGAAGAAATAGCAAAGAACAATATACCTAAAAGGTAGAAAAGGTATATGCGATCGAAAAAGCGTTGGGATGACACCCATACCTCTCCAATTCCGAGAAGGGGATGAAACCCCCAAGGAATCACATGCTTGTTGTCATAACCTCTCTCTTATTCCTAGGGAAGTTCCTAATTTTGATGAACCGGAGCCTCAACCAAAAACCTTACCCAATTTTCCGTGTTTAGATGTGAATCTTGAAATTGAATTAGGCCCCAATCCACCCATCAAAATAGATAGTCCAGGTAGTTGCTTGATAAAGGTGGTAGACTCTAGGCCATGTAGAGTGGAAGCTAATATAGGAGTAACCCATGACCTTACACACTTATATCACCCATTCATGGTTGATAACAAGAAACATTATGGGTTTAAACCGGGTTTAATAGGTCAAGATGGATCCTTAACTAAGAATATTTTAAAGTTGATAGAAGATGATCCATTTTAAGAAAGAGATTGATTCACCCACTACACCAATAGAATTAGGTAAGGTTATAATGAATGGAGCACACTCCTTTGAGCATATAAATCACCCATCACCCTATCCTTACACGCAATTTCCACCCTAAGGGTGCGTATCGCTACTATCACCCGCACTTAAACCTAAGTGTAGGGAAAACCTCCCCTTTATCCGTTAAATAAGGGTAGAGTCAGGCTCGTGACTCGAACAAAAACAAGCGCTTCGTGGGAGGCAACCCATGCTTAATTGTTTGCTTGTTTGTGTCATATATCTTTTATTGATTGTTTATTCTCATGTTTAAATTTGTAAAAATGCTTTATTTTGTTTTTAACCTCGTCTTAATTGCATATAAAGGTATTTTACATAAAGGATAAGTGTAGGGAGGATTACACACGTTTTAAAGAAGCGTAAACATGAGAATAGCAATTCATTAAAAGATATATATGTGTGTTTGTTCGAGTCAAATGCTTGTATCGAGTCATAATGGATGTTTTGCGAAATTTTTCCGGATTCTAAAGATGTAAATTTTCCGAAAATCGCAGACTAGTTTTTGTCGGGATAACTTTGGCGTCGAGATCGCAACTGTGGCGTCGGGAAGGAGTAAAACAACAGTTACTTTTTCTCGTTTTCGAGCTACTTATAAATTTTGGAATTTTCCGAAGTGCTGTAAACATCCATTCCACAAGCATTATATCCTAGTTTAGTAGAGTCTTATATATATTATTACCACGATTTTATGCGAAGGTTTCGTTTGTTTTCTTGAATGTGCGGGTTTTATTTATCAAGAAGAAGAAACAAAAGATTGGAAGGAGCTTTTCACGTACACATTCTTCTTGGAAAGAATTTAACCACTACTTCACACACGGATCCTACCGAGCTAATCGGGGAGTATTAGTTTCTTCGTTTTAATTACCTTCTATTATCATAACTTTGATACTTTCGGGAACATTGGGGACAATGTTCGGTTTAAATAATGAGGGATGGAAAATAAAGCGAGAACTTTGAAACTATGCTTATCCTTGATTATTTGCTTTGTCAATTGTATTTGTGTAATAAACCATGAGAAAATGTCGGTTAGGGTAATTTTGGCACCAAATTAAAAAATTTCATGATATATAGGGTGGGCCATTAGTCTTAACAAAAGCGTCTCACGGATAGGAAGTTGCATGACTAGCACAAAACCCTTTACCACCTAAATTCCACCCAAAATGTGAGGATCGCCCTTAGATTAGTAGGAATTAAAGCATTCATTTTTAGTGCTTAGAGTGTGAACCGGTAGTATAATAGATTCTAGAACTTGTTTTGTGATGCATCCCGAGATCGCTAGTAAGACTACACTTGTGTAGTTAGGAATAACTAAATGATAAGAGACATTAGGATAACCCTTGTTTGATACCCGTAATATAATTACTTCTTCCACATCGGTTGAGTAATTCCCCACACCCTTTGCGTTGTACTCATCTTTAGTACACGATACCCCTAGTTAACCCCTCAGAGCCTATCCTTTTCGCGGTTCTCGTGACTTTTCGGTTTTTCTGAAATATCAATGAAGAGCATTGTTTACACCTCACCCCCAAATATACACCAAAATTGCCTTAGCCTACCTTGTATGCACTCACTTTTAGTGCATTATTGTTATCACCCTAAACCCTTAGTTCAATTATCTAGTTGCTTGCATGAGTTGCTAAGTCGAGTCATATCCTTTGTACACAGTTTTTGGACGATTAAGACTCATGGGAAAAGTTAAAGTTTATGAAATGATTGGAAGGGAACGTTAAATTCCCTCATTTGCGTAATAACGTACCCCAAGTGTTTTGATCTTTTCAATTCGAGTCAAATTAGTGTTAGAGTAATAAAAACTCAAGTGTAGGGATGTGCCTATAAATCCCTATCATTTTGATGTTACCGTAGAAGATGGTAGAGTAAAAGTGTATGAAAAAAAAATCGAAAAAAAAAATAGAAAAAGAGAAAAGAAAAAAATAGAGTGTTCAAAAAAAAATAAAAAATAAATAAAAAAAATAAAAAAAAAAACGGGCTACCATCCTACATCTATCCTTTAAATTTATGTTTGTTTAATTTTATCTAGAGTTTAGAGTGTCGAGTCTTGGCTTAGCAACGCCATTCTTCGTATGCTTGTAACATAAAAGATTTTTGACTTGCCACCACTAAATAGCCTATCCCACCAAACCCTTTGTTTCCCTACCGTAAGCCTAACATTACAACCCTTTAAAGACCTCTTTAATAGTCTTTCCTAGGTGCTTACGCCAAAGCGATGGAGGTTTGATCATTCTCAAGCCTATGGTAATCTATGTACTAGGACCGGTTAATGAGTGTTTATCTTCCATTTCCAACTTGTTATATTTCATATACACCGAAAGAGATGTGAGTATCCAAACACCCCATGTGAGGTGCTAGTATGTAATTCCGTGCTTGTTATGACTTTTGGGCTTATATGTGTTGTGGACTGTTTTAAACCAATGCTTTATGACCCCTAACTTATAAATTAATTGGCTAAAAGCACATTTGCTTGAGGACAAGAAAATACCAAGTATAGGGATATTTGATAAGGTTTTAAATGTACCTTTTTGAGGGTCGTTTAAGCCTTATTTGATCACTTTTGTATCCGTTATTACTTAATATCGTTCCTTTTCACTTTTAGGTCTCTTGGAGGCAAATTCTTTGTAATGGCACTTATTTGGACGAAAAGGCGGATATCTGAAAAAAATGGCCAAAGTCAAGAATCGAGACACTCAGTTCTTTGAAATACAAGGTGATGGCGTCCATCGCTTAGCTATGACGCCGTCGGAGCATTTTGTGACACGAATCTAAATCTCTTATTTTCAAGTGACGGTGTCGGGCTTTAAAAAGTAGGCCGTCATGACTCGACGGACCTAGATTTGATCGAGACGGCGTCGAGTGAAGAGGACGTCGTCACAAGCATAAGGTGCGCCGTCGCAAGACTTACGTGGCCAAGGCGAAACCCTAATGGCGGCGACACGGCGTCCACAAAACATAAGGTGGCCGTCATAATTGTAATATATATATAGAATCCGAATTTTTCGGTTTTAGTGGGTAGTCTTTTGGAGTAAAACCTAAACCGAACCAAGGCTGTCTTGTACAAGTATTTTAGGGTTCCAAACCCTATCTTACATCAAGATAAGTGTTTTACTTCATTAATTCAATTATGTCTTTGATTATTTGTGTGTATGCTTGCATGTTCTCCATGTCCCGCTAATTTACTTGTGTGTTTGCTTAGGGAATATGAAACTTAATTATTAAATATTGATTGGTTGTCTCTTATCTTAATTGATTAATGATCTAGTAATGCGATAGGTCATTCGTTGTGTAATTAATGTTTGATTAATCTTTGTGAACCTTAGGCTATAGCACTTAGAGCGGTTGTAGGCTAAACCATCCAAAGAGGCCTTAGAGTTAGAGTTTATAATCCCTAGAGGGGTTTTGTAGACGAGACCCTTTGGTAAGTTCAAAGAGTTAGGGATAAACGCATACCCTACGACTTTAGACACACAACGCGATTAAGAATAAGGACGTGACAATTCAACCATCAATAGGAGATAATTAAGGAGTAATAAAACCTAAGTGAACACATCTTTAAACTATCATACGAGCACACAATAATTAGACATAGACTATCATCACCTTAGATTAGATAATTAGATAAGTAGAGTAATCGGTAGAAATACCAACCCCAAATCAAACCCGAGATTCGTACCTTTCCATTTCCTAAAAACATAAAAAAGATAAAAATAATCTTCCTCAACCCCAACCTTAGCGTAGTAACTTCTCACTAGCATTCCTATTCCCTAGAGAACGATATCAATACCGTGGCGTGCCCTAATACTACACTACAACGATTAGGTTCCTTTGCCTAGGGTGTTATAAAACTTGCTCGAAGAAAAGGAAGTTCCTTTGACCCCGAGCGACGCGTGTGGCGTTATCAAGTTTTAGGCGCGGCTGGGAATAGAATAGCTAGTTAGTAGTCCACCTCGTTTAGGTTTCTTTGTGATTCCTATCAAGTAAATTTTTCTCAATTTTAGCTTTCTCGTAGTCTATCCCCTTCTTCGTGACCTTTGTTCGTAACCCCATCACTTTTCATCATGGAAGGTGATAACCAACCACCATTCATCAACCTACCACAAATGACCCATGAGCCCGTACTCTTGGTGAATACTCGAGACCAAGCCACCTAGGCTATAGGAACACCATTGAGCTTCCCGACCAAGCCCAAAATATGGCCCTACGATCCGACACCATCCGGTTGGTGCAAAACGGATGTGCATTCCATGGACTTCGTTCGAAGATCCTAATCGACATCTAAGGTGTTTCCTTAAAATTTTGAAAAACTTACATAAGATTTTAATTGCTAAGATTGAATTCTACAAAGTTTTAATCGATCGTTGAGAAACTTACAACTTTGACTAAGATGCTCATTACATTGAATGGTTATACTAGGTAGCTCAATCGAACTCACGGGGAAGAGGACCGAGTAAGCGCAAAAGCATAACCTTAGACATCCATTCGGTCATGTTATGCACTTCTTAATTAACCCCTTATAGTTTGTTCTAGTGGGTGAGCCGTTCTAACCATTTAGTACAGTCGCATCAATCGATTAAAAGTTCAATAATAATTCTTAGATAATAAATCAGTTTCGCCATTATTTAGTCCATTTAATGTTTCTATTCAAAAAACCCTTTTTGCTTACTAACATGTCAAACAATATATAAACAAAAAGGCACTTTAATAAAAAAATTAAACACACTCAAATAATATAAACATATAACTAAACAATTTAACATATGCAAAAAACAATTAGCCACATGCATAATTATTTCAATAAACTCTAATAAACAATTCTAGGCGTAAATAAATGCATATTAACTAGGGCTTTCACCTACAAGGTAGATGAGCCACATGCATCGACAAGTCGATTGCGTAAGCCAAAGTTAATAATATACCAATTAGCACGTAACGAAATTTTTATTAGTTATAATTGAGGTCTTCCCCAATTCAATAATTATTAAATAAATAGAACATGTGTGTATCACTAAACAATTTATTACAAACAATACTTCATGGCAAAACATGCATGTTCCACCATGGATTCCGCATAACAATTATCACCCAAGATACGCATATAACATGGCACATAACAATTATTCATTAATTAACCACATAAACCCTAATACTACACTACAACGATTAGGTTCACTGCCTAGGGTGTTATAAAACTTGCTCGAAGAAAAGGAAGTTCCTTTGACCCCGAACGACGCGTGTAGCATTATCATTTCACCACATCAGTTGATCTGCTAGTGGTTAAAGTATAGAATAGGTAATTGTTGAAAAACAATAATTGACAAACAAGTTTCAATTCCAAAAGTTATGGGATTTACTATTTTGCCAAAACAATTAATACAAAACGTAAGCATGTTTTATCCCATCTTATGCCTTAAGTCATAGGTCTCACTAACTAACTTAATTAAGTTGTCTAATTTAGAAACTGCAAATAATTAAGTTGAGGTTTCACACAACAAAATAATTCACCTTGTTATTGTAATCTAGATCAAGGTCTCACATAACTAAATTACAACTTCAAGTGTTTCATATCATTAGATGGCATAAACTTAAATTTAAAGGGTACAATTTTGCGTGTAATGAAAACTTATGTATAAAGAAGCATGCATACAACTTTATAGCATAATATTTTGAAAAACTTACATAAGATTTTAATTGCTAAGATTGAATTCTACAAAGTTTTAATCGATCGTTGAGAAACTTACAACTTTGCACTAAGATGCTTCGTACATTGAATGGTTATACTAGGTAGCTCCAATCGAACTCATGGGGAAGAGGACCGGTGGCGCAAAAGCATAACCTTAGACATCCATTCGGATCGTTATGCACTTCTTAATTAACCCCTTATAGTTTGTTCTAGTGGGTGAGCCGTTCTAACCATTTAATACGATCGCATCAATCGATTAAAAGTTCAATAATAATTCTTAGATAATAAATCGGTTTAGCCATTATTTAGTCCATTTAATGTTTCTATTCAAAAACCCTTTTGCTTACTAACATGTCAAACAATATATAAACAAAAGGCACTTTAATAAAAAAATTAAACACACTCAAATAATATAAACATATAACTAAACAATTTAACATATGCAAAAAACAATTAGCCACATGCATAATTATTTCAACAAACTCTAATAAACAATTCTAGGCGTAAATAAATGCATATTAACTAGGGCTTTCACCTACAAGGTAGATGAGCCACATGCATCGACAAGTCGATTGCGTAAGCCAAAGTTAATAATATACCAATTAGCACGTAACAAATTTTTTATTAGTTATAATTGAGGTCTTCCCCAATTCAATAATTATTAAATAAATAGAACATGTGTGTATCACTAAACAATTTATTACAAATAATACTTCATGGCAAAACATGTATGTTCCACCATGGATTCCGCATAACAATTATCACCCAAGATACGCATATAACATGGCACATAACAATTATTCATTAATTAACCACATAAAATTAGCATGCAATCCTAGGGTTTCTACAAGTTTTACAAAATTAAAACCTAATTAATTAACAAAAGGGTAATCGACCCTATAATTAAAAAATTAGGGTTTTGAATTCAAAACCCTAGAAACCATAAAAAGCATGCAAATAATCATAAAGATTCAATTTTTATGTGTTTCGGTAAACATCATCAAAGCATGCAGCGGAAGTAAATAGGAATAATACATGTAAGTAATTAACCGAACAAGAAAGTGCGTACCTTTTAGCAATTCAAGTAAACCAAACGATGTTTGAACAAGAACAAAACCCAAAACCCTAACTTTAGGGTTTATACAATTCGACCCAACCAAGATCGACCACCAAGGAATTCACAAGCGCAAGCGCACTTGTTCTTCGTTCTTGTACACACGTACTAATAGCGATTTGATGTGAAAAACTAGGTTCTTGAATCACAAATAAAACCAAACACTTGTTTCTTTAGCTTGGAAAAATCGATCCCTTGAGGAGGGGGGTTGTACCGATCGGCCAAGCAAAAGAGGGAGGAGAGGAGAAGAGAAATTAGGTTATTGGTGATCCAAGAATAAGTTGTGAATGAATACATTGATTTGTATTTATAGGTAACTTAACTTGGTGACCAAGTTTGAGTGGGAATGGGTTTGGGAACCCATAACCGATCGGCCTAACCCATGGGAGGGGTTCTAGATATTTCCCGACTTCTAATTTCAATTCTAGTCCCTTTAGTTTACATTTAACGATCGTTAACTAAACCTCGTTAAATATTTAACTATCGTTATGTTTTATTTCGTGGCTAATAATTAATAATAACATTTTATATATTAATTATTAACATCAACTCTCATACGTAATGTGTGCAATCCCGAAGTCTCGAGTTCGAATCCGGACATAAGTATATTTAAATATCCATAAAACCTTTCAGCTCCCACTTGGATATTACTAAATATAGTAATGACATTGGTTTAGTCTAGCCTAACACGCCAATGTCCCCAGATCAAATCGAGTATGGTTTCCTGGAAAAACCATTTAATGATTCATCATTTTTACTTATCCTTTTGTTACTAATACTACATTAACTATGAATATGGATCAAGTCATTTCATAAGTTAATATTATGTTTCTCGTTGTATTCGATTTAACAAGATTACCAAATCATCTAAACGTATTCCAGATATATCTTGGGTATGGCCATACAAACATCTTGTCAACTCTACGAGGGGCCCAAATATAGTATTATGCTTTGAAACAAATTCAAAGGAACAAATTCTCTTGACTACAAACATAACTCATGAACTTTGTAACACTTCTAAAAATAGCCCTTATAACTACCAGTTACGGATAGCGTTAGACTATCTTACACAAATGCACTACATTCATATCAGTTATCTGGTATCTCAAGTATGAGGATAAACACTTCATGATATACTTAATGACAAAGATCCATAAAGTATCATTATGTAAAGTTGGGATGAGTCCTATATTCAATTCATTGAATATCATGTGAATCTGGTATGTACTACGCATCAATATACTTTTAAAGTATATTATACCAAAACTTAGTTTTGTCTTAATTCAATGACATTCCCACATCATTGATCGACAACGGACTATTTAGAATAACATAAGTTATTCACGGATTAAACATGAAAATATAGGATATAATATTAAGAAAATGAAAATAAACATAAAAACTATTTTATTTCATTAAAGTAATATTTGTTCATAACATCCTTTATCCAAATACTAATCACGGATCGCATGAAACTACTAGCTAAGCGAAGTCCTATCCCATCGGCATGGTCGATAAGTTTTCTTTTGGCAAAGGCTTCGTAAAGGGATTAGCTAGATTATCATCTGTATGAACTTTGAGTAGATTGATTTCACCTATTTCGACTTGTTCTCGATCATAGTGATATCGATGAGGAAAATGTCGGCGCCTTCATGACTCGGGCTCATTGGAAAATGTTATTGCGCAGAGTTGTCACAATACACATTTAAAGGTAATTCGATTGAGGGCATTACTCCGAGTCCGAAATGAATTTCCTAATCAAAGACTTCCATCGCGACTTCGGAAGCAACTATGTACTAAACACATAATAGACATCGCAACCGTTGTTTGCTTCTTGCTCTTCAGGTCAATGCTCCTCTATTAATGACAAAGACATAACCCGTCTGAGGCTTCAGTATCATCTTTATCGGTTTGGAATGACGCATCGCAAAACCCAGTAACATCAAGTTACGCATCCGGATTTCCTCCCTACACTAGAAACATTTCTTTAGTATCCCTTAGATACTTAATAATGTTCTTAACGACTGCGATGTTTCACACCGGTTACATTGATACCGATTGGTGATATTACGTGCAAATGCCACATCGGGCCTTGTACATCTCACAACATACATGATAGATCCTACAGCCGAAGCATAAGGAACCTTCTTCATGTGTGCCACCTCTCCAGGTGTTGACGCGCATAGTTTATTACTTAAGCCATGTTCAACTTGCATCGGCAAATATTGTCACAATTCTCAATTTTCGGTCATTTTTCAAACTTTACTATTCATATCGGGAATTTACTATTCATCATTTTACTATTCATCGTTTTACTATTCATCATTTTCGGAGTCGATTTGATATTCTGAGAAGGTATTTCAAAATTTTACTATTCACGAAACACTATTCATTCCCGGAGAAAATCACTATTCATGACTCACTATTCATCATTTTTCGTAAACTAGGTTTACAAGTATCAAATTCGCGTAACCTTAATGGTTAGCTGCGAATTCATGAGTAATCATCGAGGACATTTCATATAGACTATGTTTAGTCTACATATCATTAGCAACATCATCATTATATTAGTTCATGCATGATTTTGCATTTTACATTAAACGCATAATTTCCTATTAAATAAACGATATCGCGTAATTAATTATTTTGAACAGTTGATCCGACACTTCCAAAAATTATCCCGATATATTTTTATATTCATATTAAGATTATAAAAATAATATTATTATTTTACCCGGTGTTTTAAATTTATTTTTTATATAACTTGTTATATTTATATAATTATGACGGTTTTAAGTAAATACTACTCGTTAATTATTATTTCACTCAATTTTTGTAAGGAATGTATTTTTATAATTTTTATGACTTTGATATATTTTATTTTGTTCCATTAAAATTTATTTTTAGCTAACGCTACTCTAAATACTTAAATATGTACACAAGTTACCAACTATACTTAAATAATTACACTTCTACTTATACAAAATACACTACATTATTCAAGAATATATTACTCTTTTATTTCCTATGTGTATGTCGACACAATTAGGATGACACATTTTTTTTGAGTTCAAAATATCTCAAGTGTACCAATATGTATGCTTACCTATAATAATATATTACACATACAAACACTTACTCAAAAGGTGAAAAAGAGAAAGAAATCCTCTCATCTTCCTCTCTATATTCGGCCATAGCAAGAAAACCAAGGAGAAGCAAATTTTTTTCAAGTCAAGTTATTTACACAACACTAACATACTCTTAATCAAGGTTTTGGAATAAAAACCCAGGGTATTTAGGATAAACCCTTGTTCATTAAACCTCATCAATTAACTAGTAAGAATTTCATGATCATTTTCATCTTTCATATTCATACTATGGTTATTTTATCATGCTTGAGAGAAACATGCAAGTTATATAGTTATCTATACCACTTTATTTATTTTTAAGTCCTATAAATGAATATATATCATCCTATAATTATCCCTTGAAACATATCATTTTTGATAATTTCTAGGAACCCATGACACCCTAAGAAGGTGTATGGTAGGTTTAGAATAGCTTTAGCGTTGATTTGAAGTGGTTAGAATAAGTTTTACGAGAAAATCCATTTCGACAACTATATAAGGGTCGATCATTCTTGTGAATTCTGGAAATTTCGACAGTTGGTAAAAATTTTTGGGCTAGATATTCGGAAAATATACTTTAAAACGAAAATGTGGCCGCTTGAATGGGTTAAAGCGGAGTTATAACGAAGAAGTTATGCAATTTTCAAGTTTAACGACGAAAACTATAATTTTCAGAAAATTCAGCATGTTGTCTCAAACTTTTACGAGTCAAAAATGAGTCTTAAGCGTTATTAAATGTGTTGATTTATCAAAATATATTAGTATACTTTAACACGAAGCTAAGGACATATAAAGCGTGAAAAGCGGACTTGTAACGATTAAATTACAGCGTTTAAACAAAGTTGCCGAACTATTTTATATAAGAATAACTAATATATTTACTAATAGGCGAACATTACGGACAGAAATGACCATGTTGAGGGTCGTTTTAACATTGATGGAAAACTTTTTATAAAAGATGTCTTCTAGTAAAAGTAAGTTCGCTTAGCCTATTTTCCAAAATGTCCAACCGTTAAGTCAAAGCGAGTTGTAACGAGTAAAATACGGTCACTCAAACTTTGCCAAAACCACCCTTAAACAATATTTTGGATACAAGTACCCTACTTTACCTATGTTTTCTCCATGATCGAGACCTCTATGATAAAACTTAAATGCTAAAACTTTGAGATAATGCTACAAGCTTTCCAAAACCGTTGAGTTTGTTTCCTAACACTCGATGTGCACCATTTTACGACTAGCTTTTCGAGGCCGTTTAGTCACTTTCATGAAATTGTCAAATGACATTGTTTCTGACTAAAAGCTATAATTTCATAATAAATCACTAAATGACTATCGTAGGATATCGTTTCAACGTAAATACTTGTAAAGTAATTTATAACTTGATAAGACGTTATAAACTTATTTTCGACAATAAACTTTATTTTCAAATGTACAAGTGGTATGGATATCATATGAGTTTGCATGCACGACATTGCTTCATGACTTACATTAGAACACAACATTCATATTAGGTTGCGGATAGAGATCGCACCTCATTTCAGTGTATCTACTTTTGTCATCATAATCATTGCATCAGGTGAGTTCGTAGCCCCACTTTTACTTGTTTAATTGTTTTATACTCTTTGGGGGAGATACATGCTCAACTACTTGCTTTTACCTTGCACTTATATGAACTTAAATATCTTTTGTTTCACTCTACGTGCGCGTAAGTAGATTATGCCCGAACTAAATTGATCACTGTGTTATGAACGCTATTATTTGAATCACTTTCCTTGATTTTGAACCCTTCGACATGTATATTTGAGCTCTTTTAAATTGATTCGGACCCTTTAACATATAAGTGAACACTTTGGACTTGATTTGAACTTTTTGACATATAGTTAAACTCTTTTAACTTGTACAAGGACCCTTTTGATATATTTTAAACTTGTTTGACGTGATTTTGAACGCTTCGACTATCTTGAACCTTTTGATATTATTCGAGCTCTTTGACTGTTTTGAACTTTTGAACTCGACTTAAATCTTTGAACTTAATTACGAAATTTTGAACAGAACTCTTGAACCTAAATACAAACTTATGACTTGTTTGAACTTATTGAACCGTACGTGTTATGACCTTGACCTAAAGTCTCCCATGATCGGAGCATCACTATAAAGTCTCCCATGTTCGGAGCATCACTATAAAGTCTCCCATGTTTGGAGCATCACTATAAAGTCTCCCATGTTCGGAGCATCACTATAAAGTCTCGCCTTATTGGTGGAGCGTTCTCAATAAATCTCGCGTTATCGGTGGAGTGTTCAAAGTCTCGCCTTATTGGTGGAGCGTTCTCAATAATTCTCGCCTTATCGGTGGAGTGTGCAAAGTCTCGCCTTATTGGTGGAGCATTCTCAATAATTCTCGCCTTATCGGTGGAGTGTGCAAAGTCTCGCCTTATTGGTGGGCGTTCTCAATAATTCTCGCCTGGGTGGTCGGTGACAAAGGAGTCTCCCTTGTTGGAGCAAAGGCAAAGTCTCCCATGTTCGGAGCATCCACGAATTATTATATACGTGGTGAAATATTGTGAATTATTATGGTAACTTATACTCGACTATTAGACACACTATATTTTTGCGATTGGGTTGTGAACACATGAGGTTGCAAGTTTTGTATGGGTGAAACTTGAACCGAGTGGATTTACAATGCCTTTGCTTTGTGAACTATTATGATAACGTGCACTTGACTTCTAGACATACTACTTTTGGCAGTGGGTTGTGAACACACAGGTTGCAAGTTTTGTATGGGCGGAACTTGGAACTGAGTGGATTCATAATGCCTTTGCTTTTGTAGACTATTCTCAATGACCAAAAACTTTGCCTTTGCTGCATGAACGTTCTATAAAAGCTTTACTTGTTAAACAAACTCTATGAACTCACTCAACCATTGTGTTGACACTTTTAGCATGTTTTATCTCAGGTATCTAAGGCATTCACTTCATGGCATGCATGTGGACTTATCATAGAGTCGCGGTAACGACGCGTCTCATATATATTTTATGCACTTAACAACCGTTTGATTGTAACAAACTCATTTTGGTATATTGGAAATATTTTGGGACCTATTTTTGTAAACTCTGATTATTTTACTTAATCAAACGATACTTTCAAAATGAAACTTTAGGTCGTTCGATATAAGCTGTAACTTTGATGCTATGAGCGGTCATCCCCAGAATTCCATTCACGTGCCAAAGCAAGTAATTTGGGGTGTGACAAATATCCCTTCTTGGAATCTTGCATATTGAATCTCTTCAATATTTTATCAATGTAAGCACTTTGGCTTAGTCCAATTAACCGCCTTGATCTATCTCGGTAGATCTTGATTCCCAGAATAAATGTTGATTCCCCTAAGTCCTTCATAGAAAAGCACTTTCCAAGATAAGACTTTACATCTTGCAAACTTGGAATGTCTTTTCCTATGATCAATATGTCATCGACATATAAGATAAGGAAAATAACATTACTCCTACTAGCTTTGTGATACACACATGGCTCATCAAGATTTTGAGTGAAACCAAATTTCTTGATTTCTTCATCAAACTTCTTGTTCCATTGCCTTGATGCTTGCTTCAACCCATAAATGGATCTTTGAAGTTTGCATACGCTTTCGAAACTTTGGATTCACAAACCCTTCAGGTGCGTCATATAGATGTCCTCATCTAGGCGACCGTTTAAGAAGGCGTTTTGACATCCATTTGCCATATCTCATAGTCATAGCACGCAACTATGGCTATAAGAATCCTAATAGCTCTAATGTACGCTACAGAGAAAATGTCTCCCCATCGCTCATCCCAAAGGTTTGAGTATACCCTTGAGCTACAAGGCGAGCTTTATAGGTGTGTGCATTGCCATCCATGTCGGTTTTATCTTATAGAGCCACTTACTTCCAACTACCTTAGCATTTGGGTAACTCAACCTCTATCTAAACTTCGTTATCTTTCATGGATTGCATTTCCCATTCATTGCAACTCGCCATTTTTCCTTTTCGGGACTCATCATGGCAGCTTTATAGTTAGCGAGTTCACCAAGATCCCTAACATATTTTCCTCGCCTTCTACGTTGAGACATAGGCGCTCAGTGCACGCGTAGCCCTTGCGGATCTCGAATGGGAACCACTTCAACTTCGGTGGAATGCCCGGACTTTCAGGTTCTACGTGAGGTTGGCTAGTATTTTCAAAAGGTGTTGTATCTTCTTGATCATATTCCAGATCATAAACTCTCCCACTGAATTCATGAAATATGAGATCCCTTATAAGGAATTCTCCATACCTAGCAACAATTACTTTGTTTTCAGGTGGAAAGTAAAAGTAGTTACCCATAGTTTCCTCCGGGTATCCTACGAAGATACACTTAACAGATCTTTGTTGTAGCTTATCAGCAGAGTCACGTTTAACAAACGCCTCACAACCCCAGACCTTTAAGTAAGACAAGTTGGGAGATTTCCCATACCACACTTCCTAAGGAGTCTTATCAACCTTCTTAGTTGGAACCATATTCAATATGCGAACAGCAGTTTTTAAAGCATAATCCCAAAAGGATAAGGGAAGAGTTGTAAGATTAAACATTGATCGCACCATGTCTAGCAATGTACGATTCTTTCTCTTAGATACACCATTTTGTTGTGGAGTATATGGAGATGTGAGTTGCTGGACGATACCACACTCACTAGATAATCTTTAAACTCTTGGCTTAAATATTCACCACCTTTATCGGATCGAAGAGCTTTAATCTTCTTTCCTAGTTGCGATTCTACTTCACTCTTAAAACCTTAAATGTTTCAAAGACTTCATGTTTATGTTTAAGTAAATAAACATAACCATAACGATGAAATCATCAAGAAGGTTAAGAAGTAGCTAGCAACCTTTCTTGAAACATGTCTTAGTGGTCCACATACGCCAAGATGTATTACACCAAGAAGATCGAAGCCCTTTCTAAACTATTTGTAAAAGGTTTCTTGGTCATCTTCCTAGATATGCAAGATTCGCATTTTTCAAATGATTCATCATTGATGTCTTGCAAAAGCCCATCGTGTTCAAATTGTTGCATGCGTTTCTTGCCTTACAATGCCAAAGAAATGAAGAATCCAAATCACCTTTGATTCTTTTATTATTGATGCTAAAGACGTAATTATTTTTATCAATCATATTATCATGCAAATCAATTTCAAACACACCATTTCTTTGGAATAACATTAAAGTAAAAACACCATTTAAAGAAACCGAAATTCCATAATCGGTGAATGTATGAACGAAACCAATATCTTTAACAAGGAAGCGAACGACACCCTAACAATGGAAGGTGTGTAATGACAATCGTTTAATGACAATACTAAACCCGAAGGTAAAACTAAATCAAACGTGCCTATAGCTTCAACGATTGCATGTGCTCCATTACCCACGTGCGGTATTGTTTGTCCATAGGCAAGCTTCCTTGCTCCTCTAAGTCCTGCGGTGTATTACAAATGTGAATACCACATCCAATATCATATACCCGAGAATTTATTTTATGAGGAAAAGCAAATAATTCTATCATCAAAAGAGTACACAAGTACTAGCCACAGTGCGATATTTTATACCTCTTATTGCGCAACTCATCAAGGTAGAGTGGGCGGTTCCTCTTCCGATGTCCTACCTCGGTGCGGTGATGACAAGCCATATCCTTCGGATTCTCACGCTTTTGGGAGGGTACTTCTTGGGTTCTTGCGATAAGTCATAACTTGTTTTCCTTATCAACTTTACCCTTACCTTTCCCTTTCTTGTTCGCTAGCGGCTTATTAGGCTTAGAAATCCTACCCTTACGGATGGTCGAACCGCAGTGTAGGGGCCTTCTTGGGCAAACCTTCTCGTAAGCAATGAGCATTGCATGTACCTCATTGTTGTCTTCCCGTTCAATGCATATTGTAATTGCAAGCGAAACCATCAAACTCCTTGTTAAGGGATCCATTGATAAGGCTAATTTGTATGTCATTGGGGTAGATATAGTTGAGTCGCCCGAGTGGTCCATGTAACTCGTCATTTCTAGGCGTTGGCGCCATGTGTTTCCTTCTCCTTGCTTGCAACTATGAACAGCATCTATCGATCATACGACTCTGATCACGAGTTTTCAAACAACCTTTGCAATTCTTCAAGCATGAGATTAGGAAGTAATTCTCAAACCGCTTTTGCAAGTTTGAGTTCATACTCCCGAGCATAATGCGGCGACCTCATTATACTTGTCATACTCAGTTGCCATGCACTCGTGCTTCAAAGAAGAGCATCACCGCAGTTCAGGAGGACAAGGCGTAGTCAATAATCTAGTCTTTTGGCAACCCTCAAGACAATTACGAGTTCACGATACCAATCATTGAAATTGCGCTACCAATAATTTCTCTCTATCAAACATAGATTTGAACGACGAGGCTAGTGCGTAGATTCAACTTGAGCCATTTCTACAGAAAATAAAAGTTCAAAAGCTAGTACTTTTGATAAGTAAACATTCAAGAAAATAAAATACCCTTTGGTCAATATTCATATTAACCATAGTATTTTCCTTGAATTTTGGATCCTCATTATCATAGTTTCACCACATCAGTTGATCTGCTAGTGGTGAAAGTATAAAATAGGTAATTGATGAGTATTTACACACTCATCACATTTTTTGTCAAATCTGAACTGCAAAACATCTGAAAACACACAGAAATGCATCAAAATGATAAAAATATCACAAATAAGTGTTTTATGTGTTTCAAATGCAAAAATACCAAAATCGGATGAAAAACATATCAAGTTTGCATAATTGGCGCTTTAGTCCCCAAGTTTCAAAAGTTGTCAAAATAGTCCCTGTAAATCAAAATAAAACAAAATATCATTTAAGGTCCATGGATTCAAAATTTGTCAAAATAAACCCTTCAAAGTTCGGTTTTGCAAAATGGCGACTTTGGTCCCTGAAGTTTCAAAGATTGATGTAAATTACCCTGGACATTTTAATTTGAAAATTATTATTTTTGGTCCTTGGGAAAATTAAACTTGTCAAAATTGGTCCTCTTGATTAACTTTGGAAAATGGCGATTTGGTCATTGGTTTTATGGAATTGCAAAATGGTCCTTATGTATTAATACCAAATCCATGACCTTGAACCCTTGCTTGAGCTTGAACCCCCTGCCATAATACCACTTGACCCCCCTGTTTTGACCCCCTGCCTTAATAATACACCCCGGTCAATTTCTTGGTCAAACCTCCCTTTTCCCTCCAAACACTCCACCTCTTTCACCCACTGTCTGCAACATCAGCCCTTCCCCCTCACCTCCAGCTCACAACCCACACCCTTATCCCTCCACCTCACCCAACAATCCAAGAAGCATTAAATGCTTCCCCCTCCTTGCACTCAAACCTGTCCCAGTTGCAATATCTCATTTTGGCGCCAAAAACTCATCTATGGCTAATAATGATTCTACTCATCCAATGGCTCCAAATAGAAGTGGGATTTACTCAGAGGACAAGTGGAAGACCTTTTGCATATAAATAGAAGAAGAGGAGAGAGCAAGAGAGTAGTTTTAGTTTTAGTTTTCATATATGTCGTTTTGATTTTATGTTTTAATTAAGTTCTAAATTGTAATTTGAATCTTCCTTGTAATCGAACTAAAGCGGTTTAGCCGGTTGTAACTCATTTTCAAGAATAATTTAAAGTTTATCCAAGTTTCTTGTTTTAAGTTTTCTTTTACTTATGCAGTTTTAAATAATCTAAAAGCCAGGTTTCAAATAACCATCTTAGAACTCATTTAAACTTATTACAGCTTAATATAGCTGTTAGTAAGCTTGACACTTAGTTTCAAGATAATTATCTATTCGGTCAACAAAAGTCAAATGAAGCAGGGTAGAGTCGAATCTTTGACCTAGACTAGATGTGGTGTTGGATTGAGCTTATTTGGAGTGGAATTTAACCATTTGTGCAAGCCATAGTAGCTGGACTGCTGTTCCAGCTTGTTTCAGAGCTTAAAAAGAAGCTCAAAGAAGCCATAGTTGGCTGTTTTGGGGCCTGCACACCAGCTGCAGTCAAGTTTCTCATAATGCTTATTAGCTTGTACCTGATTGTGGAGTCCTTATCTCAGCTTAAAAACAAGCTCCAAAAAAAAGTCACAAGCCCAGGTCACACTCTATTCATCATAGCTTATCAATAGGTTACCAGCTTATTTAGGTACTGTAGAAGTTTTTTTTAGATAATATGGAATAGGATATTTAGGATTTAGCTTAGTTATTTCCCTTCATGCTTGTTAGCTCCCTTATTTGCTTAATTTTCCATTGTCTCAGTTTTAGGATTCTCCTTAGATTAGCTAAGTAGGTATAGTTGATGATCACAGACAACCGTCAAGTTTTCACGCAAGTGACCACTTGTGAATGGCCAACTGTAAGAAACTTAAAACAGCTTAAGCACAAATTCAATGAAGATCTGAGGAGTATAGAGTCTCCCCGGGTCGTTATGCCCCAGCGAGCTATGCAATGGATCAATCAACGAATAATGATCGAGAAATTTGAACGAAAAAGGGAATTGTGATTATGATAACTAAGGAAAAGCCAACAAATTACAAAGGCTTAAATGCAAATTAAAGGAAATTAAAAAGATAAAAAATATTAAATAAACGCTATCACTATAATAAAAATGATGTTTTTGTTTTTATGTTTTACGAAACTGAAATTAAAAACTACGCGACGTACAAATAAAAATGTGAAACTAAAGCAATATTAACCCTAAAAATATGAAAATGATATTTTAACAAACCTAATGATAAAAGAAAATTTATAGAAAAAGAAAATTATTTTTATGACTAATTATCTAATTAAAAACTATTTGTAACTAATAAATAATTACCTAAAATACAAGAGAATAAGAAATTAGGCTAGAAAATTAAAAGTAAGACTTAGAAAAATCTAAAATATCAAAATAGAATTTTCAAAACTATTTTTGTAATTTTCTGATTATTTTTCTATTTTCTAGGAATTTTAAACTATTAAAACTAATTAAATGTCTTAAAAATACAAATTTAACTAAGAAAAATCTAGAAAAATATTTTTTTGTCTTTTTATATTTATCTTAACCTAAGAAAAATGAAAAATTATTTTTTTGAACCTTTTCTTAATTTTTTGTATTAATTGCTAATTAAAAATGCTTAAAAACTACTTTAAATTAAGAAAATAGCAAATCAACTCAGAAAAATCTGAAAATTTCAGGAAAACTTTAAAATAATATGAAGAAGCTAAGAAAATTGGAAAAACAGGTGGTTGTGTGGAGAAATTAGAAACTGATGAATCAAGTGCTTATAAATAAGCACTTGAATAAGCTAAATGAAGTCCAACAGGCACCTACTGTTTACAGAAGCCAAAATATGCTACAAGTACTAAAATGCAACTAAAAACAACAAGCTTTAACCACTGGATTACAAGATTGATCAAACTTGATGATTTGAACTAATAAGCTAAAACAGAATTTGGTACCTACTTTAAGCAAAAGCACAAGTTACAAATCAAGCTAAAACTAAGAACTACAAATTGGAACTTATTCTAGACCTGGCTAACAACTAGCAAACCAAAAAGCAACTCTAGACAAGCTCTATTGAGCCCTGAGACAAGCCTGCAAGATCTGAGAAAAGCTCAGTGTAAGCTGAGCTAGAGCAGGGCAACAGGACCTGACTTAGAGCTTATGCACAAGCCTATTTAGCAAGCAAAAGCTAAAACCAGATAGGTGGTTCTCAATACCACCAAGAAGGCTACAACTAGACCAAAAATCAAACCCTAACTATGCAAAATGAGCACAGTGCACTTGCTTCAAAATCTGCATAAAACCAGTTTTTACACTACTTTTGACTTTTTGAAACAGATATGAACTTTGACTTTGATGAAGTTTGATCCAATTTTTATGACTGATAATGAAGTAATATGGTGTAATGAATACAAGGCAAGCAATGTTTAACACTTTTAAACACAAAACAAGGTTTAGCAAATCCAAATCCACAACAGATTGACAGTGAAACAGATTAAGAGTCAATTTTGACTTTCAGTGTTTAGCAGGCATAAACTATGACCAATATGAGTTCAAATAAACTTAATAAGCATGAACCAATAGAGACAAACTCTGCATACACCTCGAGATCGCTTATGACAAGAAACCAAACACACCCTTAGTACATCGATTTGCAAATTAGAACTAAGCTAACACTAGACAAGCACGATTATGATCAAACTAACTTAACTAGACCTAAATACATCTATTAGAGCAGATTTAATGATTAAAACCACAAATACCGATTATGCTAAAACTTTGAAATGACTTACAATTTGTCCAATAGCCACTATGGCTTGCTATGATTAAACCGGGCCCCTAACCTATCAAATCCAACCCAAATAACTATTATTCAACCCAAATCCATGCCCGTGATCAACCCATTCCAAGTCCGCATCATTTTGCTCTTCGTTGACTTTTGTTGACCAAATGACTAAGATTGTTTAAACTTGATTACAAGCTTACGTAAAGCTATTATAAGCTTATATAAGTTTGTATGAGATTAAAATTGAAGCGCTAAAAGCTTTAACAAAGGTGTTTGCAAGTAAAAATCTCAACAAAGGAACATAAGATATGGAATTTGAACATTAACTTGAATTATCAATTGAACAAGGTTGCAAAACACTTTAATAACTTTGTTTGATACAAATTAACTAGAAAATATAATTGAAAACTAATTAAGACATATTAATCTAAGAAACGACATACAATTTTAAAAAACTAAAAACTAACTACTCCTTGTTGCATCCTCTTGTCTTTTTATATGCTCCAAAGTCTTTCTCTCACCTTTCTGAGTGGACCCCAGCATTAATCTGAGCCATTGATTGTCTTGAGCTCATCTTAGCCATTAATTTGGTTTTTGCGCCAAAAAAGGTTTCGATATCTTGGACAGGGAAGAAGGCGCATTTAATGTGGTTTGAGTTGTTAGGTGAGGTGGGGGGAGACAAGGAGTGAGGTAGGGTGGTTGTAGGTGGCTGGAGGTGGGGAGTTGCAGACATCTTGGTCGGGGAGGACAGGATATAGTGGGGGGTATATTATTTAAATCATTGGGTTTGGGTTTGGTCGGGTCATGGGTATACTGGACCGGGTAAACAGATTGGGCCAGGGGTTGTTTTGGGCTTGGGATAATTCTAGGGTCCGGTTTGGTTTGTGAAAGTATTAATAACACAAGGACCAAAAATGTAACTTCTGAATTTCCAGGGACCAAACATGTAAATTATGAAGATGTAGTCAAAGGGTTGGTTTTGCCAACCTCCCATATTCCAAGGACCATTATTGCCAATTGTGAAATTCCAAGGATTAATTTTGAACATTTTTGGATTTTCAGGGACTAAACTGTAATTTCTCAAATATTTTTGGATTTTCCACCAAAGGACTATATATGACAATTTATGATTCCAAAAGGACCTTTGGTGACTTTTCTTTTAAAATGAATGCCTAGGGACTGATTTTGCCATTTTATGAAAGTCAGGGGACTGAAACTGCCAATTATGCAAACTTTGCTCGTTTTTCATCTAATTTTGAACATTTTGCATCTGAAACATATAAAATGCACTTTTGGAATATTTTCGGTGTTTTGATGCATTTCGAGCATTTTAAACGCTTTGCGATTCGAATTAACCAAAATGATGAGTATTTACACACTCATCAATCCCCACACTAAACTATTGCTAGTCCCTAGCAATCTTTTGAGAAAATATAATGGATTTGAATCTCTTTGAAAAGCCATTACTTCGAGTAGCCAAATGTTTCAGTTCAAGTAAGAACCATGGTACACCGATAACCATGTGATTTTGAGCAAACCACCGACTTTCAACGGATTTGATTTGTCTTTACGAAGCCGTTTGCTCGACTAGCCAACTCTTAGATAAATTATCAATATTATCTTTGGTGAGTCGATTACCAATTATGGTTTTTCCAACGCCTTTACCACAAGCCATAATCTTGCGGGCTAGCCAACTCTTCACTTTTAAGGATATGGTGAGTTGAATACCATACAATTTTGGGCAAATTGCAAGTCGTCAACGGATTTGAGATATCTTTACCAAGAGCCGTTTGCTCTGGATTAGCCAATCCTTTTGTCTTACGTACATGGCGGATCGATAACTGGATGAGAAAGTGTAGAACACTTACTCCAAAAAATTTTTTTTGCCAAAACGGGATCAGGCGGTATAATTACATGATAAAATTCGTGAGAATCCCCCACACTAGAGATGAATATTGCCCTCAATATTCAAAGTATCGCGGTTATGCGAAACAAAGAACGTGAAAGGGAAATACTACGGCCATTATTTAGAAAGTAGATTTTTTTTTTTTTTTTTTTTTTTTGAAACTTATGTACAAAACATGGGCAACTCCCCCACACTAGGGTGGTAGAAAGAGGTAAGAAGACGAAATATGGGTGAGAACCCATATGGCATGCTCTTGTTTTTGATTACCGAGTCGCTAGCTTGACTCGATCCCCGCATTCATTGGTTCATGGGAAAGTTTGAAGATCCGGACAACCACGGGGTATGTCCTCTCCAAAGTAATGCTTCACCGATGACCATTCACTTTAAAGTTTGGACCATCGGATTGAGATAACTCAATGGTACCATAAGGATAAACCTTAGCGATAGTAAATGGACGCACCAACGGGACTTGAGCTTTCCCGAGAAAATCTTCAATCTTGAATTGAAAAGAAGGACTCGATCACCGACGTTGAAAACGCGGTTCTTGATTTTTGAGTCATGAATCTTCTTTGTCTTTTGTTTGTAGATCAAAGAGTTTCGTAAGCTTGATCACGGAGTTCACTTAATTCATTCATTTGAACTTTCCGATGATCACCCGCCGTCTCGAATATCAAAGTTAGCATGCTTCAAGGCCCAAGATGCCTTGTGCTCGAGCTCAACCGGTAGATGACATGCCTTCCGTACACCGGCTTGTATAGAGTGCACCGATGGGTGTTTTGTAAGTCGTCACGGAAGGCCCAGTGCGCCATCTAGCTTATCTCGACCAAGAGGCACGGTTTTCGCCAACCGTCCTCTCCAAGATTCTTTAATCCCGGTTAGAAACTTCCACTTGCCCACTTGTTCGGGGTGGTACGCGATGAGAGGTGCGGTGAGTTACACCATACTTTTGCATGATTCTTGCAAATTGGTCATTGCAGAAATGCGTACCACGATCACTGATTATGGCTCGTGGAGTTCCAAACCTAGCAAAGAGAGATTTCAAGAATTTCAC
Organism: Chrysanthemum lavandulifolium; assembly: GCA_022545495.1. Taxonomy (NCBI): domain Eukaryota; kingdom Viridiplantae; phylum Streptophyta; class Magnoliopsida; order Asterales; family Asteraceae; genus Chrysanthemum; species Chrysanthemum lavandulifolium. The sequence continues at coordinate 242,316,661 of CM040244.1, forward strand.
AACAACTCGGGCATCGTTGGTGGGTAAAGCCTTAGCTTCAACCCATTTTGACAAGTAGTCAACGGCCACGAGTATGTATTTGTTACCACGGGAAGAAGGAAATGGCCCCATAAAGTCGATGCCCCGGATGTAAAAATCTCACACACTTGAATGGCGTTTTGCGGCATTTCATTCCTTTTGAGATATTCCGTGACGTTGACAAGCGCCATGTGTTTTGACTAATTCATGGGCATCCTTGTAGATTAATGGGCCAATAGAATCCGAATCAAACACCTTCTTGGCGGTGTAGTTGGGGCTATGATGTCCCCCAAGAGGGTCCAGTGGCAAGCTTTGAGAATGTCAATAGCTTCGACCATACACACATCGCCGGATGACTTGATCCGCACAAATTTTAAACAAGTAGGGTCGTCCCGAAATAATGTTTCACATCCTTAAAGAATTTATTTTTGTTGGGACGACATCCCTTTCATAACAAAGTTACCCGCATGGTAATTTGCAAAGTCAAGAAACCATGGGGTAGAAGAGTCTCCACGAAAAGAAACCATATTGAGTGTTTCGAGAGGAAATGTTTCATTAATTTCCTTTTCTCGAACACATTTTGGTGAGGGTTCTCTAATCGACAGATGATCGCACCGTGTTCTCGGCTCCTTTTTATCACGAATAATGATATCAAATTCTTGTAGGAGGAGAACCCAACGAGCAATCTCGGCTTTGCATCTTGTTTTGCAAAGAGATATTTGAGTGCCGAGTGATCCGTGATACACCACGCATTTGGTCAATATAAGATATGGCGAAATTTCTCGAACGCATACACCACAACTAATAATTCTTTTACGTAGTGGTGTAATGGGTTCGAGCTTCATCATAGTTTTGCTTGCGTAGTGGATTGGTGAAAATGTTTGGTTTTGCTGCCTCAAGACCCGCACCGATAGCAAAATCACTTGCATCGCACATGAGCTCGAAGGGTAAATCCCAACTGGGGCAACTAGAATGGGTGCCCGTAAGCTTTTCTTAAGTGTTTCAAAAGCTTGATGCACTCGGGAGAGAAGATAAAGGAGCATCTTTTCGAGAAGATGGGTCATAGGTCGAGCGATTTTAGAGAAATCTTGAATAAATCTACGATAAAACCCGGCATGACCAAGAAAACTCCTAATACCTTTGACGGTAGTAGGATGAGGTAGTTTAGCAATGACATCAACTTTGCTCTATCTACCTCAATCCCATTCTTAAATCTTATGGCCAAGGACTATGCCTTCTTTGACCATAAAGTGGCTCTTCTCCCGGTTTAGACATAGATTGGTGTCTTCACACCTTTGAAGCATTTTGTCTAAATGGGAGAGACATGTATGAAATGAGTCCCCAATGACCGAGAAGTCATCCATAAACACCTCCATAGTTTCCGATCATGTCATGGAAAATGGCCATCATACATCGTTGAACGTGCCGGGAGCATTGCATAAGCCAAAAGGCATACGCCTATAGGCAAACGTCCCGTATGGGCGGGTGAATGTGGTTTCTCTTGATCCAGCGGATCAATGGGGATCTGAAGTAACCCGAGAAACCATCAAGGAAACAATAGTATTCGTTCCTCGCTAATCTCTCAAGCATCCGGTCCATGAAGGGTAGAGGAAAATGGTCTTTACGGGTGGCTTCGTTTAACTTTCGATAGTCAATGCACACACGCCATCCCGTAACCAATCGAGTTGGAATTAACTCGTTTTCTTCATTCGTGACAACAATAATGCCACCCTTTTTGGAGCGCAATGAATTGGGCTAACCCAAGGACTATCGAGATCGGGTAAATCAAACCGGCATCAAGAAGTTTGAGAACCTCTTGTTTGATAACCTCATGAATCTTAGGATTCACCCTTCTACGATGTTGGATTCTGGTTTGAAGTCATCCTCCATTAAGATTTTGTGAGTACAAAATTCGGGGTTGATACCCTTAATATCGGAGAGTTTCAAGCAATTGCTTGCTTGTGTGACTTCAAGACCTTTATGAGAGCGATTTTCTCCTCCTCGGTTAAATCCTTAGCAATTATGACGGGTAATTTATCATCACCCTCCAAGAATGCATACTCGAGATGAGGAGGTAGGTCCTTAAGTTCAACCTCGGGAAATTCTTGAAGAGATGATTGTACCGATTTGATTTTCTCAATTGTGATCTCTTTCGGAGGGTGAAGATGATGGATCCTCATTAAGCAATTGCTCAAGATAAAGGATATCCCCTCCGAATCATAAACACCATCAATTCCAGCGGAATTGATTCATCAAGAGCCGAAATTCATCGATCTCTTCCGGAGGAAGTCACCTCCTCAAGCGGAGTGAGAGGGAAGAGTCAACAATGATAGGTTGAGGAGATGAGGTGGAATTGGAATTCCCACTCGCGAATTATGAAGATAACCAAGAAACTCTTGAGAGTACTCCTCAAGCAATATCCATTAAATCGACACGATTAATTGATTCAAGATCATAGTTTGAGGAGTACCTCAAGTTTGATCGAGGTTAAAGGTGACTTCATTACCCACACGTGAGTGATCTCTTGCTCAAATACATCGATAAAACACGGCCGTCCTCGTGAATCCCGCCCAACAATGAGGGAACCCGAGGATCGAGATCGAAATCAACAACAACGAAGTCGGTGGAAAATGGAACTTTCCTACTTTCACGAATACATCCTCGGCAATGCCAAGAGGACGCGAGATAGAACGATCGCAAGCTCAAGAGTCATGCGGTAGGAATAAGTTCCAAGAGAAAGTTTCTTCCACATCGAATCGGCATCAGTTGATGCTTGCACCAAGATCGGCAAGGCGAAGCATTCAATCATCGGGAAAACACAAGGAAGAAGAAATTTTCCGGGATCTCCTAGCTTCTCGGAAGCTTCTTTAACAAGACGGTGGCGGTTCTCGCTCAAAGGAGTTTTAGCCATTTCAAACAGCTTTTCCTTGTTGCTCAACATGTGTTTCGAGTAGATGCAAACTTGGGCATCAACATGATAGCATCCGAAGCTTATGTCAAAGTGAAGTTCTTGGAAAATTTGAAAGAATTTTTCCATCCGATGACTAGCTTTCTCATGAGCTTTTGCTCATGTAAACGTGAGGATAAGGAATAGAAGTTTTGGATTTAGGGTCAACAACCTGGAGGTTCAAAACAACTCTGTGCTTGGGTTTGGGACAACACGAGGATGGACATTGTTAGTACTTCCGTTATTAGTAGGAAGTTCCTTGTCCTTTGTCGCCTCGGGTTCGCTTTCCACTACCTTCGGAGAGAGGAAGAAGAGGTAGTAGGAACAATGGGTCCGGCATAAAGCACCACTCGGGTTGTGATCGCTTTGCATCGCCCCTCGGATTAGCGATCGTGTTGCTAGGTAAAGTACCGAGCCCGAGGGTCGATCATTTAAAGACTTTTGATGTCGCAATCGGCTAACCAACAACCGATTCATTTCTTCTTGGGATTTCATGAATTGTTTCAACGACTCATCGGATGATGGTCCAGTTGGAACCATGGCTTGAGTTTGCACAGAAAATTCGCCTCTATTGTTAGGATTAGGGCCTTGATTTTGAAAATTCCCTTGATTATTGGCATGAAAATACCCTTGGTTGAAATTTCACGACACTGGTTTCTATTGTAATTTCCTTGATGTTGGAAATTTTGATTATGATTTTGAAAACCGTTGTTTTGATTGAAATTACCTTGGTTTTGGAAACCTTGGTTTGGTCTATTTTGATTCGATTCGGTTTGATTGAAACCGGAGGTCGAGGTAGTGGTTAGGGCGGTGGTTCGGGTCACTGAGAGCACGATATTGATTGCCTCCTTGATTAGACATCCCGCCCACAAGATTGGCTTTCAGGGGTTACCATCGGTGGCCATACGTTATAGTAAGCATGGGGCCACCACGGGTAAACACGTACTTCCACTTTCTTAACTTCAGCAGAGGTGAAGTTTGTGGAAAAGAGACTTTCTTTTGATTGAGAGAACCAAAGCTTGGATAGCTTCCGTGAGTTTATCAATCTTAGCATCGGTGCTAGACCGACTCAAGGCGATGAAGAAGAAGGTCCAACACCGACTTGGGAAACAACCGCTTGCTTCGTGCGGCGGACTTTAGACTTGTTTTCGATGATCGCTAAAGCTTCTTTTGATGCTTTGCTTAGGAAATTTCCTCCATGAAGGAATTGAGAGAATCTTGGTCGATTGACTCACCCATTGTAGAAAGTATCGAGTTGCATCAACTCGGAGAAACCATGGTGAGGACATTTGCGGCAATTCCTTAAAACGATCCCACGATTCATCAAGGGTTCATCAAACTTCGAGTGAACTTGATGATTTCATTTTAAGACTCGTGGTTTTGGATGGTGGATAGAATTCGCTCACAAATTTCTTCACGGATCTTCCCATGTCTCTATAGACCGAGGGGTTGTTTTCAAGCCAAATCCGGCTTGCCCTCAAGAGAAAATGGGAGCAGAAGAAGCTTGACTTCAGTAGGGACATTCTTATACTTGATGGTAGATGCAATCTTGTTAAACCATCGAATATGAGCATGAGATCATCCCGCTCAAAACCGTAGAAGGCGATTTGAAGTTACAAGATTCAAGAACCGGTCTTGAGCTCAAAATTTTCACCACGATGGTCGGTACAACGATAGCATCTCCATACCCGTCGATGGGTGCACGGAGAAGCTCACACATAGGGCGTTCTTCCGCCATGATAACGGAAGTAAGCGTGAGCGATCCGGATCTCGATCCGGTCGATGGAGCGAAAGTCTCGAACACGCCTTCTTGGAATCTTGACAAGCTCACGAAATGGGCTCACAGATCTAGAAGAGCGAAAAGATACACTAGAGTTAACTCTAAGGAAACTCGAGTTAAGGAGAGAAATGGGAATTATGAAAATCTTTCAGATGAGAATGAGAATTATGAAGACGTTTTATAAAAATGGGGTGAGAAGAATCTTTATGGGTTTTACGGTTTCGAAACGTCGATATCACAACAAAATCAATTAACACAAGATCGAGGCAAAACAACGATGAACTTAACCAATAATCACAATATGAATGGCTTTGAAAAGGTACACCAATCACAAGGACACAAAGGCAAGTTTTAAATCTTTAGTTCGGGAACTTATTATGGTCGCACCCAGCTAGGTAGTGCACCGCCTTGGTTTGCGGTGGTAATCTTTAAGTTGTTATTTATTAAAGAAAACGCAGCGAATCTTTTGTATTTTTATTTTGATACATATATAGAAACAAAAGAAAAATATTTTTGTGTTTTATCGCTTTTGGATGTTTTGGGTTTTGGATTTTTAGAAGAAAATATGGATATATATATAGATGAAAGATGGATGGTATAAACAAATGAGTGAGGATTCAAACAACTAACTGCTACTACGGAAGATAGATCAAGACACTCCTCCGTGGCGCCTAAAATTTGATATGTGCACAACCGTCAAGTTTTCTTACGCAAGCTGACCACTTGTGAATGGCCAACTGTAAGAAACTTAAAACAGCTTAAGCACAAATGCAATGAAGATCTGAGGAGTATAGAGTCTCCCCGGGTCGTTATGCCCCAGCGAGCTATGCAATGGATCAATCAACGAATAGTGATCGAGAAATTTGAACGAAAAAGGGAATTGTGATTATGATAACTAAGGAAAAGCCAACAAATTACAAAGGCTTAAATGCAAATTAAAGGAAATTAAAAAGATAAAAAATATTAAATAAACGCTATCACTATAATTAAAATGATGTTTTGTTTTATGTTTTACTAAACCGAAATTAAAAACTACGCGACGTCATAAATAAAAACGTGAAACTAAAGCAATATTAACCCTAAAAATATGAAAATGATATTTTAACAAACCTAATGATAAAAGAAAATTTATAGAAAAAGAAAATAATTTTTATGACTAATTATCTAATTAAAAACTATTTGTAACTAATAAATAATTACCTAAAATACAAGAGAATAAGAAATTAAGCTAGAAAAATAAAAGTAAGACTTAGAAAAATCTAAAATATCAAAATAGAATTTTCAAAACTATTTTTGTAATTTTCTGATTATTTTTCTATTTTCTAGGAATTTTAAACTATTAAAACTAATTAAATGTCTTAAAAATACAAATTTAACTAAGAAAAATCTAGAAAATATTTTTTGTCTTTTATATTTATCTTAACCTAAGAAAATGAAAAATTATTTTTTGAACCTTTTCTTAATTTTTGTATTAATTGCTAATTAAAAATGCTTAAAAACTACTTTAAATTAAGAGAAATAGCAAATCAACTCAGAAAAATCTGAAAATTTCAGGAAAACTTTAAAATAATATGAAGAAGCTAAGAAAATTGGAAAAACAGGTAGTTGTGTGGAGAAATTAGAAGCGATGAATCAAGTGCTTATAAATAAGCACTTGAATAAGCTAAATGAAGTCCAACAGCACCTACTGTTTACGTAAGCCAAAATATGCTACAAGTACTAAAATGCAACTAAAACAACAAGCTTTAACCACTGGATTACAAGATTGATCAAACTTGATGATTTGAACTAATAAGCTAAAACAATTTGTACCTACTTTAAGCAAAAGCACAAGTTACAAATCAAGCTAAAACTAAGAACTACAAATTGGAACTTATTCTAGACCTGGCTAACAACTAGCAAACCAAAAGCAACTCTAGACAAGCTCTATTGAGCCCCGAGACAAGCCTCAAGAGATCTCGAGAAAAGCTCGGTAAGTCGAAATGGAGCAGGCAACAGAGGACGACTTAGAGCTTATGCAAGCCTATTTAGCAAGCAAAAGCTAAAACCAGATAGGTGGTTCTCGGTACCACCAAGAAGGCTACAACTAGACCAAAATCAAACCCTAACTATGCAAAATGAGCACAGTGCACTTGCTTCAAAATCTGCATAAAACCGGTTTTACACTACTTTGACTTTTGAAACAGATATGAACTTTGACTTTGATGAAGTTTGATCCAATTTTTATGACTGATAATGAAGTAATATGGTGTAATGAATACAAGGCAAGCAATGTTTAACACTTTTAAACACAAAACAAGGTTTAGCAAATCCAAATCCACAACAGATTGACAGTGAGACAGATTAAGAGTCAATTTTGACTTTCAGTGTTTAGCAGGCATAAACTATGACCAATATGAGTTCAAATAAACTTAATAAGCATGAACCAATAGAGACAAACTACTGCATACACCTCTGAGATCAGTTATGACAGTAAACCAAACACACCCTTAGTACACTGATTTGCAAATTAGAACTAAGCTAACACTAGACAAGCACAGATTATGATCAAACTAACTTAACTAGACCTAAATACATCTATTAGAACAGGATTTAACAGATTAAAACCACAAATACTGATTATGCTAAAAACTTTGAAATGACTTACAATTTGTCCAATAGCCACTATGGCTTGCTAACAGTTAAACCAGGGCCCCTAACCTATCAAATCCAACCCAAATAACTATTATTCAACCCAAATCCATGCCTGCATCAACCCATTCCAAGTCTGCATCATTTTTGCTCTTCTGTTGACTTTTCTTGACCAGTGACTAAGATTGTTTAAACTTGATTACAAGCTTACAGAAAGCTATTATAAGCTTATATAAGTTTGTATGAGATTAAAATTGAACTGCTAAAAGCTTTAACAAAGGTGTTTGCAAGTAAAAATCTCAACAGTGAACATAAGATATGGAATTTGCACATTAACTTGAATTATCAATTGAACAAGGTTGCAAAACACTTTAATAACTTTGTTTGATACAAATTAACTAGAAAATATAATTGAAAACTAATTAAGACATATTAATCTAAGAAACGACATACAATTTTAAAAAACTAAAAACTAAATACTCCTTGTTGCATCCTCTTGTCTTTTTATATGCTCCAAAGTCTTTCTCTCACCTTTCTGAGTGGATCCCAGCATTAATCTGAGCCATTGATTGTCTTGAGCTCATCTTAGCCATTAATTTGGTTTTGGCGCCAAAAAAGGTTTCGATATCTTGGACAGGGAAGAAGGCGCATTTAACGTGGTTTGAGTTGTTAGGTGAGGTGGGGGGAGACAAGGAGTGAGGTAGGGTGGTTGTAGGTGGCTGGAGGTGGGGGAGTTGCAGACATCTTGGTCGGGGAGGACAGGGATATAGGGGGCGGGGTATATTATTTAAATCATTGGGTTTAGGTTTGGTCGGGTCATGGGTATACTGGACCGGGTAAACAGATTGGGCCAGGGGTTGTTTTGGGCTTGGGATAATTCTAGGGTCCGGTTTGGTTTGTGAAAGTATTAATAACACAAGGACCAAAAATGTAACTTCTGAATTTCCATGGACCAAACATGTAAATTATGAAGATGTAGTCAAAGGGTTGGTTTTGCCAACCTCCCATATTCCAAGGACCATTATTGCCAATTGTGAAATTCCAAGGATTAATTTTGAACATTTTTGGATTTTCAGGGACTAAACTGTAATTTCTCAAATATTTTTGGATTTTCCACCAAAGGACTATATATGACAATTTATGATTCCAAAAGGACCTTTGGTGACTTTTCTTTAAAATGAATGCCTGGGGACCGATTTTGCCATTTTATGAAAGTCTGGGACCTAAATCGCCAATTATGCAAACTTTGCTCGCTTTTTCATCTAATTTTGAACATTTTGCATCTGAAACATATAAATGCACTTTTGGAATATTTTCGGTGTTTTGATGCATTTGAGCATTTTAAACGTTTTAGATTCGAATTAACCAAAATGATGAGTATTTACACACTCATCAAACAAATTTTATTGTCCCCTTTGTTGTTTTCCTCTTATCAAGTTTAGGTAATGCACTAATCCAGTTTATAAGTTCATGTAGCATAGCTTGATTAACAGTTTACCCTTTTTTTTAGGACTTATCTGTCTATTTAAGCTCAAACTGCAAGCATAAAGGGTGTTTGGTTTAAGCATTGAGTCTGTGTTCTAGGTTAGTATTGTGACAGTGATTGATTACTTTAGGCTCTTGTAGACTCATTTAGTCATCATTTTTCATTTTAGCAGTCTAAAAGTCAAAACTGCACCAAATCCACTCTAATTCTCAAATCAGTTAGTGTAGCTTGTCCATATCTTGCAAAGAGGATTAAAAGTGGGTAAGATAGCTTGTTCTAGATTCAATCCATCACTAAACATCATCCACATTCCATTAAATTAGCTCTCAAGTTCATAAAAGTCAACTTTTCATTTCTGTCAAAAAGTCAAAAATTGCACAAACCAGTTTTTACCCAACCTTTGTTGAATTTTCATGGATTCATTATTGGTTCAATTCAAGTGAAATTTTGGACTTAACAAGTTCAGTTGGTCTATTATTGAAATCTGATTTTTGTCAAATTTTTGGGAACAATCTTAAGCAATTAATCACCGTCAATTAGCATCTATCGCACTGCTCACTCAAAGATAATCGAAAGTGAAATAGCAACTCTTAGACCTTGTGCAGGTCTTTTTTTTTATCACTAGGGTCTGAAACTTGGTTTATTGGCTCACTGGTTGGTCTTCTTGAGGATCACAATTCCAGTTTTCCATATAGCTCTTTTGATAAGCGGTACATATGTTGCAACATAGAGGCGGCCGTTTGGTTCTTGGTTATTCATTAAGTCAAATCATGGTAATCATAGTTTTAGATGATTAGGTTAGTTGAAACTAGTTAGTTTTAAGTTGTTTTAGCATATTATAGCTTCGCTTTCAGTTGGGTCTCATTTCCGACTTATAGTTTATTACAAGTGCTTATTCATAAGCACTTTTCACTTCTGACTTCATAATCTTGCACACTAGTATATGTTTTATATTTTCATAGATTTAGAATATTATTTTAGACTTTTCCTGAATTTTCATAATTTTTCATCTTTGCTTGCTATTTTTCCTTATTTAAAAGCAGCTTTTAGGACTTTTAATTAGCCTTTATTGCAATTAAATCGGAAAAGCTTCAAAAAATAAGTTTTCAATTTTCATAGATTAAGATAAATATAAAAAGCAAAAAAATAATTTTTCCAGATTTTTCTTAGTTAAATTTGTAATTTTTAGCCATTTAATAAGTTTTAAATAGTTTTTAATTCATAGAAAATAGAAAAATAATTAGAAAAATACAAAATTAGTTTTGAAAATTCTCTTTAGTTATTTTAGATTTTTGAAAAATAGTTTCACAATTTTCCTCTTTATTTTCATAATTTTTAGTATTTTAGAATAGTTTTAAAAGTTTAAAATTAATTTTTAATTTAAATTTATAAAAGAAAAATCAAGGAAATCAAATTTTAAAAATAGTGATAGCGTTTATTTAATATAATTTAGCTTTTTAAGTTTCTTTCATTTTTCCTTTGTCATCTAGTATCAATCACAAACCGTTTCCGCTCAATATCACCCGATCACTATACGTTTGGTTATTCATTGCATACTGACTCGTTGGGACTTAACGACTGGGAAACACTAAACTCTCCCTGGACTTAATTGCATTGTGTTCTCAAGTCGCCTCGGCTTTTATTACGGTTGACCATTCACAGTGGTTGACTGTGTAATAAACCGACCGTTTGGGAGCCAATCAAATTTTACGCCACGCCGGGAGTTGTGCTAATAATCTTACGCTTAGCAGATTAGTGATTTGAATATTCACTCCTTGTTTATACCATCTATATATGTTTATATTTTCTTATAAAAATCCAAAAATCCAAAAACATCTTAAAAATCAAAAACCCAAAAGATTTTCTTTCTTATTTTTACAAAATGTTTATCCAAAACCCAAAATATTCATCTTTACCCTCTTACCCTTTTTGATTCTTTATCCCTTTACCCTCATCCATTTGATTCTAACTTCTTCTATTCTTATGGAATCTCTCGACTCACGACGAATTCTAGAACGAAGTTGAAAAACTTCATACTTTATCACAAATGTCAAGAATTGTGTTGTTCGTGATGATCCATTAATTCTGCGTAGGAAATGGAACGAGAAACCGGGGACAAAGGACCGGTACTTCCCCGATAATGGAAGTGCTAAATCGTCCAACCTACGGTTATCCAAAGATCTAACCCTCAATTGCTCTAAGCCGTCTAAAATTGATCCTAAACTTTCACAATTTACGGTTAAAAGCAATCATGCGAATTTAGACAGGTGACTAGCAAGAATGACTTGCCTAAACTTCACGTTTCTCAAAACCGTAACCGAAACCATAACGGAAGTGGTGGAAATTGCTAACTCTCGAGCACACCACTTATCCCACCTCCGGATTTTCAAAATGTTCTTCAAGACTTGATAGTCATTCGGATCACCATGTTGGTTTTGTTGATTCTTTGAATGAACCGATTCCTTCTCATAACTCTCAAATGGAATCGTTTATTCCTTGTGTTGGTTGTGGTGAGCCTCTTTTGGTTCACCATGTCACGTGTACATGTGCGATGTGGTAATGATATTCGAACGGAGTTGTTTGTTTTGTGGTTCGAGGAATTCATTTGATTATGATCCTAATCCGAACTCATTTAACGACCCTCAAACTTTTCCAATTACCCACCACAGCCCGACTTATCTTCATATAATCAACATAATCATTGTGAATTTTGTGAGGTCCTCACCAAGGATTTGAGTGTCAATCCGGAAACACGCGTTTGTCTATGAAGCAGTTTTCGGTGATGCTCGAACTTTGGTTATGACCAATATCCATATAATTCACGGTCCAGACTCAACAGCTTTATTGTTGTGAGAATTGTAAAGGTCCTCACGATAATCTTCAATGTCAACCGTGGAATCAAAATTACTATACTTCCGGTTTTGACAATTTCCAACCTCCACAAGACCATACGGTTCAAACTCCACCGAGCCGTTGTCTCAAGAAATTTACCAAGATTTTGGAACCGCAATGAAAACACTTGATGATATGATTCGTAACTTTAAGAATCAAGTGAGTGGTGAAAAGACCATGGGAGAATTGCTAGCCGAAGAACGAGAGGCTCGCAATTCTAGGAAGAATTGTTGGTCTTAGAGCATGCGGCTCTAAGGCATGCTCCCAATTTCTTAAGGCAACTATGTATGATGATGACGAGGAGAGTTTTATCCTTTTAAAGATAATATTTCTCAACTCCCTCGATCCGTTGTTATCACACCCGAGATTCACACTCACTCTTATTATGGGGATGAGCATCTTGACACTTGTTCACGAGAAGGAACAGGACGAATTCATAAAGTCTAGTGTCGAGAACCTTGTCCCAATCCCAAGAGAGTCTGGGGAATTCTCGAGCATTTGTGTGATATCCCTACCCTCTTGTCTTCCCAAAAGATCATGTTGAGATGTTCTCCGATTCTAATGATGACGATTCGTTATCTTGTGGAGACATAAGTTATATGGGGGAATTACCTTCTGAGCTTGTCAGCTTAGGAGAAGAGAATGATGAAGAAATAATCCAAGACGAAGCTCTTCGTGCAACATTATTGAATGTTAATCTTCTCATTTCTAGAATCGAGGCTTTTAATGAAAAGCCTATTTCATCTCCTATCCCCATTAAGGATAGTGACATTCTTTCCGATGATTCTATTCCGGAAATGAAAGCCTTCTGTTTTGATAATATGGGAGAGAAGATTAGTGGCGGTACCACTTTTCATTCTCATAATTCTCTCCCAATTATGAATCACTTACATTGGAGGAGTTCACCGGTGAACCCACTCATATCAATTTCGAATATGATTCATTCACCTTCAAGGAGTTCTCGTGTGAACTCACTCATATCATATCTCCGCGGAGTATGATAATTTCTACTTTGATCTAGACACACCCATAATATGTCTTGATCAAGCAAGTTTAATCGATGAGATTCATGAAACCATGAATTCTCCTATTGAGGATGAAGAGTTAGTCATGATTTTTATCATGATTTTCTTTCTTTTCTTCATATATTCTCATCACTTCTCCTGTTCTTCACTCCTTGGGAATGAAGACATTATCTTTGATCCCGCATTTCCATGTACCATTATCTTGAGCGGGAATATATCTCATCGGTGTGGAACTTTCACGTGCTTCAAATGTTTGTCCAAACATCTTGAATGAAAGTCCGATGGAGATTGTTTCTTCCACTTTGCTTCCCATGAACCAATGAATGCGGGTCGAGTCAAGCTAGCGACTCGGGAATCAAAAATAATAGCACACCATATGGGTTTTCACCCATATTTCGATTTCTTTCTACTTTCTACCACCTAGTGTGGGGAGTTTCCCATTGTTGTATATAAAGTTAAAAAAAAAATAAAAAATGGCCTTAGTATTTCCCTTTACGTTCTATGTTTTGGCATAACCTCCGGTACTTTGAATATTGAGGCAATATTCATTTCAAGTGTGGGGGAAATTCTCACGAATTTTATCATGTAATTATACCACCCAATTCCCCATTTTTAGCCAAATTTTTTTGGAGTAAGTGTTTTGCACTTACTCGACTTATGGTTATCGATCCGCCATGTCTAATAAACAAAAGGATTGGCTAATCCAGAGCAAACGGCTCTTGGTAAAGATATCTCAAATCCGTTGACGGCTTGCAATTTGCCCAAAATTGTATGGTATTCAAATTTCACCATATCTTTAATTAGTGAAGAGTTGGCTAGCCCGCAAGTTTATGGCTTGTGGTAAAGGCGCTTGGAAAACCATAATTGGTAATCGACTCACAAAGATAGTATATATTATCTAAGAGTTGGCTAGTCCAAAAGCAAACGGCTTCGTAAAGACAAATCAAATCCGTTGAAAGTCGGTGATTTGCTCAAAATCATTTGGTTATCATTGTACCAAGGTTCTTACTTGAACTAAAACAATTGGCTACTCCAAGTAATGGTTTTTGTAAAGAGATTCAAATCCATTAAGTTTTCTCAAAAGATTGCTAGGGACTAGCAATAGTTCGATGTGGGGATTCAAAATTTGATTGGCTCCCAAACGGTGGGTTTATTACACAAGTCAACCACTTGTGAATGGTCAATCGTAATAAAAGCGGACGACTTGAGAACGCAATGCAATTAAGTCCGAGAGAGTTTAGTGTTTCCCGGTCGTTAAGTCCCAACGAGTTGTCTTGTTGAATAACCAAACGATATAGTGATCGGGTGATATTGAGCGGAAACGGTTTGTGATTGATACTAGATGACAAAGGAAAATGAAAGAAAATTAAAAAGCTAAATTATATTAAATAAACGCTATCACTTTTTTAAAATTTGATTTCCTTGATTTTCTTTTATAAATTTAAATTAAAACTAATTTTAAACTTTTAAAACTATTCTAAAATACTAAAAATTATGAAAATAAAGAGGAAAATTGTGAAACTATTTTTCAAAAATCTAAAATAACTAAATAGAATTTTCAAAACTAATTTTGTATTTTTCTGATTATTTTTCTATTTTCTATGAATTAAAAACTATTTAAAACTAATTAAATGGCTAAAAATTACAATTTAACTAAGAAAAATCTGGAAAAATTATTTTTTTGCTTTTTATATTTATCTTAATCTATGAAAATTTAAAACTTATTTTTTTGAAGCTTTTCTGATTTAATTGCAATAAAGGCTAATTAAAAAGTCCTAAAAACTGTTTTAAATAAGGAAAAATAGCAAACAAATGATGAAAATTATGAAAAATTCAGGAAAAGTCTAAAATAATATTCTAAATCTATGAAAAATATAAAACATATACTAGTGTGCAAGATTATGAAGTCTGCGATGAAAAGTGCTTATGAATAAGATTGTAATAAGCTATGTCGAAATGAGACCCAACCGAAAGCGAAGCTATAATATGCTAAAACAACTTAAAACTAACTAGTTTCAACTAACCTAATCATCTAAAAATATGATTACCATGATTTGCCGTTATGAATAACCAAGAACCAAACAAATTTTAACCTCTATGTTGCAGAACTTATGTCTTGGCTTATCAAAAGAGCTTTATGGAAAACTGGAATTGTGATCCTCAAGAAGATCAACCAGTGAGCCAATAAACCAAGTTTCAGACCCTAGTGATCAAAAACAAGACCTGCACAAGGTCAAGAGTTACCGCTTCACACTCGGTGTATCTTTGAGTGAGCAGGCGAATGGATGCTAATTGGACAGCTGATTAAGTGCTTAAGATTGTTCCCAAAAATTTGACAAAAATCAGATTTCAATAATAGACCAACTGAACTTGTTAAGTCCAAAATTTCACTTGAATTGAACCAATAATGAATCCATGAAAATTCAACAAAGGTTGGGTAAAAACTAGTTTGTGCAATTTTTGACTTTTTGACAAAAATGAAAAGTTGACTTTTATGAACTTGAGAGCTAATTTAATGGAATGTGGATGATGTTTAGTGATGGATTGAATCTAGAACAAGCTATCTTACCCACTTTTAATCCTCTTTGCAAGATATGGACAAGCTACACTAACTGATTTGAGAATTAGAGTGGATTTGGTGCGGTTTGACTTTTAGATCGCTAAAATGAAAATGATGACTAAATGAGTCTACAAGAGCCTAAAGTAATCAATCAACATCACAATACTAACCTAGAACACAGACTCGATGCTTAAACCAAACACCCTTTATGCTTGGTTTGAGCTTAAATAGACAGATAAGTCCTAAAAAAGGGTAAACGACTAATCAAGCTATGCTACATGAACTTATAAAGCGGATTAGTGCATTACCTAAACTTGATAAGAGGAAAACAACAAAGGGACAATAAGTCGTTATACCTACTTAGCTAATCTAAGGAGAATCCTAAAACCGAGACAATGGAAAATTAAGCAAATAAGGAGCTAACAAGCATGAAGGAAATAACTAAGCTAAATCCTAAATATCCTATTCCATATTATCTAAAAAACTTCTACAAGACCTAAATAAGCTAGTAACCTATTGATAAGCTATGATGAAAAGAGTGTGACTGGCTTGTGACTTTTTTGGAGCTTGTTTTAAGTCGAGATAAGGACTCCACAATCGGTACAAGCTAATAAGCATTATGAGAAACTTGATGCGGTGGTGTGCGGGCCCCAAGCAAATTAATCGTGGCTTCTTTGAGCTTCTTTTAAGCTTCAAACAAGTGGAACAAAGATCCGCCTACTATGGCTTGCACAAATGGTTAAATTCCACTCCAAATAAGCTCAATCCAACACCACATCTAGTCTAGGTCAAAGATTCGACTCTACCCTGCTTCATTTGACTTTTGTTGACCGAATAGATAATTATCTTGAAACTAAGTGTCAAGCTTACTAACAGCTATATTAAGCTGTAATAAGCTTAAATGAGTTCTAAGATGGTTATTTGAAACTTGGCTTTTAGATTATTTAAAACTGCATAAGTAAAAGAAAACTTAAAAACAAGAAACTTGGATAAACTTTAAATTATTGCTGAAAATGAGTTACAACTGGCTAAACTACCTTAGTTCAGTACAAGGAAGATTCAAATTACAATTTAGAACTTAATTAAAACATAAAAATCAAAAACGACATATATGAAAAACTAAAACTAAAAACTACTCTCTTGCTCCTCTCCTCTTTCTTCTATTTATATGCAAAAGGTCTTCCACTTGTCCTCTGAGTAAATCCCACTTCTATTTGGAGCCATTGGATGAGTAGAATCATTATTAGCCATAGATGAGTTTTTGGCGCCAAAATGAGATATTGCAACTAGGCCAGGTTTGAGTGCAAGGAGGGGGAAGCATTTAATGCTTCTTGGATTGTTGGGTGAGGTGGAGGGATAAGGGTGTGGGTTGTGAGCTGGAGGTGGGGGGGCTGATGTTGCAGACAGTGGGTGAAAGAGGTGGAGTGTTTGGAGGGAAAAGGGAGGTTTGACCAAGAAATTGACCGGGGTGTATTATTAAGGCAGGGGGTCAAAACAGGGGGTCAAGTGGTATTATGGCAGGGGGTTCAAGCTCAAGCAAGGGGTTCAAGGGTCATGGATTTGGTATTAATACATAAGGACCATTTTTGCAATTCCATAAAAACCAAGGACCAAATCTGCCATTTTTCAAAGTTAATCAAGAGGACCAATTTTGACAAGTTTAATTTTCCCAAGGACCAAAAATAATAATTTTCAAATTAAAATGTCAGGGTAATTCATCAATCTTTGAAACTTCAGGACCAAAGTCGCCATTTTGCAAACCGAACTTTGAAGGGTTTATTTTGAAAACTTTTGAATCCATGGACCTTAAATGATATTTTGTTTTATTTTGATTTACAGGACTATTTTGACAACTTTTGAAACTTGGGGACTAAAACGCCAATTATGCAAACTTGATATGTTTTTCATCTGATTTTGGTATTTTTGCATTTGAAACACATAAAACACTTATTTGTGATATTTTTATCATTTTGATGCATTTCTGAGTGTTTTCAGATGTTTTGCAGTTCAGATTTGACCAAAAATGATGAGTATTTACACACTCATCAGTAATTGTTGAAAAACAATAATTGACAAACAAGTTTTCAATTCCAAAAGTTATGGGATTTACTATTTTGCCAAAACAATTAATGCAAAACGTAAGCATGTTTTATCCCATCTTATGCCTTAAGTCATAGGTCTCACTAACTAACTTAATTAAGTTGTCTAATTTAGAAGCGCAAATTATTGCCGAGGTCTCACACAACAAAATAATTCACCTTGTTATTGTAATCTAGATCAAGGTCTCACATTACTAAATTACAACTTCAAGTGTTTCATATCATTAGATGACATAAACTTAAATTTAAAGGTACAATTTTGACGTGTAATCAAAACTTATGTATAAAAAGCATGCATACAACTTTATAGCATAATATTTTGAAAAACTTACATAAGATTTTAATTGCTAAGATTGAATTCTACAAAGTTTTAATCGATCGTTGAGAAACTTACAACTTTGCACTAAGATGCCATTACATTGAATGGTTATACTAGGTAGCTCAATCGAACTCCACGAGGCGAGAGGAGGACGGTAAGCGCAAAAGCATAACCTTAGACATCCATTCGGTCATGATGTGCGCACTTCTTAATTAACCCTTTATAGTTTGTTCTAGTGGGTGAGCCGTTCTAACCATTTAGTACAGTCGCATCAATCGATTAAAAGTTCAAGAATAATTCTTAGATAATAAATCAGTTTCGCCATTATTTAGTCCATTTAATTTTTCTATTCAAAAAACCCTTTTTGCTTACTAACATGTCAAACAATATATAAATAAAAAAGCACTTTAATAAAAAATTAAACATACTCAAATAATATAAACATATAACTAAACAATTTAACATATGTAAAAAACAATTAGCCACATGCATAATTATTTCAATAAACTCTAATAAACAATTCTAGGCGTAAATAAATGCATATTAACTAGGGCTTTCACCTACAAGGTAGATGAGCCACATGCATCGACAAGTCGATTGCGTAAGGCAAAGTTAATAATATACCAATTAGCACGTAACGAATTTTTTATTAGTTATAATTGAGGTCTTCCCCAATTCAATAATTATTAAATAAATAGAACATGTGTGTATCACTAAACAATTTATTACAAACAATACTCCATGGCAAAACATGCATGTTCCACCATAGATTCCGCATAACAGTTATCACCCAAGATACGCATATAACATGGCACATAACAATTATTCATTAATTAACCACATAAAATTAGCATGAAATCCAAGGGTTTCTACAAGTTTTACAAAATTAAAACCTAATTAATTAACAAAAGGGTAATCGACCCTATAATTAAAAAATTAGGGTTTCAATTCAAAACCCTAGAAACCATAAAAGCATGCAAATAATCATAAAGATTCAATTTTTATGTGTTTCGTAAACATCATCAAAGCATGCACGTGAAGTAAATAGGAATAATACATGTAAGTAATTAACCGAACAAGAAAGTGCGTACCTTTTAGCAATTCAAGTAAACCAAACGATGTTTGAACAAGAACAAAACCCAAAACCCTAACTTTAGGGTTTATACAATTCGACCCAACCAAGATCGACCACCAAGGAATTCACAAGCACAAGCGCACTTGTTCTTCGTTCTTGTACACACGTACTAATAGCGATTTGATGTGAAAAGCTAGGTTCTTGAATCACAAATAAAACCAAACACTTGTTTCTTTAGCTTGGAAAAATCGATCCCTTGAGGAGGGGGGTTGTACCGATCGGCCAAGCAAAGAGAGGAGGAGAGAAGAGAATTAGGTTATTGGTGATCCAAGATTAAGTTGTGAATGAATACATTGATTTGTATTTATAGGTAACTTAACTTGGTGACCAAGTTTGAGTGGGAATGGGTTTGGGAACCCATAACCGATCGGCCTAACCCATGGGAGGGGTTCTAGATCTTTCCCGACTTCTAATTTCAATTCTAGTACCTTTAGTTTACATTTAACGACCGTTAACTAAACCTCGTTAAATATTTAACTATCGTTATGTTTTATTTCGTGACTAATAATTAATAATAACATTTTATATATTAATTATTAACATCAACTCTCATACGTAATGTGTGCAATCCCGAAGTCTCGAGTTCGAATCCGGACATACGTATATTTAAATATTCATAAAACCGGCGTGATAAGAACTTATTATCTTGTCACCAATTATCAAGTACGTGTATTGTTTTTGTCACATGGTGCAATGGTGATATGCTAAAAGTACTACGTAGTTGTTACTACAAAGCTCCTATAAAAGCTGAAGGCTAGCAAGCTATGGGGATCATATATATTTAACAACGAAGAGAATTTTGCAGCAACAACTACCTTTAGCATATCACTAGCCATCGTGAAACAAACAATTCTCTTTCTTCATATTTGGTGTTTAGGTAACATTTTGTTATTAATTACTACGTTATACGGAATTGCATTGTTTGTGCCACTTGGCGTTGGTTATAGGCTAAATATAGTTGTTGTAACTTAAGCTGTACTTGGAGTTGAGGTAAGCAAAGCTATGAAAAACATATGCATTTTCTGCATTCATATTTTGTGCAAAGGAACCTGTCTTTTGTGACAAATTAGTTGTGGTTTTAGTTAAAAGTTTTTCCATTTTTTTTTTACCAAACTGTTGAAATATTACGTCAAGAAGGTTTCATTCTTGATGGACTCAATCACAAGGACTGGTCCAAACTGGAAAGGTATTTGATGACAGTCAAAAAATGTTTTTAAATTTAACTTTGACTCGTTTAATTAAGTCAATTTTCCTAGTTTACGCCTTATACTTTTACAATTCAGTTTTTATGTAAATGTGAATGCACACATAAACATTTTGTTCCAGTTTTTTAATGTACTTTTATTCTCACATTATGCATTCACTACACAGCCGATGTAGGATAAACCCGACAGCTATATCTATGCAGTGGTAGCCTAACGTGAATACCAGATACATTCCACTTGGACCACGGTCTTTAGAATCCATCAAGAATGAGCAAGTTGTTGACAGGAAGGTTACATTAAAGCTACAATTACATAAGAGCACAAGGTATGCAAGGACTCAATAACACGTTATTGGTATGCCACCTTAGCGCCACATCATACACCTCCCAATAACACACCAATAACTCAATCAACACTCCCTCATAACACACCTGACACCACTAACATCACATGTAGGTCTCGCAAAATACCCCACCAAATATACCACTCACTCAAAATAAAAAACACACACACACAAAGGTGCATTTGGCTTAAGCCAGTGGGTGGCTCAAAACAAAAGGATGCATTTGGCACTGAGTTTGGCGTGTTGGCGGAAGGTTGGCAGACACCAACTACCACGCATAACGCCTCACACCTTGTGCTATAAGGTAGTACTTTGTTTGAAAACTTAAGACTCTCTAAAAATGTTTTGATTTGTTTGAAAAAGTTTGATTTGCAAATCAAAACTTTTAACTAGAAAATAGTTAGAGATCTTTATTTCAAGAAGAAAATCTACAAAAATAGGCATATGCCAATTCAGGAAGGCTACGTTAAAGCTACAATTACGTAGTACTTTGTTTGAAAAGTTATACTCTCTCGAAAAAATTTGATTTGTTTGAAAAAGTTTTATTTGCAAATCAAAACTTTTAACTAGAGAATGGTCAGAGATCTTTATTTCAAGCAGAAAATCTAAAAAAAAAAAAGCCATATGCCAATTCATGAGACATTGCTTATATATACAGTTTGGTGTTCATATAAAGCTTTCCTCACTCCCATCTTCTACTACTCAGCCAATGTGGGATAAACCCCATTTTTATAGTTTCATGTTTCTCACTTTTCATCATTGTTGCTAATCTTTCTTTCTAAAGTCTGTTTTCAACAAAGATTATGATTTAAATTATTTTTTTGTTTAAACTTCTCTTATACCACTATGATAATACAATAAATTTCATTTTGGGCCTTTTGGCTACTTTATTATGAAAATGCCTTTCTTTTCAGTGGATTGATACCTCTTTAAATACATTTTTTGTATTTTGTAGGATATATGTAAAAGCAAAATACATGAAATTATTGGTGGTTTTGTGTGGATCCTTCAATTAGCCAGATATCACTTAGAATCGCATAATCACTTTTCAAAGAAAAATATCCGACCTTAATATTTGGGTATCACGAAGATCTCTTTTGGATAAGACAAATTGTTTGTTTTTTATTTAGGCACAAATCTAAGAACCCTTTCGTAACTAAGTGTTTGAGGTGTTTTGTGTGTTTTCATGTAAACTAAGTGTTTCGTAATCTGAGAACCCTTTCGTAAACTAAGTGTTTCGTAACAAGTTTAGTCAGCTGAATTATGATAACTAATTGGCCCATTAATCTTCTCATAATGTTCATCCGTTATAATAATAGTGGTTACACGACCAATTAAACGTGGTTATAATGTAGCAGTTAACATACCCTTAAATAGATAAAAACTGTTACATTTTTTCTTTAATTTCACTTTTTAGAACGGCAAATTTTTCACACCTATACCACCTATCTCAAAAATGCCTCCAGCGAATCTTGAACTCACAACCTCTAGATTGGTGGGGAACTCACATACCACTAGACCAAAGGCCTTGGGTAAAAGCCGTTACAAGTTAGCTAAAACTATAATCCAAGGTCTCTTTTTTTAAACCCGACGACTCCTTTTTTAACCCTTATTTGGACAGTTGCCATATAAAGAAAAAATAATTTAAAAGCTCGATGGCTTGGCTGGTGGTTTTGGCGCAATGCCCTATAACGCAAAGGACGGTATCGGCTGGTGCCATAGGGGCATGTCATAGGGCACTACCAAGCCCTATGGCGTACCATACCAAAGTGCAGGAGCGGACCTAGGAGGTGCCATGGGGTTCATGGGAAACTGATGGATGTTTGTCACTTAGTTTAATTTTTTTTATTAAAAATCCCAATTTCTCTTCAATTAATCTGGTTCTGAAATTTTGTGTTACATAAATAAATATCATGTTAGTTAGTCACTAATATGTGAAAAGTAATACATATCTTCTTACTTTGTGTTACTAGTTTGAGTGAAATCGTAGGTTTTGGTTCATTATTATTTCCATCAACGTTGCAAAAATCGTGAATCGGTAGTGGCCACGACCACTGCAATGAAATAATCGGTCAAGTCGGGATTAATCGGCGATTAATCGGTGATTAATCGGATTGGCATTTCGCAGCTTTTTGGTATTTTCGAGACCAAACTAAATATCTTAACCGATTCCAAGCTTCATTATGTTTCCAAACCTCAATAAAATGCTCCAATTCGATTATGATGCCCGTTTGTGCGTTATAAATGAAATATACGATCCTCAAATTAAGTATAATGCCTAAATTATTATTATTTTAAAATGACCGATTTGTTCGATTCGCCGATTTTTTTTCGATTCATTAATTTTGACCGATTCGGCCGATTTTTGATCGCTTAGTGTCGATTTTTATCCTAGGCGATTTTTCAATCGATTTTCAAAATCGACAAGGTACTCGCCGATTAACGATTAATCGGCGATTAATCGGCCGAGTTGACCGATTTTTGCAACATTGATTTCCATTATAAAAATTAAATTGTGCACGTGATGATTTAGAATCTTAGGTCGGCACACTAAAAGCTCCTGTAACCTATTAATAGTGGTGTTCATTGGTTCGATTATCGGGTTATTCGGTTCGGTTAGTTCGGTTAAAAACATTTTCTGAGTCAAACCGAAAACGAACCGAACCGAATTCAAATTTGATTCAACAGAGCCGAAACCCGAATCAAATAACCGAAAATCGAACTCTTATAACCGAAAACCAAACCGAATAACCCGAATTATATAATTTTATATATTTTTTCATTTAATTATATATATTTTTACCACAAATTTTCAAGCTTAAATAATGTCATATTTATATTAGAGTTAATTGCATTTTTGGTCCTTGTGGTATGGCTAAATTGATTGATCCCTAAAACTTTAAAAGTGCACCGTAGGTCCCCATTTTCGAGTTTTCGTTGCATGTTTGGTCGCAGGACCACACGCGAAGCCAGTATATTTTAGTCGTTGATGTTGTCTTTTCTTTTCTATTTTCTTTTAGTTTTCTTACATAAATAGTCCAAAGTGTTAGAAGGGTTTTCATATTTAGTCCATACATTTTTTTTTTAATTTGCAAATCTTCTTCCTATGGTTTTGACTCGTTACGGGTTTGGTCCCTTAACCACTATTTCTGTTAGTTTGACCGTCAAGTGAATGTTTTTGTCCGTTTTTTAACGTTTTCGTCCGTTGTTATACGTTTTCGTCTGTCTTTTTACGCTTTCATTCATTTTTACGTTTCGTCCGCTTTTATACGTTTCGCTTTTTACGCTTTTATCGCTTCATCTGCTTTTTTACGTTTTGTCCATTTTATACGTTTCGTCCATTTTTATGTTTTCATCCGCTTTTATATGTTTTTGTCCGCTTTTATACCTTTTGTCCGCTTTTTACGTTTTCGTATGTTTTCTATGTGTTTCATCCGCTTTTATCGCCTTCGTCCATTTTTACTTTTCATCCGGTTTTATACTTTTTGTCGGTTTTATATATTTTAGTCCGCTTTCATCCGTCTTTATACGCTTTTATGCGTTTCGACCGCTTTCATCCGCTTTTATGCTTTTTTCCTGCTTTTATACGTTTCATCCGGTTTTACGTTTTCGTCCATTTTTCTTACGCTTTCATCGTTTTATCCTTCTTTATCTGCTTTCATCCGCTTTTATACGTTTCGTCCATTTTTATACCTTTTTATAAAAAATTTCAACAACAACTACAAGGGTTTTCGTCCATTTCGAATAAATTTTTCAAATTTTTTTTAAAATTTTTGAAAATTTTCAAATTTTTTTGAAAATTACATCGTTGGTCCATTTATGTAATATTAATAGTTAAATAAATATTACTCCTCCGTCTCAAATTTATCATTACCAGATAAAGAAGACAAATATTAATAAAAGTGGGACCATTATAACTCTCAACCACTTAAATGGAATATTCCTCATTATATTCTCTTTTCTTACTAAAATAGGTAAGCAAGAATTAATTTAAGACATCCATAAAAAAATATGGACAATAAATATGAGACGGAGGGTAATAGTTAAAATAATAATAAAAAAAAATCGACTAAATTTAGAAAACATGGCAAGACACAAGGACCATTTATGTAAGAAACTCAAAAGATGGACCTGAAAAGAAAATAGGAAAGAAGAAGACAAGATTTTAGTCATTTGACGTTGATCGTGGCTAAACACGCAATCTAAAACTTGAAAATGAGAACCTCCTGGTCACTTTCAAAGCTTTTAGGGACCAAATCTGCATTTGATCATCATTGCGAATAAAATGCAATTAACTCTTTATATTAAAAAGAAGTTTAGCGATTTTTCATAGAAAAAATATATTTATATGACTTCGCCGATTTACGTTTCCAAAATCATATCTAAACTGATAACCGAATATTTAGTTCGATTCTGTTCGATTTTGACCAATTCGATTCGATTACAAATTCAGTTCATTTATTTTTTGTTCGATTGGATTTCGATTTTCGATTAATGTGGATATTACCCGATCCGTGAAAACCCCTCCCTCTTAACCAAACACAACCCAATATCCCCAGACCAAATATACCACCAAACGCACTTGACACACACACACACTAGGAATTATTTATGGAAATCAATTGTCGCCGGTGCCGTTGACCGGCTGTCCTTCGCTGGAGGTTTGACTTCCCGCTTCACCTGAACCTCATTATTATTTGTTTTTTAAGTAAATTTATAAAAACCCTTGTAGTTGTTGTTGTTTTAGACTGTATTTGTGTGTATGAAAACAAATTATATGCTATCCCTTATGTTTTAGAACTTATAAGAGGCAAAAAGTACAAAAGGCCTTTGGCCATGAGCTTGCGGGTTCAAGTCTCGTTGGAGACGTATGTGAGATAGATGTCGGAAAACAAATGTTAGAGGCAGAAAATTAAGCCACGGTTCAAGCCTCGTTGGGATGGCCATGGAAAAGTCCAAAAACGGCCATGGGATTACGTTAGGCCGCGTACATCAAAGCCAAAAAAGTCTCGACTTCCCTGGGTAACCTGTATAGGGATCACTATGTGGGGGGCAAACAACTTTTCTGTTGACGATAGCAACAAAATGCCTAAGAATCGTAATGATAAATAGAGTATTTTTACTTAGAGATGAAGGATTTATAAGGCTTTAGAGTGTTAAATGTTGGGCTTTAGTATGTGGGTGGGGGCAATTTGAGTTTTTGGGTGGGGGCAATTTATAAGGCTAGCCATGGGGGGCACCGGCCCCCATACTTACTACATACATCCGTACCTGATCACTATGTTTACCCGTTTTAGATTAAGCATTGGTTGTTCATTGTTGTTTTAATGTATATTGTAAATGTAAATAAACAATCACTTGTTATAACTTATTTATGTGTTTTTGAATTGTATAAAGGCTGTTTTTTCATGCTTATGATTTCAAACTTGTCATTTTTCTGATGGAGGTACTTTTATTCTTATTTCACTTATTTGAAGTTGTTTTTTCATTGTCGGTTTTCTCAGTTTTGATTTACATAATCAATGTGAAGTTATCGTTTGTGGCATTATGGTAATATAAATCCATCTTTACATCCTATGGTATATTTTCAAATCGAATAATCAGTTTCGATTATAAAATCTTAGCTAGGGTATGTCCTTATGAAACAACGGAATCTACCTACCAAATGCTCGAGCTAAATTTGGTTTTGGTTTATTGTTCAACGCAGCCATATAGCTTCCTGGAGCAGATGAATTGAAGATTGTTCGAGGTCTTTTCGTCTCAGGTTCGTAACCAACAGTCTTTGTAATTGCAGAATTCAGACAAAGGGGGTGTTTGGTATTGCTAACCAAGATTGGCAAATTCAAGGAGAAAACACACAGTTTTAATAATCAGTCTTGGAGTTTGTTTATGTCAAACTCTTTATTTGATTATTTTTTATAAAGCAAAAGATGCTATCCCAAACACTCCCTGATGTGTATATCATACTTGTAGAAAAGATAAGATAAACTTAAAATTATACTGTTCTAAAGAAGCAAGGGGTTTTAGAAGACCTGCAGAGTAAGATAAGTTGGTTTGTAGGTGACGTTAAAAATAGATATACAGGCTAAATCATATGACCGTTTATTGAATGTTTTATTAAAAAAAATAAGTTATCTGATAGTATTATAATTTAATGAAAACAGACTATTATGTTTAAATAATCTAACAAATGAATGAGAATGTCCTTATGTTTGGTGTTTTGAATTATCAAAACACGATAAATGTCAAATAGCGAGTAGAAGCATGCCCAATTTTTACTATTTCGTGTGACTTGTACTGTGACAGACTTACAGTTGATTATTTCACTTGACATCATTGGTTTTATTTCTAACTTGTATTGTGTTTCAATCTACAGCTACATAAAGTCATAGTGTAAAGGAAACTGGCTAGGATTTCATCTTCCGATATCCCACAAATTGATTATCGATCATCGTCATAAGAGAGATGAAGAATAGCGAGAAATATGATGTGGCAGATGATTCTTCTTCATTCAGTTGTTTACCAGATGAAATCGTACTTCAAATTCTTAGCAAATTAGTTGATTTCAAAACCTTGTGCCTTTGCGAACTCGTTTCCAAACGTTTCGGGAGGATTGTCCGTCAAGTCGACACAATTTCCTTCACTTCCTTTACTGATCCTTTTGCAAACCGGGCCACTGAGGAATCGATCCCCAATGCTATTCTTGCTTCATTGGGTTCCTATTGGTCTGCTATAAGGTGTTTGGTGAATTTTGGAAGAGTGAAATCTCTACGTATCCAAGTTCCATCTTCCTTTGTTAACAATCATTTGTTTTTCAAGTGGAAGATTAAGTTTGGAATCAGAGTCGATTCATTTATATTTCTTTCACCAAATTCAGTTTTTCCTAACAAGGAATTATATGTTAATGCAAATGGTCAAGAAGAAGAGGAAGATATGGAGTTATGTTGCAAGAAACTTTATATTGCATTTCAATGTTTGAAGGATGCTATTGTGAAGTTTAGGTTGTTGATGACTCCCATCACCAATTTGCCGTTGTTACAAGATGTTTCCATTACAGATCCAGGTCAAAAGGGGAGAGTTTCTTTTAATGCGGAAAAAGTTGCTGAGATGAGGAATTTATCCGAAGCTGAACTGAAAAAGTTTCATGAAGATATTCCTGATAGGATGAGTGAGTGTTACGTCCCTTTGCTGAAATTGCCTGTGTCAGGGTACGTCATGAAGGGAGTAACTCTACTTCTGTTGGGGAGGAATGATCTCCTTGATGATGATATTGATAGTTTTATGAAGATTGACGTGAATGATTTTGAAGATAAAGAGGAGGTTGCATATACTGAGGCTGTGATAGAGATTGTAAAGAAGCATAGGAGCCGAATTGTGAGGGTTAATTAGGATGAATCTTCTTGCTGTTATGCGTTTCTTCGGTTGTTTGCATGCTATTATAAAGCCTCTTGTTGAGATATGCGGAGTTAGTTGTGTTTCACGATTGCCAAGATTCTTGATATGGTCAGTCAATGAAAATTATATAAGTTATGTAGTGATTAAAACTGGTTTTAGTGAACTGTTGCCGTAACTCTGGATTCCAAATTACTTTTATGGTGAAGCACTTTAAATGGTTCGTTTTATTTTTCCCGTAATTTAGTTCATGGGTTTTCTAAAATCGATTGATGTGATTCTTGAATTACAAGATGTTGCTTCTCTTATGTTTGGCTGTACATCTTGTGGCCCTGCACTATTATATGTTCTGTCTCAAATAAGCAAGCCTTCAGCAATTGGCATTGCTAGATTGTGGCGTTGTGGTGCTTGTGTTAGCCCTGGCTTAGCACAGTTATAAAAAAATGATTGATTTATCAAGTTTTTAGCTTGATTACATTCAGTTACCACCTTGTCAAATTCATAATTCTCAAAATTGACCTGGTTTCTTTAGTTTTTTAACAACTCTGTTTAATTATTTGTTGGACTCTAATACGGGGCGTAGTAATACCCATTTTAAACAATTTTTGCTCCACAAGATGTCCTTGCTACACTGGGTTGGTTCACGCATGGTTGAACCCATTTTTGAGTTGGTTAAATCATCCTGACAACCAAACAAAAAAAAAGTTGTGTGTTGTGGGTTATACTTGTTTTTAAGTGAGATATTTGTATGATGGGTTTGGTGTTAACTACTACGTGAGTTTAGTGGTGGGAGTGAATGATGATGTGGTACAATATGTATAATTAGACACTATACATAAGCAGTCTACATCATACCCCCGGTTACACCAATGAGACGTGGTATCATGCAGTCTACTTCATACCCACCGTTACACCATGACATGTTAGATCGAGTATTGTTGTATGCAACCCATGAAAAGTGGCTGATTAGAACTTTATTAAGTTATCTGAAATAGACAAATGTAAAAAATTGAGGACCAATTTTGCCAAATGGGAAAAAATATTTGAGGAAAACACCATGTCGGTTTATAACCCAAAATTAGGATTAGTTCACAATTTTAGCCTATATATACCTGGTTCCATAACTAATAACCAGAATTCACTTTTACGATTTTGAGTTCGATTTTTCCCAAGAACGGTTTAGGTATGTTCCCTCGACTAAACATTCAAATTAACTATTCAAATTTAAATATTCGCAATTTCTGGTATGCGTTTTTGCAACTTTTTTAGCTATGTTATATCGGCTTCTTTCAACCATATGGTATGTGGTCCAATTTTATTTGGTTTTTGATGATGATACGTGCATTGTTACTTACATTAACATGTCTGACTCGCAACTTTATTTTTCAAAATATTATGAGAAGAGTTTTTTTATATACCAAACTTTTTTTACATACCAAACTTTGTTTACATACTTGAGACTCATCTCCACCATCCATCTAAAAAATCAATGGTGAGATTAAAAACATTTTATTATTTCATTTTATTTTTTATAATTTATATATCTCTTAAATAGTTAATCGTTAAGCGAAAATATTTACAATCGCGACGAACGTTTAATTATCTTTCATGACGCAAGACTTTGATATCTTTCGAAAAAAAGAAAAAATCGTTTTTTTTTCACGTTTTCGTCTTTTTTTGTTTTCTCTGAAACGTAATTTCGTGAAATATCATATATGATTTATATTTAATTTGAAAATCACACGCGATATTAGTGTTAAATCACATATGATATGTAATATCATATGTGATACTAATGTTAAATCATCATATATGATAAATCACATATACATATCATATGTGATTTAACACTAATATCACATGGTATTCAAATTAGTGTTAAATCATATATGATTTTTTCAGCGCAAATTTCAAAGAACGTAAAAAAGAAAAAACTTAAAAAAAACGTGAAAACACGGAAAAAAAATTGTCGAAAGTATATCAAAGTGTCTATCTATAAAATATAATTAAATCTTCGTCAGAATAATATATTTTTCATTCATTGTCGATTAACGGTTTAATATATTTATATTGAAAAAAAAAAGAATGAAAGTGGGTTTTTAATTGTTGAGATTAATCTCATCCATTAGATCTAATAAAGAAAAAGGTGGAGATTAATCCTTGTTATATAAAAGATCTTTTGTCCTCAAATGATCTTAAATCAAATATTATAGCAGTACTTCAGAAATAACATTAACATGATTTGGTGTTATAAACAAGAAAGCAATCTTTATACAAATCGTACACAGTATTCTTTAGTAAAAGGTGAAAGAATAGTTCGCTTTGTGCACATTGCTTGGCTGAGTGCCTTACAATATCTGCAGCTTGATCTCTATATATACAGCCTTCCTCACTCTGAACATCCGCTACCGAAGCGATGTGGGATAAACCCATCACCCACTTATCTTGGAGCAACAATACATTAGACTAATTGCAAAAAATTCTCAATTGCATAGAATTATGCTGCTTAAAACGAATACAGGTTTCCGTAGTTTCCTTGGCTTTAATTCCGAATGAGGTTTTTGCAGAAACAACTACGTTTAGCACATCATTATTCGCCATGTGGCACAAACGGTTCTGATTAAGTAACTTTCCGTTATCCACTAACCAATTATTAAAGACTCTATTGGTTGTGCCATTTGGCGACTCACTGGTGATAGACTAAATGTATGGTGTTCTGCTAAAGCTAAATTCAGCCTTAAAAGCAAGGAAGGTATGGAGAATGTACTTATTCTATGCATTCATATATTTCTTTCGACCATATTTCGATTGTTAATACGATATATAAGGACCGCTACTCCTCAATTCTCATTAGGAGGCCGAACCAAGGATACTTAAACAAAGACTAGATTGTGTAATGTTGAGAAAAAAAAACTCTTAGTCAAGCTTTGAAGCCCCTACTGGGATGGGATATTTGAAGAAGCGCAGGATTTTGTACAACCGAACCATCTTCTTTGTTTGCACCCTAGTTTGACAACTTGTTTGTGACGATTCCTTGGAGAAGCCATCATATCACGATTCGAGAAACTTCCATTCTTCACTGATTCCATATAGTGGCCTACTTTGACACATTCATTTTTCTTTGTGTTAGTATTAAAACCCCCTCTTTTCTAATACTTTTTATTTCGTAAATTGGCAGGTTACTTCTTTTGGGCAGGACGGATTGCTTTTCTAAAACCAGATTGTAAGGTACAAGTTTACTATAAACATTAGTATAATTTAGAAAGATATTAACTTCAGAAATTGAATAAACGGACTTGTTCCCGAACATAGTGATAATTTCGTAGAAAATGTTTAGTGCCCTTCATAACTCCAGGTTCATTGGCAAATATGATTGCAACAAAATTGTCGCAATACATATCAATAGGCGATTCAATTGAAGGCATAACACTAAGCCATAGAATGAATTTCCTAATCCAAACAACCTCCATAGCAGCTTCTGAAGCAGCTATGTATTTTGCTTCTGTTGCAGACATCGCGATTGTACTCTACTTCTTGATCTTCCACTCTACTGCTCCTCCGTTAATGACAAAGACATAACCCGTCTGAGACTTCGTATCATCTTTATCACATTGCCAGGATGCATCACATTAACCTCTAACATCAAGCTTTGTATCCGGATTTCCACCATACATTAGAAACATATCTTTCGTATTCCTAAGATACTTTAGAATATGTTTAACAGCAATCCAGTTAAGTTCCCCTGGATTGTGTTGATATCGACTGGTCATATTCTGAGTGAATGTTACATCTGGCCTTATGCATCTAACCGCATACATGATAGATCCTACTGTCAAAGCATAAGGAACTTTACTCATGCGTGCCACCTCTGCATGTGTTGAAGCACACATTTCGCTACATAAGCCATGCTTTATTTCCATCGGCAAATATCCTTTCTTGGAACTTTGTATATTGAATCTCTTTAATATTTTATCAATATAAGCACTTTGACTTAAACCAATTAACCGCCTTGATCTATCTCTGTAGATCTTGATTCCCAGAATGTATGCAGTTTCTCCTAAATCCTATATAGAAAAACACTTACCAATATATGCCTTAACATTTTGCAAACTTGGAATGTCTTTTCTCATAATCAATTTGTCATCAACATATAGGATAAGGAAAATTACATCACTCCCACCAGCTTTGTGATATACATATGACTCATCAAGATTCTGAGTAAATTCAAACCTTTTGATTTCTTCATCAAATCTCTTATTCTATTGTCGTGATGCTTGCTTCAATCCATAAATGGATCTTTGAAGTTTGCATACACAGTTTGAAATTGTGGATTCATAAACCCCTCAGGCTGCGCCATATATATGTCTTCATCTAGGCGACCATTTAAGAAGGCGTTTTTGACATCCATCTACCAAATCTCATAGTCATAGTACGTTGTTATAGCTATGAGAATCCTAATAGCTTTAATATATGCTACAGGAGAAAATGTATCCTCGTAGTCGACCCCATAGTTTTGAGTAAAGCCTTTAGCTACCAGACGAGCCTTATAGATGTGTACATTGCCATCCATGTCAGCTTTCTTCTTGAAGAGCCACTAACTTCCAACGAATTTAGCATTTGAAGGAAAGTCTACTTCAATTTAGACTTCATTATCTCTTATGGATTGCATTTCCTCATTCATTGCAACTTGCCATTTGTCCTTTTTAGGATCAGCCATGGCAGCCCTATAATTAGCAGGTTCTCCAAGATCCCCTAATATACTTTCCTCAACTTCTACGTTAAGACATAGACGTTCATGAGCACGCGTAGTCCTTACTGATCTACGAATGGGAACAACTTCAACTTCAGGTGGAGGACCCAGACTATCAGGTTCCACAGGAAGTATGCTAGTATTTTCAAAAGGTAATGCATCTACATGATCATCTTCCAGATCATAAATTGTCCCACTGAATTCTTGAGATATGAGATCCTTTCCAAGAAAATCTCCATACCTAGCAACAATTACTTTATTTTCAAGTGGAAAGTAAAAGTAGTAACCCATCATTTCCTTTGGGTTTCCTACAAAAATACACTTTACAGATCTCTGTTGGAGTTTATCTATTGAGTCACGTCTTACACACGCCTCGCAACCCCAGACCTTTAAATAAGACAAGTTAGGAGCTTTACCATTCCATATCTCATATGGTGTCTTATCAACCTTCTTGGTCGGAACCATAATTAGAATACGAACTGCAGATTCTAAAGTATAATCCTAAAAAGATAAAGAAAGAGTAGTAAGATTAAACATTGATGGCACCATATCTAACAATGTACGATTTCTTATCTCAGATACACCATTTTGTTGTGGAGTATATGAAGATGTGAGATTCTGGACAATTCCATTCTCAGCTAAATAATCTTTAAACTATTGGCTTAGGTATTCACCGCCTCTATCGGATCGAAGAGCTTTAATCTTCTTTCCTAATTGAAACTCTAATTCTGCTTTGAAAACCTTAAATGTTTCAAACACCTCATGTTTATTTTAAGCAAATAAACATAACCATAATGGTCGAATCATATAAAGGTTAAAGTAGCTATCCTCTCCTTGACACATGTCTAAGTGGTCACATCGGTATGAATTAGACCAAGTAGATCGACGCTCTCTATATTACTATGAAAAGGGTTCTTAGTCATCTTCCCATATACAAGACTCACATTTATCAAATGATTCATTATTGATACTTTTAAAAGCCCATCAAGTTGTAGCTTTTCATGCGAGTCTTGCCTATATGAAGCAAGTCTACAATGCCAAAGGTAAGAAGAATTCAATTCTGACTTTATTCTTTTACTAATACTAAACATTAAAATTAAAAAAATACCATTTAAAGAAACATAAATTCATTACTCGTGATAGTGTGATTAAAACTAAGATCCAACAAAACAGAAAAGGAAACAACACCTCTAATAATAGAAGGTGCATAATAATAATTGTTTAAGGAGAATACTATGCCTGAAGGCAAAACTAAATTAAACACTCCTATGGCTTCAACAGTTGCGGGTTCTCCATTGCCCACATGCAGATATTGCTCCCCATAAGACAACTTTCTCTCCACTCTAAATCCCTATAGTGTATTACATATGTGAATACCGCATCCAGTATCATATACCCATGAATGAATTTTATGATTTAGAGTAAAAAATTCAATCATGAATAAGTTACCTAAAGTGCTGGCACCCAAGTGCCGAGACTTCTTGTTCTTATTTGATCGCAAATCATCAAGATAAAGAGCACAATTTCTCTTCCAGTGACCCACTACATTGCAGTAGTGGCAAGCCTGATCCTTCTTAGGATTCTCTTTCTTCTTAGGAGGATATTTCTTAGGTTCAGGTTGATAGGCCATAACTTGCTTACCCTTATCAGTCTTTCCCTTTCCTATACCCTTCTTGTTCGTATGCGGTTTTGGCTTGTTGATCCTACCACCCTAAATAGCCAGTACCTAGGGTGTAGGTGTCTTTTGTGGTAACCCTTTCTCGTAATCAATAAGCAATGCGTGCAATTCAGTTACTGTCTTCCCCACGCAATGCATATTAAATTACGAACAAAACCACTAAATTTCTTATTCAGGGATCTATTGATTAAGTTAATTGCAATATCTTGTTCATAGATCTTGCCAAGTGCTTGCAGTTGGTCCTTGTAACCCTTCATTTCCAACACATGTGCACTTACAGGTTTACTATATCCCTGCTTGCAGCTGTGAAGAGCATCAATCAAATCATAGATCTCTACCGTTGTTGGTTTCTCAAACATACGTCTGAGTTTATTGAGCATGTCATAAGGGAAATAATTCTCAAACAACATCAAACAAGCCACTTCATTATGTTTCTTGCATTCAACTTTCCACTATGTTTTTTCCGCATCAGATGCTATTGCAGCAGGTTCAGCAGGACAAGCGTGCCACCTCTGCAGGTGTTGTCTATAGAGTGACTGAGAAACTGGATTATTTGTATAAGTCTTGCCCTGTTGAACCTGTTGCAACAAAATCTGATGCCAAAAAAGGAGAGTGGAAAACTGAATACAAGAAATATAATGAAGTGGCTTGTTTGATGTTGGGAATGATGACACCTGCTATACAAAAGCAGTTTGAGAATTATTTCCCTTATGACATGCTCAATGAACTCAGATGTATGTTTGAGAAACCAACAGCAGTAGAGATCTATGATTTGATTGATGTTCTTCACAGCTGCAAGCAGGCAGATGGTAAAACCTGTAAGTGCACATGTGTTGGAAATGAAGGGTTACATGGACCAACTGCAAGCACTTGGCAAGATCTATGAGCAAGATATTGCTTTTAACTTGATTAATAGATTCCTGAATAAGGAATTTAGTGGTTTTGTTCGTAATTTCAATATGCATTGCGTGGGGAAGACAGTAACTGAATTGCACGCATTGCTCATTGATTACGAGAAATGGTTACCACAAAAGGCACCTACACCCCAGGTACTACCTATTTAGGGTGGTAGGATCAACAAGCCAAAACCGCATACGAACAAGAAGGGTATAGGAAAATGAAATCTTGATAAGGATAAGCAAGTTATGGCCTATCAACATGAATCTAAGAAATATCCTCCTAAAAAGAAAAAGAATCCCAAGAAGGATCAGGCTTGCCACTACTGCAATATAGTGGGTCACTGGAAGAGAAATTATGCTCTTTATCTCGATGATTTGTGAGCAAATAAGAACAAGAAGTTTGGGCACTTGGGCGCCAACACTTCAGGTAACTTATTTATGATTGAATTATTTACTCTAAATCATAAAATTAATTCTAGGTATATGATATTGATGTGGTATTCACATATGTAATAATCGCAGGGTTTAGAGGAAAGAAATCGTCTTATGAGGAGCAATATCTCGCATGCGGGTAATCGAGCACCTGCAGTTATTGAAGCCATAGGAGTGTTTAATTTAGTTTTGCATTCGGGCTTAGTATTGTCATTAAACAATTGTTATTATGCACCTTCTATTATTAGAAGTGTTGTTTCCTATTCTGTTTTGTTGGATCTTGGTTTTAATCACATTATCACGAATAATGGAATTTTTGTTTCTTTAAATGGTATTTTTTTTATTTTAATGCTATTGCTGTGAATGGTGTGTTTGAGATTGACAAGTTTGATAATGTATCCAATAAGAATCATTCAATATTTAGCATTAGTAAGAGAATAAAGTCAGACTTGAATTCTTATTACCTTTGGCACTATAGACTTCCTCATATAGGCAAGACTCGCATGAAAAAGCTACAACTTGATGGGCTTTTGAAAAGTATCAATGATGAATCATTTAGTAAATGTGAGTCTTGTATATCTAGGAAGATGACGAAGAAACCTTTTCATAGTAATATGGAGAGCCCCGATCCACCTCGGTCTAATTCATCGATGTGTGGACCACTTATACATGTGTCAAGGAGAGGTGCTATCTACTTTAACCTTTACAGATAATTTCAGCCGTTATGGTTATGTTTATTTGCTTAAACATAGACATGAGGTGTTTGAAACATTTAAGGTTTTCAAAGCAGAAACAGAGTTTCAATTAGGAAAGAAGATTAAAGCTCTTCGATCTGATAGAGGCGGTGAATACCTAAGCCAAGAGTTTAAAGATTATTTAGCTGAGAATGGAATTGTCTAGAATCTCACATCTCCATATACTCCACAACAAAATGATGTATCTGAGAGAAGAAATCATACATTGTTAGATATGGTGCGATCAATGTTTAATCTTACTACTCTTCTTTTATCTTTTTGGGATTATGCTTTAGAATCTGCAGTTCGTATTCTAAATATGGTTTCCACCAAGAAGGTTGATAAGACATTATATGAGATATGGGATTGCGAAGCGTATGTAAGACGTGACTCAAAAGATAAACTCCAACAGAGATCTGTAAAGTGTATCTTTGTAGGATACCTAAAGGAACGATGGGTTACTACTTTTACTTTCCACCTGAAAATAAAGTAATTGTTGCTAGGTATGGAGATTTTCTTAAAAAGTATCTCATATCTCAAGAATTCAGTGGGACAGTTTATGATCTGGAAGATGATCATGTAGATGCATTACTTTCTGAAAACACTAGCGTGCTTCCCGTGGAACCAGATAGTCTTGGTCCTCAACCTGAAGTTGAAGTTGTTCCCATTCGTAGATCCGTATGACTACGCGTGCTCTCGAACGCCTATGTATTAACGAGAAGTTGAGGAAACTATATTAAGGGATATCGAGAACCCATTAATTATAGGGCGCCATGGTCGATCCTAAAAGGACAAATGGCAAGTCGAATGAATGGGGAAATGCAATCCATGAGAGATAATGAAGTCTGGATTGAATCCTTCCAATGCAAAAGTCGTTGGAAGTAAGTGGCTCTTCAAGAAGAAAACTGACATGGATGGCAATGTACACACCTATTAGGATCGTCTGGTAGCTAAAGGCTTTACTCAAATCTATGGGGTTGACTACGAGGAGACCTTTTCTTCTGTAGTAGACATTAGAGCTATTAGGATTCTCATAACTGTAGCAACGTACTATGACTATGAGATTTGGCAGATGGATGTTAAAACCGCCTTCTTAATTGGTCACCTAGATGAAGACATCTATATGGCGCAACCTAAGGGGTTTGTGAATCCACAATTTCCAAACCGTGGATGCAAACTTCAAATATCTATTTGTGGATTGAAGCAAGCATCACGACAATGGAATGAGAGATTTGATGAAGAAATAAAAAGGTTTGGATTTACTCAGAATCTTGATGAGCCATGTGTATATCACAAAGCTGGTGGGAGTGATGTAATTTTCCTTATCCTGTATGTTGATGACATATTGATTATGGGAAAAGACATTCCAAGTTTGCTAAATGTTAAGGCATATCTTGGAAAGTGTTTTTCAATGAAGGATTTAGGAGAAGCTGCATACATTCTGGGAATCAAGATCTACAGAGATAGATCAAGGTGGTTATTTGGTTTAAGTCAAAGTGCTTATATTGATAAAATATTGAAGAGATTCAATATGAAAAATTCCAAGAAATGATATTTACCGATGGAAGTAAAGCATGACTTATGTAGCGAAATGTGTGCTTCAACACCTGCAAAGGTGGCACGCATGAGTAAAGTTCCTTATGCTTCGTAAGTAGGATCTATCATGTGGCGCGGTTAGATCACAAGGCCGATGTGGCGTTCGCTCGAATATGACCAATCGACATCGATGTAATCCGTGAGAACTTTGGATTCTGTCATAAACATATTCTAAAGTTTCTTAGGAATCTGAAGATATGTTTCTAATGTATGGTGGAAATTCATACGAGCTTGGCGTTACAAGTTTGCGTGATGTGTCCCGGCAATGTGATAAAGATGATACAAAGTCTCGGGCGGTTATGTATTTGTCATTAATAGAGGAAGAGCTGGAAGAGCAAGAAGCGAGTACAATAGCGATGTCACAACAAAAACCGAATACATAGTCGCTAGAAGTCTGCAATGGAGGTTGTTGGATTAGGAAATTCATTTCGAGGGTTTGTGTTATGCCTTTAATTACATCGCTATTGATATGTATTCGACATTTCGTTGCAATCATATTTTCCAATGAACACCGTGTCATGAAGGGCACCGACATTTTCTACTAAGTATTACTATGTTAGGGAACAAGTCCGTGAAGGTAAAATAAATCTGCGAAAGTTCACACATATGACAACTTAGCTGATCCTTTCACTAAGGCTTTACCTTGAGAAAAGCTTACTAAACTTGCCAATGACATTGGACTTCGTTTAGCTAGTAGTTTCATGCATAACTGTGATTAGTATTTGGATAAAGGATATTGTAAACATTTATTATCTTTTAATGAAATAAAGTATTTGTTCTATTTATTTTCATTCTTTAATATTGTTGTCCTATATTTGCATGTTTAATCCATGAATAATTTAGTTATTCTAAATCGTCCAAATCGTCTGTTGTCAATTAATGATATGGGAATATCATTAAACCAAGACAAATCTGAGTATTGGTATAATATACTTGAAAGTATATTGATTCATTGACATGCCAATTTAACATGATATTCAATGAATTGAATATAGGACTTATCCCAAACTACATGATTTTACTTTATGGATGTTGTTATTAAGTAAATCATGAATAGTTATCCTCAGACTTGATATACCAGATAACTGTCATGAATGTTGTGCATTTCTATGGAACTACTTAACGCTATATGTAACTGGTAGTCATAAGGGTTTTTTTTCAGAAGTGTTGCAAAGTTCATGGGTTTTGCTTGTAGTTAAGATAAAATTTGTTCCTTCAAATTTATTTTGGAGTTTAATACTGATGGGCCCCTCGTAGGGTTGACAAGATTTTTGTGTGGCCACGCCCAAGGTATCCCCTGAATATGTTTAGAAGATTTGGTAATCTTGCTCAATCACAAACAACGAGAAACATAATAGTTGAATAAAGAATGACTTAGATCCTTATCTTTATTTAACATGGTATTAGTAATAAAAGGATAACAATAATGATGAATCATTAAAAGGTGTTTCCAGAAGACCTTACTCGAGTTGTACTAGAGGCATCGGCGTGTTGCAAGACGCTAACCGATGTGATTACACTATTAAAATATGTCCAAGTGAGGGATGTTAGTTTATGGACATAAATTAATAGACGTATGTTAGGATCGTACTCGAGATCACAAGATTGCACACTTTATGTATGAAAAGTTAATGATTAATAATTATTTATTAAAGGTTATATTTAATTATTAAATACACAAAATGTCTAACGACTGTTAGTGATTAACGATAAATTGACTAACGACCGTTAAATATAAAAGAGAGGGAATATAATGAAATTAGATGACAAGAAGATTCTGGATAACCCTTTGGGTTGTTGTGGCCGGTCGTGGGTCAAGGGAGAAATCCCAAACCCACTCAAACTTGGTCTCTAAGTTTCTTCTAGTATATAAACAAACCTAGGGGTCATTGTTTTTGTACCTTTTGTGCACACACAATACCTAATTGTTTTCTCTTCTTCTTTTTCCTTGTGAGGTCGATCGTACACATCCCTAACCAAGGGATGATCGACTTTTGTTTTTGAAACAAAATAGTTTGGTTTTCTTGTTACTTGCATAAACTAAAACTTGGTATTAGTACGTGTGTACAAGAACGTGATTCAATCACACTATTGATTGAATCTTGAATTGAATTACAAAAAGGTCATGGGTAATTCATATAATCCACATAAACTCTAATTAGGGTTCATATTGTTGATTATTGAAGAATTGATTCTTGTTTTGCTAGAATAAAAAAGATACGCATACGTTTATGTTTGGTTAATTAATTTCCATGTTATATACGCTTCCGCATGTTTACTTTGATGTTTATTGTTTATATTAATGAGTTGTCATGTTGTATAATTCCAACAGTGGTATCAGAGCCTTGGATAATGTGTAATAATTTACCAAAACGCATAAAAGAACAAATCTTGAATTGTGTTATATACATGTTGGTCATTTTTAGGGTTTTGAAACCGAAACCCTAATTTTTTTATTAGGGCCGATTGCCCTTATTTATTTTCTAGGGTTTGGTTTGGTAATTTAATTTGATTAGAAACCCTAGGATTAACATGTTATATTTATGTGTTTATGTATGCGATCTTGTGACAACGTGAATAATAGTTATGTTCAATCCATGAGAACGTGCATGTTTGTCATGGATTATTGTTGATGTATAATTTTAATTGTTTAAATTATATATTTGAATTAATTGTTAAGTTTATACACATGTATAGTTTTGATAATTCTAAAATTAGGGAAGACCTCAATATAATTAATGAATCAATTACGTGTTATGTGGTATATATTTAATTATGGCTTACACAATCGATTCATCGATGCATGTGGTTCACTTCCTTTGTAAGTGAGGGCCTTAGTTGAATATATGCATCATAAACCTAGAATTGATTGTTAATAGGTTTTATCAAATAAAGTTTGCATGTGGCTACATGTTTACACATATTAATTTCTATGTTATGTGTGTTTATTTAGTTATTTTATTTTTTATTTTTATTACTTGTTTTTGTCTGTTTTTGTTAGACATGTTTATAAATAAATTTTTGAATATAAAAATAATACGGAATACATAATAGTGCAATATGATTTGGTTTTTGAAGAGTTAAATTTTCAAGAGTTTAATTGAGTGATGAGTTTTGTATCAATAGTAAGAACGACTCACCTAATTTTGAAAAAATGTGTGAGGGGTATAAGGAGGAGGGCACACATTAAATTGTGACTCGAAAGAAGAAGGTTGTTAATATGCTTCGCGCTGACCTGCTTCTCCGCTTCTTTGTGCGTCAAATTGGAGTTACCTAGTACGACTATCTAATGTACAAAATCATCTTAAGGGTGAATTAACTTTAATTCCATGCGCCACTTTGTGGTAATTAACCGAAACACTAAGTCTCTGGACTTATGCAAAAGTATGATATAATGGACGATAATTAAAGGTAAATTCTTTGATTGGCGAACCCAATACCTCAATCAAAACTTTGTTAATTTAATCTTAGTGAATTGGTTAATAAAAAGGTTTTTTATTAAAACTATTGATACGAAGTTGTATGCATGCTTCTTCGTACATATTTTGATTATACACATCAAAACTAGTACCCTTAAAAATTAAGTTAATGCAATCTAGGTAAAAGAACACTTGAAGTTGCAATTTACATCATGTGAGAGCTTAGCTAGATTGTAATGGAAAGGTAAATTTTCATGTTGTGTGAGAACTCAACTGGACAAATTTGCAGTTCTTTAAATTAGACGACTTAATTGAGTTGTAAGTGAGAGCTTGGACTTATATCAGTTCTTTAAATTAGACGACTTAATTGAGTTGTAAGTGAGAGCTTGGACTCAAGGTATAAGATGGGGATAAAACATGCTTACATTGCAATATTGTTTGGCAATGTAAATCCCATAAAGATATAGGAATTGGAAATTGTTTGCCAATTATTGTTCGACAGATTACCTTATTCAATACTTTAATTACTAGTAGATCAACTGATGTAATGGAACTATGTTAATTTGGGTCCTAGTTTTCAATAAAATTCTATGGTTATATGAATATTTCCTTGGGTATTTTATTTTCTTGAAAAATTGTATTATCGAAAATACTAATATTTGAAAAATTTTTCGGTAGAAATGGCTCAAACTGATAACACTACTTTGAGTCATGCGTTCAAAACTTTCTTTGAACGGGAAAAATTGGTAGCTCACAAAATTTCAATGGTCGGTTTTGATCACTCGGGATGTCGGTAGAGTGACTGAGAAACTGAATTATTTGTATAAGCCGTGTCCTGCTAAACATGCTGCAACAACATCTGATGCGGAAAAAGCAGAGTGGAAAGTTGAATACAAGAAACATAATGAAGTGGCTTGTTTGATGTTGGGAATGATGGTACCTACTTTACAAAATTAATTTGAGAATTATTTCCCTTATGACATGCTCAATGAACTGATAAGGATTTATAACATACATTTTTAAGGGATCATTTAAGCCATAAATCGTTACATTTTATATCCGTTCTCGCTTAAACTCGTTCATTTTCACATTTTATGTAACACCCCAACCGACACGGGTTAAAATGTCACATTATGGTGTCATACAAAGCATATAAACACAAGCGAAAGTCTTATTAAATAAATACCAAGTCATATAAACTAATGACTTCAAAAGGAAAATACATAATCAACAAATCTAAAAGAAATGAAATATCAAAACAAATATTCTTCAAATGAGTCCAAAATGATAAGGAAACTAGGGTCGGTTCACTCAATCCGCCTACTCTCGACCCATCAAAGCCTAACATCCGGTTGTACATCGCATGGAAAGAAAATGCGTCGAGCTTAAAAAGCTCGATGAATGATATTGCAAAACGAAGCTAAACATAATCAAAATACAAAATGAATCAAAGGAAACTGATAATGAAATCGTAACGAATGAGCACAATGAGTCTATGAGGAACCTGCAGAACACAATATTAACAGATATCCATAAGGAACAAAAATCAAATGAGGCCAAAGCAAAGCAGCGTGTGGAAAACTAGAAGGGGGGGTTGAATAGTTTTACCAATTAAAACTTCCTTTTAATCTATTTAGAGTGTCTTATGTCAATCTATTTGGATGTGTGTGTTGGATGTTGATAAACAAGCATATAAAGGTAAGTAATGAAAAGATAAGAGTAAGAAGCACAAAACCACAACACGAGTATTTATAGTGGTTCGGCTACAAGGACACCTTCCTTGCCCTACTCTACTCCCGAGTCACCTACTCGAGAGTTCGTAATCACTAAACCAATCTCCTTATGGCGTAGAAGCCTTCACAACGCCGCTTACCCTTTTTCGTGCTAGGCTAACCACCGGGTTCTTTCACTCCAAGGTGAACCACACCTACACAACGTCGCTTACCTTTATAAGGTACTAGGCTAAGTACCTAGTTCTTTCACTCCAAGGTGAACTACACCTTCACAACGCCGCCACCCTTTATTAGGTACTAGACTAAGCACCTAGTTCCATTGCAATGGAGGAACTACTACCACACTACACCAACGACTAATCCCAAAGGAGATCTACTCCTTTACAACATCATCAGGATATCAATATCCTTAGATCTAATACTAGTCTATCTTGTACATCGAAACACACCATATCGAATGTACATCTAAGGCACCTTTCACTAATGCCCCGACTAGATCTACAAGACACCTTTCACTAATGTCTTGTGTCTTCACTTCTAAGCACCTTTCACTAATGCTTCTAGTCTTTGACTTCTAAGCACCTTTCACTAATGCTTCTTGTCTTGAATTCTAAACACCTACCACAAGTGCTTATGTTATAGAGCGATAGATACCCTTCACTAATATCTTCGCCTTGACACTTGAGATATCTTCGCTAATGTCTTCAACACTACACTTCTTTGAAGAAAGAAAGAATTCATCAACAAGAAGACTTGAAGAGCCTTGATGATGAGGAAGCATGGCAACCCGTGGACTCGAGCTTGCTCGACTTCAAAGGTGGTGATCTTGCCTTTAAGAGGAACCTAAAATATCACACAAAAACAAAACTACAAACATAAATCTCTTGGATCCGTGGTTAGTGAGTTTTAACTCAGGGGAGAAAGTGTGTTAGAAAGGGTGAGAAATAATGAAGAAATGGCTCACTATTTATAGAGGAAAAATCTCTTCGTTCCCTGGATCCCACCGATCCCTACCATAAGGGATCCGCTAGCACAAAGCTAGGGATCCGTGGAACGCTCTTTGCCCATGGGTATTTTGGTTATGGGTCATGGGTTGAACCATGGATCTTTGGCTAGATACAATATATCTTTGAGTGCAATGCACTTAGTCACTGGGTATGGGTTGATCCATGGGTTATGGATATTATCCATGTATGATATAAGCATGATGTCATGCAATGGGTTATGGGTCAAGATCCATGGGTTATGGGCTTTGTACATTCAATGTATTTGCCTAATGGGTTGTGATACTTAAGTTTCTACCCATTTATATTACCCAATATACTACATACTAGTTATGTGTATATTTTACCCAAATATGTAAACACTAGTTGTTGTACATATGTTTTACTTAAATCATAAAATCACTTATACTTGTTTTAGTGTTTTATGTGAATATGTTAGAACTATTAGT
Organism: Chrysanthemum lavandulifolium; assembly: GCA_022545495.1. Taxonomy (NCBI): domain Eukaryota; kingdom Viridiplantae; phylum Streptophyta; class Magnoliopsida; order Asterales; family Asteraceae; genus Chrysanthemum; species Chrysanthemum lavandulifolium. Next base: position 242,361,187 of record CM040244.1, read on the forward strand.
TCAAACCATTTACGTATTTTATTTATTTCGTTAACATGATTTTACGTTTGTTATCGACAAAATATTAGAAGATCGTAAATATAATAAACATTTTACGCTTATTTGTATTAACAATCTCCCCTTTTGTTGATGACAAAACATAAAATTATTTTAAGAAAAGCTAAAATTAAGTAAAAGTTTGAATTTGTAGTTTTACTTTCTCCCCTTTGTCGAAACAAAAAGTGTTTGAAGAAAGCAACACATCGTTTTAAGAAAAACATGTGAAAGAAGTAAAAGTAAAAAGAAATAGAGAGCAAGTAAGCAGGAAAGGATCTCGTCTTTACTCCCTCGACGAGTCCATCCCTATGTAGGCGTCAAGTAAGTGATACTAATCTAGTTTATTTGCAAATAAGTTTGTAAAAGATTTCGCCTAAGAGACGAATGTGCCCCCTTGATAATTGCAATTTTGAAAGGGATGTCACGAATGTAAACCTAGTATTGCAAGTAATTTGCAATGTATTGCTTTGACATAAAGCTCCCCTAGCTTTAGGATGTCAAAGACTTCATGTGTAAATTGAATAACTACAAAACAAAGGTTAGAAAGCAAGTATAATTCACAATTTCACGCAAATATGGTCCAAGTTAGTAGAAAATAGTCACATCTCACGGATCCCATGGTTCCTCTTAGTAATGTTATCATAAAAATGAGATATGAATACAAAGTAATCATATTCTCGTAAAAATAACAAGTAGCATGTAATTCCATTTAATCAAACTAGAGTTATGATATACATGGTAGCAGAAACAATAAAACAAATAAGAAAATACATGACTAGGAATTTCTAAACCAACTATCGCTTGATGCTAGGACACCACTAAAATCTTCTAACTCGAGTTTTGTTTAGGTTTAATCTCGTCGAAACGTTCGAGGAGATGATAGAACATGAAACATTGGTCTTCTCGTACTTCATGTATCAAACTTTCAACATGTTGACAATGATAGCAATTTTTTCATGGCTAGGTAGTGGTGGTGGAAGAAATGAAATGGCTTGATGCGAAGGATCAAGTGAAGCGGCTCAGGAGCTTCAAACGATGGAGGATCAGTGGGCACATTTGAGAATGGCTCGACCAAGAATGATGGTGGTGGTAGAGAAGTGTCAACTTCATATGGTCGGGTGGTTGACTTTGAGGATTTCTCATAATCTAAATGGGATTATATGATGGAAGCGGCAAAAAGGAAGCGAGCAAGTGTTGACTCAACACCTTGATTTTGTACCATTATTCCTCCTAATGAGGAGAATGTTGTCATGAAGCGGATGAGACGACCTAGGAGGCAAGTCCTCTAGATTGTAGAGATGTGGTGATGATAGTGGGATGTAAATGAAATAGCTCTAGGAACCAATGGTGATGGTTTAGTGGAGATGATATTGTGTGGCCTAGAGGTATGGTGGTGTTTGGCAAAGGTAGTTTTGTGGGTACTATCCTTTTAGGAATTGGTTTGATTGGATGATGAAGGATCCTATCATTTGTTGGCTTGACCGAGATGATTCGGTTGAAGTGATTTCGTATAACACGAGCCTTTTCATGGGTGGTTCTTTGATGGATAAGTTACTACTGGGGTTTTCCTCATGATGAGATGATTTCAAGAGGTTTGCAAAGGTTTCTAAAGTCTTTGAAAGTTAGGATGAGAGTGATGACTATGGAGGTCCTAACAAAGTGGTTTATAAACCAAGAGATTCGCAAGTGCATTTAAGCCTTAAGCCACTAGGATTCATTGGAATGTGATGATTAACATGCACAAGAGTCAACTTCGAGTTTTGCACTGATCTAGGAACTCATTTAAGATGAGATGGAGGTTTGAGTTAGGAAGATGAGTTGAAATGATTGTTTTAGCAAGAATTGACATAAACCGTCGTCCAAATCCCGGTTGCCTTCCTCGGAGGGATCCGTCTAGGCTAGTCCTAGGATCCGCTCTCACACTATGAAAGAGTGAAAATGATGTTTCTAAGATCTAAGACCTATAATATCTTGAGTGTTTCAGTCTTCCTAAGTGTCTTAAATGAAGGGGTGCTTAAGTACTTGAAGGTAATGAGTGATGTAGCTAATGATTGTCTTTTATGGAAGGATTTAGAACTTTCAAGAGTACCAATGGATGAGCAAGGATGACACTAAAGATGAGAGTGTCAATTGAAGCTAAATGATCCTAGAGATCAGGTTGTGACTTAGGATAGTGTTTTGGAAAATATCCTAGAAGCTTTGAGATGGGACTAGAATTTGATCAACTTTGATCAATTTTGAGGTGAGGATGATTTATGATCAATTTTGCCATAATTGAAAGATTTTAAAGACGAGATGTGAGGGATCAAGTAAAAAATGAAGTGTGAGTTTGAGAGTGGAAGAGTAATGGATTAAAAAATGAAACCGTAGATCTACAAGCGTCTTAGAGTGTGATCTAGGTGACTTATGTGTGAGTAGGAAAGATCAACCTATCTTGATAAGGACTTAATTTACCTTAAGATACTATGTTTAGCTTAGTGTGAGGTGTTCTAAGGATATGTTTGAAATATAATGTTTGCAATTTCATTTTACATTTGTTTGATCCCACTTCCCTAAGTGTAGGGATCCGCTCAGCACAATTTGGGATCCGCCCATCCGTCAAAGCAGACCTTTACTAAAGGTATGCAATGATCTTGACAATGCATTATATCTCAAGGATAGTCTAAAAGAGTTCTAATACTAAGATATCAAATGTAAGATGTTTTATTTCATGAAAGAAATTGGATTACATTGATAAAGCACGAGTACAAGAGAATTGATCCTATTTTGGAATACTACTAGGCTCCTTGAGTGTTTTCGCCAGAGGATCATTATGTGATTGATGAGTGTTGGTGGAATCAAGAATGAAGAAAGTCTTCATGAGAGATATGTTTAGCGGTTCCATCATCTTGTTCACAAGCACGCATAACGGACTTTGAAATCGAGGATGGAAGTGCCTAACATTATGATAGAGGCGTCAAGAACATTCCATAAAGGATGAGTTTATTCTGGAGCCTTGAAGATTTGCACCGCCTGAAGAAGTAGCTAAGCGAGATTGTATGGTTGTTGTGTTAGCAAACAGTACAACATGTGAGCACAACAAGCGGGAAGAATTTCTCGATTTCCTAAGGCTCCAAACATTTTCACGTGGGATGAGTGCAAGAGGCTTGTACTCTTCTCGGATATCCCTTGTAAAGATAATGTTTGGATCGGAGTAATATGGTCGAGGTTTGCATATTATGCTATTTAAATATTCCGGAGGGTATGTGAACAATATGGGCTATTTTCTTCACGAAAGTTGAAGAGAGAATCAAGAGACCAATCTTCGTGAAGGCACATTGTCCATGATTTCGAATCCAGGAGGATGTGAGCAAAATGCTCAAGGGTTAGAGTGAACTTTGGTTTTGATATAAAACCAAAGAGATAGAGAGCGATCTTCGTTACGAACGAGTTCGACTTGATGTATAATTCCATTATGAACCTGGACATATCTTCTCGCTGATTTCAAGAAGACATTCTAGTCCTATGGCTCGGAAGGAGGTATTGATACCTCTTCGAATTGTAGGAGGTGTCTACAACACGCCCTTCGTGGAAGTGACGGTTTCGAGATTATTGAACCTACGGACATGATTGCAGGTGTGTTGGGTTCGAGAGAGATGTTAGGGTGTAGACGCTAGAAAGTGAAGAGTCAAACTCATATATATGCGATATAGTGACACCTATAATGAAAAGATGAGTTAATAGAAAATTGATGTTTGAGATCAACCTATGATTATCTAACGCTTTTATTAGATTTTTATTAACAATGGTTTTTAACAACAATGACACTTAACTCACTTATGGTTTTGACGTTCTAGTGGAATGCTTCTTTGTAAGAGAAGTGGTTTTAATCTTGCATGAAAATTGTTTTCCAAGGGGACGGATCCCGGTTCTTTTACAAAAGGGATCCGCTAGTATATCTTCCAGATCCGTGGATCTGTAGTAACAGAAACATATTTGATAAAACATAGGTTTTACGCTTTTATACCACAAAATATGTTTTATCCTACATTTTCTTTTAGCATGCATACATGACTTCTAATGTATCACAAGAGAATATAAAACATATACATCAAAATAAGTGACACAGCATTAAGATAATAATAACCTAGATAAACTAGATTATTAATAATATTGCATTTCAATACTAAGGATGATACAAAGAATCGTATATAACCTCAATATAGATTAACAACAAAAGTAAATGTCTCCGTATGTGAACTTCATCATAGGGAACACAAGTGCGATGAGTATTAGGCGATGAGCACAAGTGCGATGCAAACCATGTTGATGACGGATCTTCTTAGTTTTGGTTGAGATGAAATGAGGAGGAAGATGAAGTTTTTGAATAAGAAGAAATTTTTGAAATGGAGGATTTGAAAAAGTGGGGTTTGGTAGAGTGGTCGACGTGGGTTATTTATAGGGAAGGAGGAATTTTGAAATTCATGTTTTGTTTTATTATTGGATTAAAGAAACAAAACATACGCTTTATATACCACGACTTTAGACGAGAAATAAAACACGATATGTGAAAAAGGTTTATAATGAAGCTTCATGTAAAACATGTATAAGCACAAAAGATAATAATATAAATACCTAAATAGGCATACTTAATTATCAAGCAAAATAAAAAGAAAATCATACCTCTAGCGCACTTAGGAATGTCTTTACAAATGACACAACAAATGTCACTTAGACGATTCCCGCTCTTTTGCGATTAAGATACCTTCTTAAGGAAGGTATTCTTGTTACCAAGCGACTCATAAAGCTTGGTGGGTATGAGCTTTGACTAATCAACATGACAAAGAAGATTAGTGCAATTAAATGAAAAATTAAATAAGAAAAATGTTGTTATCAAATCAACATGCAAACATATAGTTTTGAAAATCATGGTGTTTGTTTTATGAAAACCTTCTTTGTAGTTTTCAATTAACTATGGATCGTATCAAGTTTTAAAGTACAATATACTTTAAGAAACTTGGTAACGAAGCTCGATACCAATTGTGAAAAACTAGAAGGGGGTTGAATAGTTTTACCAATTAAAACTTCCTTTTAATCTATTTAGATGCCTTATGTCAATCTATTTGGATGTGTGTGTTGGATGTTGATAAACAAGCATATAAAGGTAAGTAATGAAAAGATAAGAGTAAGAAGCAAAAATCATAACACGAGTATTTATAGTGGTTCGGCACAAGGACACCTTCTTGCCCTACTTACCCCGAGTCACCTACTCGAGAGTTCGTAATCACTACACAAATCTCCTTATGGCGTAGAAGCCTTCACAACGTCGCCTACCCTTTTTCCTAAGCTAGCTAACCACCGTGTTCTTTTCACCCAAGGTGAACCACACCTACACAACATCGCCTACCCTTTATAAGGTACTAGGCTAAGTACCTAGTTCTTTCACTCCAAGGTGAACTACACCTTCACAACGTCGCCTTACCCTTTATTAGGTACTAGGCTACACCTAGTTCCATTGCAATGGAGGAACTACTACCACACTACACCAACGACTAATCCCAAAGGAGATCTACCCTTTACAACATCATCAAGGATATCAATATTCTTGGATCTAATACTAGTCTATCTTGTACATCGAAACACACCATATCGAATGTACATCTAAGGCACCTTCACTAATGCCTTTGACTAGATCTACAAGACACCTTTCACTAATGTCTTGTGTCTTCACTTCTAAGCACCTTTCACTAATGCTTCTAGTCTTTGAATTCTAAGCACCTTTCACTAATGCTTCTTGTCTTGACTTCTAAACACCTACCACAAGTGCTTATGCTATAGACGATAGATACCCTTCACTAATATCTTCGCCTTGACACTTGAGATATCTTTCACTAATGTCTTCAACACTACACTTCTTTGAAGAAAGAAAGAAATCATCAACAAGAAGACTTCAAGAGCTTGATGATTAGGAAGCATGGCAACTCATGGACTCGAGCTTGCTCGACTTCAAAGGTGGTGATATTGCCTTTAAGAGGAACCTAAAAGATCACACAAAACAAAACTACAAACATAGATCTCTTGGATCCGAGGTTAGTGAGTTTTTAACTCAGGAGAAAGTGTGTTAGAAAGGGTGAGAAATAATGAAGAAATGACTCACTATTTATAGAGGAAAAATCCCATCATTCCCGGATCCCACGGATCCCTACCACAAGGATCCGCTAGCACAAAGCTAGGGATCGGTGGAACGCCTCTTCGCCCATGGGTATTTTGGTTATGGGTCATGGGTCATGGGTTGAACCATGGATCTTTGGCTAGATACAATGTATCTTTGAGTGCAATGCACTTAGTCACTGGGTATGGGTTGATCCATGGGTTATGGATATTATCCATGTATGATATAAGCATGATGTCATGCAATGGGTTATGGGTCAAGATCCATGGGTTATGGGCTTTGGGTTGTACCCAAATACATTCAATGTATTTGCCCAATGGGTTGTGATACTTAAGTTTCTACCCATTTATATTACCCAATATACTACATACTAGTTATGTGTATATTTTACCCAAATATGTAAACACTAGTTGTTGTACATATGTTTTACTTAAATCATAAAATCACTTATACTTGTTTTAGTGTTTTATGTGAATATGTTAGAACTATTAGTTCAAACCATTTACGTATTTTATTTGTTTTGTTAACATGATTTTACGCTTGTTATCGACAAAACATTAGAAGATTGTAAAATATAATAAGCGTTTTACGGCTTATTTTTATTAACACAAAGACATCAAGGACAAATATAAGCACGATAGATATCCAAAACATACAAGTACCGAAACATAATCAAACAGAGTCAAGAATAATATCATAATCAAAACAAGTAACCAAACAGTGTAGAAGCATATCAACCAGAGGAACAACTAAACATAAATTTGGCAAAACAAACAAATCAGATAATCAGATAAATATAAGCTAAGTTGAATTCTATAAGCAAGCTGAAGCAAATGAAACCATATCAGAAAACACAAGGATCGGAAGTTACTCTATCTTCAACGAGTTTACACGAATTAATGATCGCGTATTACTTATAAGTTCATTTTGTAACTCAAGTGCTTATGATTATCCAGATTACATAACTAGGATTTCTTTCTATTTTTAGAAACTTTCCATTTTTAGTAACTTATCATAGTTAGTAACTTCCCATAATTAGTAACTTCCCATAATTAGTTACTTTGGTAACTTCGGGTGATAATTCACTATTAATCAACTTAGGGTTCACAAATTATATTAGGTTAACATATGTCTAAAAGTATCCGTACTAATGTTTCAAAACTAATTAAAGCCAAAACACATTATTAGGGGTTAAGCTAAACCAAGACCTTAACTTAAGTTGTATTTCAAATTTTATCACGCTCGTCCGGTTTCACGAATTTATAGGCACATCAAAATAGCTCAAATAAATAAGAGAAAATTTTAGGTGTTCCATATCGCTAGATAAGTTCATAAATTTTTTCGGATTTTATTTCAAAGCATAGGCATGGTTTCAAAATCATCTTTCCGCACTGCCCGTAAAAGTTACCGCAAACACCCCAAAAGTTTGGACTCAAAACCCCATTAAACTAATTCAATAAGTTCCACCAAAATCACATAGGTCTCACATATCCTAAACATTATAATCAGAGAAGGATAGGTCTAAAATCTTAATGGTTTGTTCATGAAAAAATCAAATACTACATTTCAATTTCGCACTTATTTTCGATTTGACAACCTAACTTATAAAATGTAAAGCGATACTTCTAAGCCTCCAAATCCTACAAGCTCAACATATTCGAAACTATATGAAAATTAGATACATTTAGACTCAAGAATCGTAAAACACATAATCATCATCAAAATACACCCTTAGCATGTGACCTAAATCTCGGACAACTTAGCATGCATAAATGATAATCAACTAACACACACAAAATCACCATTCTACTTACCCATTCCTCTCCATACTTCATGCATTTCATGTTTAGGTCATAATCTCATCAAAACATTAGTAGCCATATCAATTCACACATAGGAACATAGACAATATCATTCAAGACACCATAACATCATAAACACATGCAATTAAGTAGTTACAAGCCCTAATTTCATATCATCTTTATAATTATCTAACTCCATTTCATATAAACATGTCAAGACCATAATTGCATGTGATTCACACCTTTTAATCATGCATACATTCATGTCCATTAATAACACCTTAGCAAGACATGGTATAACAAGCATTCATGAATTCATAATTACCATTTACACATTAAGTAATGTAATTCAAGTCCCTTAATCTTTCTAAGTTCATAGTTACTTATCCGGTTCATGTAAACTAGTTACAAGCACATCTGACTATCATTATACATGTTCAAATTCCTTAATCATTACATGATTCATATTCATCATATAACATGTTAATAAGACATTACAAAGCAAGACATACATATAATCCTTTACATAAAATCAAAGAATAACACAAGTAAGTATTCACATTGAGAGTTACATAAACATGCATAAATCTATCATCTCAATCATTAATCATGTTAATATAACTCACATCACATAGCATTCAATCACACACTTGCCAAACACTCACTTGATTACATGAAATCACCAAAAATCTTAACTTCAAGTAAAAATCTGGTTTTAGCATAATCTAACCCTCACTTTACAAATTTTCAAACCATATCAAGACTCCAATTAAGAAGCTATAAAAATTCACACAAGTACATATATTTATTGTGAGCATACATGAATTTTCCTGAATTTATTACCAAATGAAAACACCATTCCAAAATTGTTTATCTAAACATGTCCGTAAAATGAACGCACAAACACCCGAAAGTTTATATTTATTTAACTGCTTAGACACTTTAGAAAAATCCACAAAATTCCGTAAAGTCACACATAACTTAAATATTACCTCAAAAGGAGAGCTCTTTACTCCTAGTGGTTTGAAAATGAAAATCAAGAACATCGGCCGATTTTAAGTTCCCGTAATTCAGATTTGAAACATGATCCCGTAAAATTCACAAACATGATCAATACAACTCCAAATCACCCCAAACCAATAGGAAAACTTAAATAAGACATTAAACTAGGTTTAAATACAAAAATCCATAATCAAACACTTATGAAACTCAATTTATAACGCACACAAATTCAGCCTACAATTCTATCCCGATCAAAACAATAACAACTAAACCCTAATTCCTTTTATCTTTAAACCCGATTCATACACGATCAATTATACATGTTTTATACTAATTTAATTAATAAAAAAACACTCACTAATTCATCTCATATGATCCAACAAAATACACAAAACAAATAGGAATACCTTTTGCGGTCAGATTCAAACGGATCAAACAAGAACAAAAGAACCAAACTAAAAACCCTTAGACTTCAACCTCAAGACCAAACCAATCACCAGCGATCACCCAAAGGTTAGACCATGATCCGATCACCACCAAGATTGAACCACCTTCAAACCTACTGATATTATTGGAGAAAAAAATGGAGATCCGCTCTTTGGTTTTAGGGGTTTTTTTTTTGTTTTTTTAATTTATTTTTTATTTTATTTTTGTGACAAGCGTACAAATGAAAATATATATAAGGTTTATAAAAAAAGGGACGGGTAATATGGGCCTAAATAAAATGCCGCTTCTTTGTGTTTTAGGAGGACCAAAATCTTTTCCATAATCTAAACGAGTGAAATGCGCGCTGCGTTGTCAAGGGTGCATGCGTAGCCTTTTTAGTGTTGTTCATGAAAAGGAATGAAAAAAAAATTCTATACATTCTATAATTCGTAAATTGATTTTTTTAAATCAACGTATCAATAATAAGTAAATCTTATAACATTCCTTGATTCGGACTTTATGAGTGTCATTCATTTTAATGGAAAAGATTATGACACTCGAATTGAGAAGGTAGAATCGTCTTGGAGTTGTTAAAGTTTGGGAGAAACGATATGATAAATGATGCCTTCGATGCGTTTAGATTTGCGGAGTATGAAGATTTTTGTGAATTAGGGTTTCTGATTGAAAGGCGGCAAGCATGTCATGTTCGTGTTTCGAGGAATCAAAGATGATGAAGACTATTCTCTTTTGTAACTTTATGGTGTTCTTTGTATGTTTGTAATGGTAGGTTCTTTATAATGGTATAAATATAAGTGTTAGTTACTATCTTGTACAATCTTTAGCTAGGAATGAAAAAGTTGGTGTCTAAATATTGTTTAGGTTATTTAACTCTCGTTATCAAGGCGTAATAAATTTATGGGTTTGTTCTTTGAAAATTTAAGGATGTATAAGTATATTGAATGGTGCAAAGTTCAAGTTACAAAGAATATATCGTAAGTTTAAGATTACATAAAATGCTTGTAATACATAAGTGTTTTCAAAATTTTAGACGATCAATTGTACATACATAAATGACATAGTTATTTTGGGTGGCTACATTAGGATCTGTTTACATATCTGATTTGATAGAGGAGATTACAAAAGATAGGCGTGTTTTCGCCTTTAGATATCAAAGTGAGTCGTTGTCGACTTCACTTGCAAAGTCGTTGTTGGTTTTGTTGTTTGATAGTTTTGTACATCGCATTTGTGAAGTCTCCGGTATTCCCTGGTATGAAAAAAGATGCATCTCTATTATTAGTCCGCATTGTAAATGCTTGTATAATTGGTAAATGGTAAATGAGTAATTACTTGTTTATTAGTATACATCATGTAGATATAGGTAGGTAAATATGAGAGGTTTAGAGTGTTTTGCGTGTTCAAAAGGTTTTCTATTCAACTGTATTGATTCCTGTGCTTTCATTTTTACCCATGTAAAAGTGGTGCATGTAGTGTTTTTGTTTGTTGTTATGCCTATTTAGCATACCTTTGCAAGATAATTTTCTTTACATTTGAAATTGCAATTCAGTTGGTAGAAGTAAGAAAGTAGAATGGGAAGACTTCCTAAATGTGATGAGCTCAAAGTCGAGGCGAACTCTTCTAATCGGACAGACATGATGGTTTTATACTACCACAAACTGCAAGCGAGGATATGAAGTTAGCAGGAGGTTTATGGTATTTGTGGAAAGTTACTTGAGTTGGTTCGTGAAAGAGCTATTTTGGTTGATGAGCTAGAGACTGTTGGGAAGAATGTATCTCAATTACTATGATAATGATATGCAAATGTAAAATATGGCAATAATTGTTGGCCATCAGCAACATATAAAGGAAATCATCAGATCCATCTCAAGTCAGTTAACAATATTAAGATCTAAGAATCTAAAACACATGGAACATGAAACATACAACATTTACATGCAAAACCACCAAACGACAAAGAATAACATCGATTCCATGCAATGCATTTTTACTAAGAAACTACAAAAGTTACATGCATTAAGGAAAACAAGAACAACAACATAAAAATGCATGTAGCTTACAAATTCCGATTGAAACGCTTAGTAGGTCACCATGTTTTTTCAGACAAAGAATGATTCTAGAATGAGGATACGTAACAAACTTGAGATGATACATTGTATATAGTCAAAGGTTTCCTTAAATTCTCACGTAGAAAACGAAGGAAACCGGGTAACCTCTTTAGCCCTTTGAAACCGAACGTGGGTCAATAATGGCACTGCATATTAGGCCAAATGCAGTCTAAAGGAAAAAATATTTTATTAGGCAAAGCGACGTCGTATGGATCATATCCGGTTTTAGGTTTACATAAACTCATAAGGCCGAGAGATAAGCCATTGAGGCAGCGACCGTTTAGAGAGAGGAATGTATATATATAGTAACGATTGGGCTCAGATTCATAAGTAAAAGTCGGGTCACAAAGCATCTCAATTTTGACATGGTCGCAAACAGACTTCGCTTGCATAGCTATTCTCAATGCTACAATCCGGTCATTGCCTTGCCAAGCTATAGACGGATGTTCAAACCCATTTAATTTTGGTCAAATAATAACAACCATCACAACCCATCACCATATACCATATATATACATAAGAAGAATAAATTATAAATATAATTAAAGCACGATCCATACGACATCGCTTTTTGTTGAATAAAATATTGTTTCTTCATTAAAACTAGTAGGTACTCAGGCGTTAAACAAGGGTACTTTGAAATAAAAATTTCGATGAATAAGGTATTTTAGTTTATTATGTTATTTTAACAATAAATTTACGGATATCAAGAATTTCAGATAGCCCGTGTCTGCTCGGCTCGAACCTGGGCTCGTGTTCCGCTCGAGCTCGAGCCCGCTTGGGTCAGCGCTTTGGGCTCAAACCCATTTGGCCCGTTGTCTGCTCGGCTTTAATATTTGTATAATGTGCTTTATTATTTGCGTAGTGAAATTTAATGCAGAAATTGTGTTTAATTTGGTTGTACAATATGCTTGATAATTTGTATTTCTTATGTAAGGGTGTTTTAATAACTCAGATTAATTGTATTTATTGATCGCTAAATAATTGACTACATTAAATAGCATTAATGTGGTGTTTTGTTGTACACTATGCTTTTTGTCTTGTACGTCTGAAAATTATGTGCATTAAAGTGTTGTACACTATGTTTCTTTTCTTGTAAGTAGTAGTTATTATAGATATTAATAACATTGACCACTTTAATAGCATTAATGTTGTAAGTCTCAAAATTACATCATGCTTATTTTGTTGTACACTATGCTTATTTTGTTGTAAACCGAAAATTGGTTGCGTTTATTGTACATTGTGCTTAAATGGTTGTAATTTTTATGAAGGGTGTTTTTAATAGCATTAATGTTGTTTGATAAAATTTTGGTCTTAATATGATACCACGCTTTATTTTTTTGTACAATATGCTTACTTTGTTGTAATTCTGAAAATTGGGTGCATTAAAGTGTTGTAAATCATGCTTAATTTCTTGTACGTCTTAAAATTAAGAGTGACGTGCCTTCGTGCATTATAAGTAGTATAGATATAGATAATCACTGGGCCACTTTGAGTTTCTTTGGGCTCCTCTTTCTTTTTGTTCCATTATATATATTGCAATACTACATGATAGATGTTTAAAAATAGGCTTAGACAATCATTGTATGAGCCTGTAACATCATTAATTGCCTGAGGAACTAAACTGTTTGAATATAAGTGTTGTGTTGCCTCTTCGAAGAAGAATCAAACGACAATTCCAAAGGTCGATGTTGACTGAACTTTCTTTTACCCTCACCCAAATCAATAAAGATGACGATTGAATATTATAGTTATTGGTGATAAGTTGATGTGGTCGATCTAAATAAGAGTATAAGAAGAGATTACCTTGAAACCATCTTTATCTTCTTTGGCTACCGGCCAATCGTGTTCTTGTTTTTCGTTTACAATGAGACTTAAAAGTTGGGCAAAATTGTAAGTGGTGATCAAGATTCGACCAAAGAAACGACCCCAAGATACTGTGCCTGTGAGTTTCTTCCTTGGCGAATCACGGTCACCGTAGTTCTTTTCCCAAAGGCACGAAACAAAATACGGAATTAGTTTAGCAATTCCAAAACTAAACTTTCAAATTAACAAACGGAACTTATGACGTACAATTTGACTTTATATTGTGCATCCAAATGTAGTTTTTTTCAAGAGTTTTTAAGCCATATGTTCATTTCTTACAACGACTTATTGTAGTTGCAAAAAATAAATGCACAAAACCAATAGTATTAAACAAATTATTGTATTTGCGAATCCAAATGAAGATACTATTGATTTTGAGCATATTACCGCTTTCAATTTTGACGATCCAACAACTTATTGCGGTTGCAAAGAATAAATGCACAAAAGCAATAGTATTTTTATTTCCTCTGATGAAATTTCAAATAACTTTATAAGGAAAATAAGGTGATACATTATCACAATGTAAAACGTTATGCCTTAGATTTGCGAGTGTGTGCCGGATAAAGGGCATCGGATCCGACATGGATGCAAACACAATGGTTTCTTTGCTGCCAAGCTCGAATACTTGCAATGCCAAAGTACGGGTAGAATTTTCACGACCTACTTCATAAGACTCATAAAACAAGAATAAATCATGACTAAATATTATTAAAACATGATCCATACTACGTTGTTTTGCTTGAATAAAATATTCTTTCTTGATTAAAATAATCATTATGCCACTTTGAGCTGCTTATACGCAACCCTTCACACAGTTCAATAATTTAATAACATAACTTAAAGAATTGTTCATTTGGAAAGACACATTCTAGGTGATATCGTTGAGGAAAGGTCGCGCCGCTTCATGACTCCGGGCTCATTGGCGAATGTTATTGCGTGAGAGTTGTCACAATACACATTTAAAGGTAATTCGATTGAGGGCATTACTCAGTCCCGAAATGAATTTCCTAATCAAACAGACTTCCATCGCAGACACGGCGACTATGTACTCGACACGTAATAGACATCGCAATGGTTGTTTTTCTTGCTCTTCCGGTCAACCGCTCCTCCATTAATGACAAAGACATAACCCATCCGAGACTTAGTATCATCTTTATCGGTTTGGAATGACGATCGCAAAAAACTGTAACATCAAGTTACGCATCCGATTTCCTCCATACACTAGAAACATTTCTTTAGTAGCCCTTAGATACTTAAGAATGTTCTTATGACTGCCGGTGTTTCACACAGGTTACATTGATATCATTGGTGATATTCTCGTATAACGCCACATCGTGCCTTGTACATCTTACAACATACATGATAGATCCTACACCAAGCATAAGGAACCTTCTTCATGTGTGCCACCTCTTCGGTGTTGGCGGCATAGTTTATTACTTAAGCCATGTTCAACTTGCATCGGCAAATATCCCTTCTTGGAATCTTGCATATTGAATCTCTTCAATATTTTATCAATGTAAGCACTTTGGCTTTGTCCAATTAACCGCCTTGATCTATCTCGGTAGATCTTGATTCCCAGAATAAATGCTGCTTCCCCTAAATCCTTCATAGAAAAGCACTTTCCAAGATAAGACTTTACATCTTGCAAACTTGGAATGTCTTTTCCCATGATCAATATGTCATCAACATATAAGATAAGGAAAATAACATTACTCCCACTAGCTTTGTGATACACACATGGCTCATCAAGATTTTGAGTGAAACCAAATTTCTTGATTCCTTCATCAAACTTCTTGTTCCATTGCCTTGATGCTTGCTTCAATCCATAAATGGATCTTTGAAGTTTGCATACATCTTTGAAACTTTGGATTCAAAAACCTTGAGTCGCCATATAGATGTCCTCATCTAGGCGGCTGTTTAAGCGCGGTTTCATCCATTTGCCATATCTCATAGTCATAGTGCAGCATTATGGCTATAAGAATCCTAATAGCTCTAATGTACGCTACAGGAGAAAATGTATCCTCGTAGTCTATCCCAAAGGTTTGAGTATACCCTTGAGCTACAAGATAAGCTTTATAGGTGTGTGCATTGCCATCCATATCGGGTCTTTATCTTATAGAGCCATTTATCAAAAAGAAGAAACAAAAGATTGGAAGGAGCTTTTCACGCGCACATTCTTCTTGGAAAGGATTTAACCACTACTTTACGGATCCTACCGAGCTAATCGTGGAGTACTAGTTTCTTTCATTTTAATTACCTTCCATTATCATAACTTTGATACTTTCGAGAACATTGGGACAATGTTCGGTTTAAGTGTGGGAGGGAAAATAAAGCAGGAACTTTGAAACTATGCTTATCCTTGATTATTTGCTTTGTCAATTGTATTTGTGTAATAAACCATGAGAAAATGTCGGTTAGGGTAATTTTGGCACCAAATTTGAAATTTTTATGACATATAGGGTGGGCCATTAGTCTTAACAAAAGCGTCTCACGGATAGGAAGTTGCATGACTAGCACAAAACCCTTTACCACCTAAATTCCACCCAAATGTGAGGATAAGCCCTTAGATTAGTAGGAATTAAAAGCATTCATCTTTAATGCTTAGAGTGTGAACCGGTAGTATATTAGATTCTAGAACTTGTTTTGTGATGCATTCGAGATCGCTAGTAAGACTACACTTGTGTAGTTAGGAATAACTAAATGATAAGAGGCATTAGGATAACCACTTGTTTGATACAGTAATATAATTACTTCTTCCGCATCGGTTGAGTAATTCCCCACGCCCTTTGCATTGTACTCGTATTTAGTACACGATACCTAGTTAACCCCTCGGAGCCTATCCTTTTCGCGGTCTCGTGATGTTTGGTTTTCCGGAATATCAATGAAAACATTGTTTCACCCCGCCCCAAATATACACCCAAATCGCCTTAGCCTACCGGTATGCACTCGCTTTAATGCATTATTGTTATCACCCCAAACCATTAGTTCAAATATCTAGTTGCTTGCATGAGTTGCTAAGTCGAGTCATATCCTTTGTACCACGTTTTGGGACGATTGGGACTCGTGGGAAAAAGTTAAATGATTGGAAGGGAGCGTTAAATTCCTTTATTTGCTTAATAACATACCCCAAGTGTTTGATATTTTCAATTCGGGTCAAATTAGAGTTAGATTAATAAAAACTCAAGTGTAGGGATGTGCCTATAAATTCCTATCATTTTGATGTTCTAGTAGAGGATGGTAGAGTAAAAGTGTAAAAAAAAAAAAAAAAAAAAAAAAAAAAAAAAAAAAAAAAGCGGTCTACCATCCCATCTATCCTTTAAATTTATGTTTGTTTGTTTCAGTTAGCTAGAGTCTAGAGTGTCAAGTCTTGGCTTAGCAGCGCCATTTTAAATATGCTTGTAACAAAAATATTTTTGACTTGCCACCACTAAATAGCCTATCCCACCAAACCCTTTGTTTCCCTAAAGTAAGCTAACATTACAACCCTTTAAAGACCTCTTTGATAGTCTTTCCTAGGTGCTTCGCCAAAGCAATGGAGGTTTGATCTATTCTCAAGCCTATGGTAATCTATGTACTAGGACCGGTTAACAAGTGTAGGGATATTTGATAAGGTTTTAAAATGTACCTTTTTGAAGGGTCGTTTAAGCCTTTATTTGATCACTTTTGTATCAGTTATTACTTAATATCGTTCATTTTCACTTTTAGGTCTCTTGAAGGCAAATTCTTTGTAATGGCACTTATTTGGACGAAAAGGCATGGATATCTGAAAAAAAATGGCCAAAGTCGAGAATCGAGACACTCAAGGCTGCCGAAGACAAGGTGGCGCCATCGCTTAAGCTATGACGCCGTCGGAGCATTTTAATGACCTACGAAGCCAAATTTCATATTTTCAAGTGGCGGTGTCGGGGCTTTAAAAGAGTAGGCCGTCGTGACTCGAACGGCCTAGATTTGATCAGACGGCGGTCGAAGGCTGAAGAAGCTGCGTCCAAAGCACAAAGTGTGGCGCGTCGCCAAGACTAACGCCAAGAGCGAAACCCAATGACGGCGATCCGGCGGCGTCCACAAAACATAAGGTGACGCCGTCGCATATGTCTTATATATAGAATCCGAATTTTTCGGTTTAGAGTAGTCTTTTGGAGTAAAAACCTAAACCGAACCAAAGGCAGTCTTATACAGTATTTTGGGTTCCAAACCTATCTTACATCAAGATAAGTGTTTTACATCATTAATTCAATTATGTCTTTGATTATTTGTGTGTATGCTTGCATGTTCTCCATGTCAAGCTAATTTACTTGTGTGTTTGCTTAGGAAATATGAAACTTAATTATTGAATATTGATTGGTTGTTTCTTATCTTAATTGTTAATGATCTAGTAATCGATAGGTCATTCGTTGTGTAATTAATGCTTGATTAATCTTTGTGACCATAGGCTATAGCATTTAGGCGGTTGTAAATTGGTGTCATGGCAATCGAAAATGGAATGAATGTATATGTTAATATTGGTAATATGATGAACTTATTTGGGTTTTCTACGCGTGAAAATTAGAATCAAGGTTACTTGCCATCTGCGCATAAGGATCACCACACGTAGCATGTTACTGCGTAAGAGAAATCTTCAGCGTAGCGTTCTGCGTAAGGTTCTACATTGGGGACTACTGGCGTATCCCATGAAGAATATCGTGGCGGTAACCTCTAAGCATAAGGTTGCCTCTTACGAGTAAACCTTGCAGCGTAAGGTTCCATATTAAACACGCGTAAGCTCTACGCATAAGGCACTCTTTTCCTCGCGTAATATTGCAGCGTGAAGTCAGAACCTCTCGCATAAGCTTACGTTTCGCAGCGTATAATCACTCCTGTTTACGCATAAACGCCATTTCTCGCCTAAGCCTAGTTTTAATGTTAATTATGAATTATTCACGCGTGAAAACTTGTAAATAAATAAATCATAACGCCGCGAAACCAATAATGTCACTAATAAGCTTAAGCGTTTAATAAGTTGTGAAAAAATAAGGAAAACATGGACTTTAAAACTTAAAGTTAATCGACTCACGAAACTTATCACGGCGTCTTTGAACTATTGGACAAACAAGTGACATTGGACTCGTAACAATCTTGACATATCACATTCAATAATTAGACAATAAAACCATCGTTGACTAACGTAATGTCTTCGATATGTTGGTTCTTTTGG
Source organism: Chrysanthemum lavandulifolium (assembly GCA_022545495.1). Lineage (NCBI taxonomy): Eukaryota > Viridiplantae > Streptophyta > Magnoliopsida > Asterales > Asteraceae > Chrysanthemum > Chrysanthemum lavandulifolium. Next base: position 242,379,784 of record CM040244.1, read on the forward strand.
CTAAATATCTTTCGAGATCACGACATGGGACTCGAATGCAAAATGTGGATGCACCAAATGTTCTCACTTATTGCTGATATCTTCCCGAATGGTTATCCGCGAAGATTGGAAAGAACAATCTCGAGTTGAGTTTGAGAACTTACATTCGAATCTTCATGTGAGATTACGGTGGATATTACGAGGTCATCCCTATCGAACATGCTCACCAATTATGCTTACATCTTGGGAGGTCTACATCACCAATTCGGCATTCAATGCAAAAGATCAAAGGTCAAGCGATGTGGCGGTGGCGCTCGATCACAAACAAGTTACCATCGCACCGGCGGACTTGAGGGCTATTCTTCTCATTGAACCTCACGAATACAATGCCACTCCGGTGAAGAGGTAGTTCTCCGGTTCATGATCGACATTGGCTATGGCGAAGCTAAAGGGTTATTACAAAGCATTCATATGTCGATCTCGAGAACATTCCCCAACCATGGAGAACCCTCTACATTATGATCACTAAATCCGTTTGGACTTGATAGTGGTTATGAGCACAAGCTCATGGAACTAAAAATATTTTGGGCTTTGGTCAATAAGAAAGACATAGAAGTTGAAGCTACGATGTGGGACGATATGATGACTTTCCTTAAAAGCTTGGCAACAAAATCCGTATATCGGATATACCAAGCTGTTGATCCAACGAGCTACAGGTATAATCACGATATTCCGCGAGACTCGATGACCCCAACAACACTCCATGTTGTATGAGCCCGCTCTCGATCGGTTAAGGACTCTACAACAAAGAAACAAGGTGCGGTCTTTGCCCGGATTACCTTATAGCGATGATATCAAACAAGCGTATTAGTACAAGCGATATCGGTAGCGATTGAAGAAGGCAAAGTAGGTTTCTCGATGAAAAGTCATTGGTACACTACTGAGGAAAACCCGAGGAAGAAGCGGTCACGGGAAGTGTTACAAGCATCGCGAGTAAAGAAAGTTCCTAGCGGAGCACGGTCTTAGCGAAAGTCCGCCCAGGAAGTTGTTCCTATTCCCTTCCAGTGCAGGCGCCAAGAAGATAGTGGATGGCTACGATCAAGCCAGATCGGACGAAGGGTCACTACTCACGAAGCGCAGCGATGTCACTCCAGCGATGGCTAAACCTCCCGGTCTAATAGGCGGCCAAGGCAAAGGAAAAACTCCGGTGCCAGGCATGAAAGCTCGGATGAAGAGCGGCGGATCGACTACGGGAAGAAGTTCAAAATCATAAGACTCGACCTGTTGCAAAAGAATTGAGCGACAATATATGCATGGCCGGGAGGTCAGTGGTGGTGTCGACCTACCAATTCGATGTGGTTAATCGACCCGATAAGGGGCTGGTGCCACCTCTTGAGCAACAATAAAAGCGGTAGAAGGATTCTATTGATTATGACTTTGAGGAACTAGAAAAGGAAAAGTGCGAAAGAAAAAGGCGATGGAGAGGCTGCGACTCAAGCAAGCGGAATCACGAAGCCCAGTTGATTTGAAGTAAAGGCTAAATCTGGACAAGATGGCGAAGTGAATTATGATGATTATCTTCTTGGCGGTCTACTCGTTCCAAGAGGAAACTTGAACCTTACAAGGACCTGAATCTCCCATGACTCTTCATCGCCAGTTAGTCTTCTCTCTTCTTCCTCCGCCATCCGAGAAGATCAACGGATCCACATCGAATCGTGAAGAAGCCAGCGGACTCTTGGATATCTCGAGCAAAGACAAAGTTGTTAAAATTTGTCGGCGGTCGGGAAGAAAGATGTGGCCAATAAAAGTTAGATATACTCGGTGACAACATCAAACATCTTCATGGCGAGATAGACAAGATGTCTAGTGAAAGAATGCGATCCGAAGTTCATGCAGCGTGATCTTGAGGGAATTAAGCGAGATGATCAAGGAATATACTCGCGAGTTCGCTTCCGACACGTTAAAGGCGTGACAAGAGAAATGTTCAGCAGAACAACTCTATCAGAATCGATGCATTTGGCGAGCAAACTATAAGATCAACACCTATGAGCGTAACAATCAACAGTGATCCTATAGTGTTCTCCGATCTTGAATTGGTTTCCGGCTAGTAACTCGAATGCCTAAGCGATGCGCAACATTTACTTCTTACGAAGGTAAATTGTTTGATGCATTCTTTGGAATACCAACTCAAATCGACATGCGAGAAGAAGCTCGAGCCTAAGCGTCGAGGGCGATGAAGATAAAGATAAGGATAAAGATAGCGAGCCAAAGCGTCGAAAAGTGCGGATAACCTTCTCATGCCACCACCACCCAGGACTCCAACAACAAGGCGATCTCCTCCACGCTCTTCCAGCGACAAACCTCGGGACTACAAGTTACCACCCAGACGGAAAATCGGTGATCACTTGAGTATCTTTGGTGGTGACGATGAGGAAGTCCATGAGTGACAACAACCCACACTCTCCTTTAACAAAGAAACCATCATCCTCATCAAGGCGAATAAAAGAAGAAGGCGCTAAGGGTGATTTCGTCTCATGGCTAGAGCGAAGGCGACAAGTATGATTGGTTCTCCGCTTGTTGATGCTACTCCGCTCTGGCGATGATCGGATATGGTAGAAGGTCGTATGTTGGAGCATGCTAAGTTCTTGCAAGAAAAGTTACGAGTGAAGAAGATGATGAAATCGAGTTGAAGCGAATCAAGAATGAAACCTTTCAGCTACTCGAAAGCTGACTCGAAAAGTGCTATTGAAGTTGAATATCACCTAGAAAACATAGCGAGCCATGTCAACAACATTGATTGGCTCGACCACAAGCAAACATCGACTTCACGGAAGAGACAAGGCTCCATACTACCGATTGGTCTAAACCTCTACCAGCGATTGTGACGGATCAACCTAACATTCCATTCAGCTACTTAACAACAATGATTTGGAATTTCTTCTACGGTAGCGATGGCTCAAAAATCGCTACATCGCTCGCGCTTGGTTCCGTGACCATATACTCAATGCGCGCAGCCATCGAAGAAAAGGCTACCCGCGTGTTTTCAACGGTGAAATGGTATGACATTGATGCAATGTACGGGATTCACCATTGGTAGGAGCAGCGGAATCTACTACAAAAGTTGCGAGTTCGAAAGTCTCAACATGAAGTGTTCGATGATAAAGGGATCGTTCTTTGTTTAGCATGTCACTCTTTAAATCTAAATGGGATTACACCTTCCTCGAAGACTATCGTGGTCAAAGACAAGACAAAGCGAGACTATGAATTACGTGAGCGGACTTTCGAAGTTGTCTCTCAGCGACATTGAAGATCATATCTTGCCAGTGCAGGGAAGAATGAGAAAATTCTGTTGAAATTCAAGCGTGAATACATCAAGTCCTGCTCATCTTCGCCGAAGCATAGTGATCCGAGGCGTGTAGAAGATTTACAACTTCTTTGTTGAATCGTATCGGACTCGTGTCAACCTCACGAGACCTCGGCTAGAACTTCGACATCAACGACTTCCACGATACACTCTCGTCGACAAACCATTGGAATAGTTTCTGTAGAGAACTAAATCACAAGCGCTTGATGGCGTGTAGAGATCTTCATAAGTTTGGAGATCGCTGGCTGAAGAAAGTCGGGGCAGCTTAGCTTATCGGTTAAGGAGATACATGAAGGCATTGGGTCACCAAAGCGATGGAATTCTCGGGGCGAGGCGGGATGTAAAGAGGATCATCACTCGGATCGATGAAAGGTTGTACTGAAGGGACCAATTGAGAACTGGAGAGCTTCGTAGGTGGTCATTCGAGATTACTCTCACGGTATCAGCATACATTCGCATTCCTAGAAAGATTGATGGACTACGGTACCCTTAAATGTTTCATTTTCTATTTGGATGTGTGATTATTTTATGACTATGGATTGTGCACACATGATTGTCAACCCGTTCTTGTATTGAAAGGACCACGTAGTGCGCTTGATGCCTGATCCTTGTAACACCCCGCCTTGTCAAACAACAATATTGTCAGCTTTGCATGAGCTCACGACTTTGTTTTTGTGGCCTCGTTTGAAGACTTCGGCGGTCACTGAGACGATTACTCTGCGCGAAAGCGGCTTAGCGCGGTTCCTCGAACTCGCTCGCGATGAGACCATGAAAGCGCGTTGTGTCGTTGTAAGGCGAATGTTGTCTTATAAGCGGCGTCTCCGGCCCGCGTAGATGTGGGATTTCTTGGGGTGTCACAATCACCCCTTTGGGACTCGTCGTCCTCGATGAGGTTTGCCCACCATCCGAGCGGCTCGGGGTGGCTCGACGACCCGACGACAAGGGTAGAAGTGTCGCGATACGGTGTCATGTCGAACATACAAATAAAATTTTACAAGCGAAAGCCTTAAAGAATAAAGTACCAAGTCATATAGGCGAATGACTTACAAGGAAAATACAAAATCCAATATGTCTAAAATAAAATGAAATCTCCAACAATAGCCCAACAAAATAAATCCAAATAATAAGGTATCTAGGGTTTGTCCACTCAAATAATCCACCTCTCATTGATCAAAGCCCATCTTCAAACCTAAAACTGCATGAAAAGAAATCGGTGAGCTTAAAAAGCCAGTGAGCAGATATAACAAAATGAAAGCTAAACAAAATCGAAAAGCAAAAATGAGACAAAGGCGGATAACAAAGTCGTAGCGAAATGAGGTAATGAGTCGAAGAGGATCTGCGAACACAATTATCTGAGATATCCAAGCGAACATATAACGGGGAGGCGAAGCGAAGCAAAGCATCGATGACATACAAACAAGCACATACAAACCGGACATACAAGAAGCTGAAACATAAGCAATCGTAGCGATCGTAGCATCCACACAACATATATGGCATACAAACAAATCGAAATCAAAATACATACAAGCCAAGCAGATATCTGAAAGCGGGCAATAAATAAATCGATGAGCATGGCAATTCACACGGTCAAAACTCTTAATGAAGACATGAGCGATTATCTAGCAGTAGTCAAAACATGGCGGTCACACGTAACAAGTAAGGATACGATATGAACACTATAATTAAATGAATTAAATACATAGCGAGGCAATTAAACAAGTTAACAAGCTAGACTTCATAAGTGGAAGCATTTACCCAATCAAACCGTAGCATAAGCAGAGATGCAAACATGGCGGTCAACAACAAGCGAGATAAGGACACCACGGATAGTCATAGTACGAGATTAATCGAGCGAGTACCAAAGATAAGCAGATCAGCGATCGATTTCACCTAGCACGGTTACGAGACAAATCAAAGGATCGCATAACGGTGAAGATAGCATATCATCGGATGACAACGGTAAATCTTATATCGCATACATACATATCGTGCGAGTAAGCAGTAGTCATATAAACATGAATATCATAATCAAATCCAATAACATATAATAACCCGAGTGCGTGAATGGAACCATAGTGCGAAATAGCGGAATGAAAGTGTGACGGATCAATGTAATGAAGTATCTATATCTTTGTACAAGTACATCATATAAGGGTATTGAGTAATGAACAAATGTCTGATTATAGTGCGTTGGGGAATCTGAAGGTACAATATAGGTTTATCAAAAGTGTAAGGGTTATCGAAATCTACAGGCCGAGCCGAAACATATCATATCATAAGTAGCCATTGTATTCGGAGGGTGACCTCGGAATACCATACATAATAGGAGGAGACCTCGGTAACAAATGGAGTAGCTAGCTCCCGAATTGTGAAGGCGGATTGCACGGCATCATTCACGAGACAAAGCTCAATCGGATCAAATCCCTCGAAACATATCAAATCTAGGATGCATCCATCGCCCGGAACATATAATGGCCAAATCATATACATATAGTGAGCTCATAATCATATCAAAATGGGGCGGTGTGCAACATCACTCGTGCGCCTTTGAGTCATGCCATTGGTGCATCGATGACACGGTCGAGTTACGCTTCGACTAGGAAACATATTTTGGCTCGGGTATCAAGCGAAGGGTTAAAGCATATTTACATCATAAGGGTTCATATCAAGTTCATATCAAGTTTCACATCACAAAGGTTCATATCGAGTTTCATATCAAAGTTCATATCGAGTTCATATCAAAGTTCATATCGAAGGTTCATAATCAAAGGTGCATATCAAGGTTCATAATCGGAAGGTTCATATCGGTGGTTCACATTAAGCAGTTCACATAGGAGATTCAATCAAATGGAACATAGCAAGGTTATAGGAAGCCCTAATAAGAAGGCTCGAGTAAAAGCATAACGGTCAAAGCTAGAATCAAAGGATGAACACGAATCATGAGAAACCTTAAGAGGTAAGGTCGAATATCATGCCTTAGCAACAAAATCAAAGCAAACAAGAAAGTTACACGGGAAGCAATGTCGTATCTCCTTGGCGTATCTACACGAATTGATATCATATATTACTTATATACTCAATTTATAAACAACATGCATGTGTAAGTGTTTTACTTATTGATATCCTTGTTTTATCTTTCCTTTTCTTAAACTCATATTTGGACCGGACTTTAGCGATTTTTATAAAATACTTACTTAGCCCAAAAGAAATCAAGTAAAATCCGGGGTTCCCATATGAGTTAAAGAGTCTCCAAAATTGGTGGGTTCTATCTCTATGCCAAATGGCCTATGGAAAATCACAAGTCGAGACCTACCCGAGAAAGTGGTCGGAAAATACACCTTAAAGTTTACACTCATTGGACTGTTTAGACACCTTGGAAAAATTCCCAAAACTCCCGAAATTCATTTATAACCTAAGCGTCACTCCTGTAAAGGAGAGATCCCAATTCTTTATGGTTTGAAAATGAAAAATCAAACAATCAACCAAATTTCGGACCGTTTATCGGCTTTGACACTTGATCTTGTAAAATTCAAAAGTACGACTTAAACGACTCAAATTCGACCAAACCACTTGGAAAACTTAACTAAGACATAAAATAGACTTTTCAACAAAAACCAGATTATTTCACTTATAAAACTTGATCTATGACACACACAAATTCGACATATGATCTTGTCCGGTTTAGGGTCTATTAAAACCATTATAAGCACATGTTTTACCTACCCAAACGCACCCACTTTGATCCAAAACGACCCCATTCAATGTTTTGCTCTTTTCTTTTCTAATCTTTTGGTAACAATTTTATTATCGACAACGTTATCATTTTATGTGACAAACATATTCATTATTTCATGTGTTTCATTTTAGTATAGCAAGCCTAGAATGACCTCCATAGCCACGAATTAAATAAGAAAACACAAAGGAAGAGACGTGAGATGATGATACGTTACCCTAGTAGCGTGTACGTGATAAAGGAACAAGAAATAAACCACTACGATCAGAACCAAGCCTAACTAGGCTCTCTAAAACCCACGGCCAAGAATGGAACCCACGACCTAGCTTTCAATTCGAACCAAACACGATCACCACGTCCACCAATCAATCACCTATGATCACGAGCCTCCTAGTAACACTTTTATTGGTTGGATTTCGTATTAGAAATGGAGAATTAAAGGGTGTGGCCGCCACTTTTGATGAAGAAAGGAATTAGGGTTTACTTGGTGTGATTTTGAAATAAAAAGGAAGTGATAAATGAGAATTAACAAAATTGATTTTGTGTTTAATGGGGAGAGGCCTAATGGCCGGCCATCGAGGGGTGTGGGGAGACCAAGTTTTGACTTTTCCATCTTATCTCTTAATCATGAATGTAGTCTCATTTTAGTCTAGGTTAATTTGTGTACATTGTAGAGTTATTAGGTACATTAGGATTTATTTATTCATGTTCTTTTAATTTATAACATAAGTTAATTTTTTCATAATGTGTATATATTATGGATGATATAACTTGTTAAGCGATGTTGGCGTGTTTCCAGAGTTTGTAAAATTTTAAGTTTGAGGGCAAAATTGTCATTTCACGCGATTGAGATTTTAGGGTTTTACAACTCTTCCCTACTAAAAAGAAAATTTTCGTCCTCGAAAATTGAAGTCATGAGGTACGAGGCGTCACCGGCTTAAAGGCGGGGCGTAGCAATCTATAGTTTCATCTGATCATAATCGTATCGGTTTCAAAGCGTACAAATCTTACACGTAACGAGATATCGGTGAGGATCTCACAAAGAGGTGCGTAATTCCAATCGAACATGAGGAGTGACAAATAACGGTTTAAGTCTTAATCCATTCACGTACCAACCTAGGCATTTCCCAATACATCGTATGCTTCAATCGTTCAAATTATATGATCTCGGTATTATCCGTTGATCGAGCGTCATAATACTTGCATCACATAACAAGCCCTTATTGTCACCATATTACGTCCGGGTCATGACAAACCACATAGCCAGATATCACACAAAACATACCACATACGGATATCAAGTAACATACCAAGGCGGACCGGATCGCATTCATGCAACATATAACAGATCAAACAACTTACCATACCACCAAAGAAAAGAAGGCCGCAATGCACAAAGCGACTCCTCGTGACTCATTCTTGGCGATCCAAAAGAAAAGGCGAGATAATAACGAAATACCAAGCGATAAAGCTTCACGATTCAAACCGAAGTTCGAACAAATCAAGAAAAACAATACCGGTCGGAATCACTTAGCGAAATATCCAACCGCCTCAAACGCATGACAAGCGAATCGAGTAACATAAGTCGCGCCTAAATCCTATGAAGTAGATGAACCTTCTAGCACCGGTTGAATCTTGTCTCCGTCTCTTGCGCCTTTGGTTGGTCGTCCGACTTCCTCAGTGACATCCCGATGCCTCCGGCTGAAGAGACGGTCGGTGTGGCTTCGCTTCACGAACCTCTCCATTTCGAGGCATTGCGGCAACACGGGTTCGGCACCATCATCTTGGCTCCCGGGTAGTCTCCATCTAACGATCGACAAGCGGATGTGCGAAGACAAAATAATAAAATCGAATGTGAAGAAGAAGACCAAAGCAGTGAAGACAAAAGATTATTGAAGTCAATCGAGCGACAATCAAAAGGAATCGGAATATATCATATGAGACGGAAACCTAGTGTCTACCCAAGTCCTCGCGGGTCAATCCTAAGGTCGACAAGGCGAAACACATCTACGATACCATAATTGTAACACACCAACCCGACAAGGGTAGAAGTGTCGCATTACGGTGTCATATCGAACATACAAATAAAATTTTACAAGCGAAAGCCTTAAAGAATAAAGTACCAAGTCATATAGGCGAATGACTTACAAGGAAAATACAAAATCCAATATGTCTAAAATAAAATGAAATCTCCAACAATAGCCCAACAAAATAAATCCAAATAATAAGGTATCTAGGGTTTGTCCACTCAAATAATCCACCTCTCATTGATCAAAGCCCATCTTGAACCTAAAACTAAAACACAGCATGAAAAGAAATCTTATTTGAGCTTAAAAAGCCCGGTGAGCAGATATAACAAAATGAAAGCTAAACAAAATCGAAAAGCAAAATGAGACAAAGGAGCGGATAACAAAGTCGTGGCGAAATGAGAGTAATGAGTCAAAGAGGATCTGCAGAACACAATTATCTGAGATATCCAAAGCGAACATATAACAAGGAGGCGGCGAAGCAAAGCATCGATGACATACAAACAAGCACATACAAACCGGACATACAAGAAGCTGAAACATAAGCAATCGTGGCGATCGTAGCATCCACACAACATATATGGCATACAAACAAATCAGAAATCAAAATACATACAAGCCAAACAGATATCTCGTAAAAGGAAGCAATAAATAAATCGATGAGCATGGCAATTCACACGGTCAAAACTCTTAATGAAGACATGACAAGATCACTGGCGGTAGTCAAAACATGGCGGTCGCGTAATAAGTAAGGATACAATATGAACACTATAATTAAATGAATTAAATACATAGCGAGGCAATTAAACAAGTTAACAAGCTAGACTTCATAAGTGGAACCATTTACCCAATCAAACCGTAGCATAAGCAGAGATGCAAACATGGCGGTCAACAACAAGCGAGATAAGGACACCACGGATAGTCATAGTACACGAGATTAATCGAGCGAGGTGCCAAAGATAAGCAGATCAACGATCGATTTCACACAAGCACGGTTACGGACAAATCAAAGGATCACATAACAAGAAGATAGCATATCATCGGATGACAACAGTAAATCTTATATCGCATACATACATATAAATGCGAGTAAGCGGTAGTCATATAAAAATGAATATCATAATCAAATCCAATAACATATAATAACCCGATGCGTGAATGGAACCATAGTCGAAAGTAGCGGAATGAAAGTGCGATGATCAATGTAATGGAGTATCTATATCTTGGTACAAGTACATCATATAAGGGTATTGAGTAATGAACAAATGTCTGATTATGGTGTGTTGGGGAATCTGGAAGGTACAATATAGGTTTATCAAAAGTGTAAGGGTTATAAATCTACGAGCCCGTAAACATATCATATCATATCATAAGTAGCCATTGTATTCGGAGGGTGACCTCGGAATACCATACATAATAGGAGGAGACCTCGGTAACAAATGGAGTAGCTAGCTCCCGAATTGTGAAGACGCGGATTGCACTCACATCATTCACCGACAAAGCTCCAATCGGATCAAATCCTCGAAACATATCAAATCTAGGATGCATCCATCGCCCCGGAACATATAATGGCCAAATCATATACATATAGTGAGCTCATAATCATATATCAAAATGGGGACGGTGTGCAACATCACTCGTGCACACTGAGTCATGCCATTGGTGCATCAATGACACGGTCAGTTACCTTCACGACTAGGAAATATATTTTGGCTCGGGTATCAAGCGAAGGGTTAAAGCATATTTACATCATAAGGGTTCATATCAAGTTCATATCAAGTTTCACATCACAAAGGTTCATATCGAGTTTCATATCAAAGTTCATATCGAGTTCATATCCAAGTTCATATCGAAGGTTCATAATCAAAGTGCATATCAAGGTTCATAATCGAAGGTTCATATCGGTGGTTCACATTAAGCAGTTCACATAGGAGATTCAATCAAAGGGAACATAGCAAGGTTATAGGAAGCCCTAATAAGAAGGCTCGAGTAAAAGCATAATAGGTCCAAAGCTAGAATCAAAGGATGAACACGAATCATGAGAAACCTTAAGAGGTAAGGTCGAATATACATGCCTTAGCAACGAAATCAAAGCAAACAAGAAAGTTACACCGGGAAGCAGCGTCGTATCTCCTTGGCGTATCTACACGAATTGATATCATATATTACTTATATACTCAATTTATAAGCTAACATGCATGTGTAAGTGTTTTACTTATTGATATCCTTGTTTTATCTTTCCTTTTCTTAAACTCATATTTGGACGGACTTTAGCGATTTTATAAAATACTTACTTACTTCAAAAGAAATCAAGTAAAATCCCGGGGTTCCCATATGAGTTAAAGAGTCTCCAAAAATTGGTGGGTTCTATCTACATGCCAAATGGCCTATGGAAAATCACAAGTCGAGACCTACCCGTAAAGTGGGCGGAAAATACACCTTAAAGTTTACACTCATTGGACCTATTTAGACACCTTGGAAAAATTCCCAAAACTCCAGAAATTCATTTATAACCTAAATGTCACTCCCGTAAAAGGAGAGCTCCCAATTCTTTATGGTTTGAAAATGAAAAATCAAACAATCCAACCGCATTTCGGACCCGTTTTATCGGCTTTGACACTTGATCTTGTAAAATTCAAAAGTCGACTTAGACAACTCCAAATTCGACCAAACCACTTGGAAAACTTAACTAAGACATAAAATAGACTTTTCCAACAAAAATCCAGATTATTTCACTTATAAAACTTGGTCTATGACACACAAATTCGACATATGATCTTTGTCCGGTTTAGGGTCTATTAAAACCATTATAAGCACATGTTTTACCTACCCAAACGCACTCCACTTTGATCCAAAACAGCCCCATTCAATGTTTTTGCTCTTTTCTTTTCTAATCTTTTGGTAACAATTTTATTATCGACAACGTTATCATTTTATGTGACAAACATATTCATTATTTCATGTGTTTCATTTTAGTATAGCAAGCCCTAGAATGACCTCCATAGCCACGAATTAAATAAGAAAACACAAAGGAAGAGATGTGAGATGATGATCGTTACCCTAGTAGCGTGACGTGACAAAGGAACAAGAAATAAACCACTACGATCGAACCAAGCCTAACTAGGCTCTCAAACCCACTACCAAGAATGGAACCCACGACCTAGCTTTCAATTCAACCAAACACGATCACCACGTCCACCAATCAATCACCTATGATCACGAGCCTCCTAGTAACACTTTTATTGGTTGGATTTCGTATTAGAAATGGAGAATTAAAGGGTGTGGCCGCCACTTTTGATGAAGAAAGGAATTAGGGTTTACTTGGTGTGATTTTGAAATAAAAAGGAAGTGATAAATGAGAATTAACAAAATTGATTTTGTGTTTAATGGGAAGGGCCTAATGGCCGAGCCATCGAGGGGTGGGGAGACCAAGTTTGACTTTTCCATCTTATCTCTTAATCATGAATGTAGTCTCATTTCTAGTACAGGTTAATTTGTGTACACATTGTAGAGTTATTAGGTACATTAGGATTTATTTATTCATGTTCTTTTAATTTATAACATAAGTTAATTTTTTTCATAATGTGTATATATTATGGATGATATAACTTGTTAAGCGATGTTGACGTGTTTCCGAGTTTGTAAAATTTTAAGTTTGAGGGCAAAATTGTCATTTCACGCGATTGAGATTTTAGGGTTTTACAACTCTTCCTCTAAAAAGAAAATTTTCGTCCTCGAAAATTGAAGTCGCAGAGGTACACGAGACGTCTGCGGCTTAAAGCGGGCGTAGCAATCTATAGTTTCATCGAGATCATAATCGTATCGGTTTCAAAGCGTACAAATCTTACACGTAACGAGATATCGGTGAGGATCTCACAAAGAGGTGCAATTCCAATCGAACATGAGGGTGACAAATAGCGTTATAAGTCTTAATCCATTCACGCATTACCAACCCTGGCATTTCCCAAGACATCGTATGCTTCCAATACGTTCAAATTATATGATCTCGGTATCATCGCGTTGATCGGGCGTCATAATACTTGCATCACATAACAAGCCCTTATTGTCACCATATTACATCCGGGTCATGACAAACCACATAGCCGATATCACACAAAACATACCACATACAGATATCAAGTAACATACCAAGGTAGACCGGATACACATTCATGCAACATATAATAGATCAAACAACTTACCATACCACCTAAAGAAAAGAAGGCCACCAATGCACAAAACGGTAGCCTCATGACTCATTCGACGATCCAAAAGAAAAGTCGAGATAATAACGAAATACCAAGCGATAAAGCTTCACGATTCAAACCGAGTTCGAACAAATCAAGAAAAACAATACCGATCGAATCACGCGAAATATCCAACCGCCTCAAAACGCATGACAAGCGAATCGAGTAACATAAGTCGCGCCCTAAATCCTATAAGTAGATGAACCTTCTTAGCCGGTTGAATCTTGTCTCGTCTCTTGCGCCTTTGGTTGGTCAGTCCGTCTTCCTCCAAGTGACATCCCGATGCCTCCGAAGACGGCAGGCGGTCGGGTGTCGCTTCACGAACCTCTCCATTTCGAGGCATTGCGACAACACGGGTTCGGCACCATCATCTTCGGCCCACGGGTAGTCTCCATCTAACGATCGACAAACGGATGTGCGAAGACAAAATAATAAAATCGAATGTGAAGAAGAAGACCAAAGCAATGAAGACAAAAGATTATCAAGTCAAATCGAACGACAATCAAAAGGAATCGGAATATATCATATGATTTGAAACCTAGTGTCTACCCAAGTCCTCGCGGGTCAATCCTAAGGTCAACAAGACGAAACATCTCGATACCATAATTGTAACACCCCAACCCGAAGGGTAGAAGTGTCACATACGGTGTCACATCGTAACATACAAATAAAATTTTATGCGAAAGCCTTAAAGAATAAAGTACCAAGTCATATAGGACGAATGACTTACAAGGAAAATACAAAATCAATATGTCTAAAATAAAATGAAATCTCCAACAATAGCCCAACAAAATAAATCCAAATAATAAGGTATCTAGGGTTTGTCCACTCAAATAATCCACCTCTCATTGATCAAAGCCCATCTTGAACCTAAAACCCGCAAGCAGGAAAAGAAATCTGGTTTGAGCTTAAAAAGCGGGTGAGAATGATATAACAAAATGAAAGCTAAACAAAATCTGAAAAGCAAAATGAGACAAAGGAACGGATAACAAAGTCGTAGCGAAATGAGAGTAATGAGTCAAAGAGGATCCTGCAGAACACAATTATACAGATATCCAAAACGAACATATAACAAGGAGGGCGAAGCGAAGCAAAGCATCGATGACATACAAACAAGCACATACAAACCAGACATACAAGAACTGAAACATAAGCAATCGTAGCAGTCGTAGCATCCACACAACATATATGGCATACAAACAAATCAGGAAATCAAAATACATACAAGCCAAACAGATATCTAAGTTTAAGCAATAAATAAATCGATGAGCATGGCAATTCACACGGTCAAAACTCTTAATGAAGACATGAGCGATATCTGGCGGTGAGTCAAAACATGGCAAATACGCGTAACAAGTAAGGATACGTTATGAACACTATAATTAAATGAATTAAATACATAGCGAGGCAATTAAACAAGTTAACAAGCTAGACTTCATAAGTGGAACCATTTACCCAATCAAACCGTAGCATAAGCAGAGATGCAAACATGGCGGTCAACAACAAGCGAGATAAGGACAGGGTTCGATTCATATGCTCTTGGTCGTCACTTGATGACACTGTATTGAAGATTAAAGGCGTCTTGGACCCGGTGACGCATCGCACTAAACCTTCTTAGCCACTCAAGTTTCTCTCAATGAAGCTTGTTTCATTCTCACAGGAACCCGTAAACTATCGACTTCTCTTAGAGATTCTTGGTATTGAAGGAGACCTCTCCTACTCTCCTTCGGGAAAACCAAAGCGCACTATTGAGTCTAGAGCCACGAGATTCATCAAAAGATCTCTTAGGTATACTTGACATTTCATCACTTGTCGTTCAACAATAAGAACGCAAGTGATACGTTATCGAGTCCTACGGATCTTAGTAATATGTCAAGAACATTTATGAGAGGTCGCTGTGATCCTCGATGATTGAATGGAAACTCCCGCCAAGGTCGACATCAAACAATTGACAGCGAGTGTCACCGGTAACTCCCGTGGATTACGCAGTGCATCTCAAGCGATCTACAATCGTGAGGTGATGCTTGATGTACCTCGATGACTCATCGAATCGTAGATGTGCTTGAGACATCGTGTTATCTCACTGGGACTCGGTTCGAGAGCGGCCTTTGTAAGAATTAGAGTTGTGTTTTCACACTATGTTGTTAACACTATTGAAGTTCAAACTTGTAAGTCGAAATCCGCTTATTACTAACCTTTCTTATGTTTTCTTATGGAAGCTACGGATCGGATGATCGTGCGATTCTTCACATGCTCATACCAACAACATCACTAATGGAAGTTCTATCAAAAGGCAACACAAAGTCGAATGATTCTTGACAGTCAAAGAATCTACAAAGTTTAACGACTAAGAGAACTTCATCGAAGATCGAAATCCAGCGTCAAAGGCGTGCGAGCATGTTGAAGAAAGGCGTAGAGACACCTTTGAGCAGCGGCGGACTCGATGCGCAGACAACAACAACATACTATCACTACCATCGCAAAGAACAAAGATCAAAGAACAAAGAAAATGATGACGTCAAAGCGTAAATGTTCTAAGGAAACAATTTCTACTACTACGAGAGATTGTTCGAATCAAGACACTTCTTCTCACAAGAAAGAAGAATGTCGGAAGGCGTCAAAGCTACTATTACATTTGCACCTACAACGTTTATCGCTCTTTCATTCATCACCAACACTTGGGGAGATTGTTGGAATCACTCCTAAACCTTAATTCAGTGTTAGTGATTCATATGTAATAGTTAGCTTAATATGGCTTTTATGTTAATAATCAAGGCT
This sequence comes from Chrysanthemum lavandulifolium, assembly GCA_022545495.1. Lineage (NCBI taxonomy): Eukaryota > Viridiplantae > Streptophyta > Magnoliopsida > Asterales > Asteraceae > Chrysanthemum > Chrysanthemum lavandulifolium. The sequence continues at coordinate 242,395,915 of CM040244.1, forward strand.
AGGCTAATGTAGAAAGCCCATAAGCTGTGCCAAGCCCAATAAGTAAAGGATGGGAACTTGGAGTGTTGCCCTAGTTCCCTCATATAAATACCTCTTGTAAACCTTCTATTGAAGGTTGGTTGTTGATTTTATTCATTGCACCTTACGCATAACCATTATCATTCATACGTGTGTGTTTAACGTGTTCAACCAATCTATATCTTCTCTATTTCTTCTATTGATGCTTGTGTTACTAATATGGGGACCTAACAAGTATATTGCACGTCTTGCTTCTTTGTAATATTTGACTAAAAGGTTAACAATATCCGCCAGGAAATATTCATTTTGGAGATTATCATACTAAAATAGATTGCTATTAGTAGTATTGCGAAAGTGGAAAGTACCTTAAGTATATCATTACAACCATGCCTTAGAGATCTTTCATGAAATTAATCTTGACAAAATGGTCCCTCAGCCTGAAATTAATCCATCATAAGTGATAAATTTATTTTCTTTCATGAAAAGATCCATTGAACTAATAAAGATGGCAGAGGAAGAATTGTTATACTAATCGAGGGATCTCCAAGCCACTGGGTACAATACTGACAATATATAAATGATCAAGATTGCCGACAATATGCTCTATCAAAACACCAACATGCCAAGCAAAGAAAAAATGATTGCAAAATTTCTTCAAAACAACTATTGGCAGAGGTGGCACAATGAAAAGATACCTCCTTTGGCAACTTCATCCTGGATTTTCTGCTTCAAACTTTTCTCCTATAAACTATAAAACAGAGCACGTAAAATGATTAAAACAAACTGAAAGTGATGTCTTAGGAGCAAATAAATGTAAACAGCCATTCATACCTTATTTTTGCAAAGACAAAGTTTTCCCTTTGCTTGTTTATTCTTTTCGACCAACAACATTCTCTTCATCGATCCAGTTTCTTATTTTTACATTTAAATTTTTGAGTATTAATAACCGAATGAAAATAAGTTAAGCAATTGTCGATAAAAGAACCCTAAGGCTTTGTCATTTCATTGTACCCCAAATTCAAATGGTTGTGGGTTCGAGTCCTGTCTAGGACATGTGGATAGATTTATGGTGTTACATATTGTGAGATAGTTGATTTTTTTTTTAAAAAAGAAAAAGCTCACAAATACCCAGGCCTACATTTTCGAATGAATAGATCTCTGGACTTTTATAACTAATGGAAAGACCCTCTTATAAAATCAGGCAACAAAAAAAACTTTTTGATTTAAGGCAAGTTAATGAATTTAGCCAGAAAAAAAAGGCATATTAATAAAATTTATGGCCAGACTTTTTATAGTTATGCTTTATAAGTAAGGGATTCAAGCATATAACTTTTTTTTGTCAATTTTCTACCAAAGGTAAATAACGTTTGAATTTATAAAGTGTGTTGTAATCTTACTGAGCTCAACTTTAGTTATAACTTAAGTTAACACAAAAATTTGAGCTCAACTTAAGTAAAAAAAATAATGCATATCTTCATAGGAGAAAATAGCAAAAGAGATAACGTCACCTCAAGATTTAGTTATCCTTCACTAGACGTCAGATAACCAGAGGAAAACAGCTGCTAGTTACTTTTTAATGTTGCTACCTCTATGCTTCTACTGTTAGTTGTTCGATCTACTGCTATTTTTTATCGTTTCAGTTGTTGCCTTTGGAAGATACTGCTGCTACGCGACTAAGTACTACTAGCTTTTGTTAACTGTTGCTCGAAGAAAATTACTACTGCCCATTGTGTGCTAGTACTGCTACTTATTTTGTAACTGCTGTTGCATACTCGATCGTTCCTAATGCTCCACAAGTGTTGCTGTTCTACAATTACTATTGCTTGATCATGGAGTGCAATGAAAATAAAAAGTCATGTGATCTAAATGGTATGGCTGATAGGCTGTTCAAATCTGTTGAGTTAAGTAACTTGTGATTCAATGGTTGAATATGTAAAAGTATTCGATAATTTAACTTGTTTAGGTTGACACTTAATTCTCCATCAATACCAATATTTAAATATGGATTTAACTGAGTGCCAGTAGGAATAACTTATAGATGAGACTTTGTAAAGAGGTAAACTTCAAGAAAAAAAATAATAAAAAAGTAATGAGTAATAGGCATCAGATTAATAATCAGGACATACCTATTTCTGGTGCTGCTGAAGGCACTTCAGATAATGTGATTGCTTCCTTCGGAGTTCCACTGAAAGACGGTATTGGTCTGCTTACCTGTCACCAATGTGGCCAAAAATGTCAGAAAAAGTGTGGCCAACCAGCTCAAATATTGTAATTAACATACTCAAGATAGTGTACATAATAAACTAAAACAAACACCCCAATAGTAAAGCTTAGAGATCAAGAACAGCCTTACCGGAAAATCTTATAAGGTCATATTTTCAGATTTTATATAAAACTGGTAGATTAGAGTTGGTAAAAATGTAGTGACTTGAGCTAAATAAAGTCAAATTAAGCTCCAAACACTTTGAAAATCTATTTTTGAATTCGTGGTCCAATCTTCTTCAAGGTACTTCTCACTAATCTTTGATTGTTTTTACAATTAATTCAATTTTGAAAAAGCTTTAGGTTAGAAATTACCATATGAATATATTTAAACCCTTTACATCAGACTTGAATTTTAACCACTTGGATACCACTAGGCTAAATGCTAAGCTTATTTGTGCCCAAACCTTAACCTTAACTTCTGAAAAGGGAGCTGATTCTTGGGTATTCTTTTCAGGAGTTGAGACAGGTGCAACATGCAAACCTATACACACACCTGCAACTATTGCAACGAACGACGGTTAGATCCGGAAACTAGATCTGCAGACAGCGCCTACCGGTGATGGGCTGACGACAGGGTCCGACAGCGGTGGCGGTGGCGGATGTCGACCAGATCGATCTGTGTGCGTGTGTGTGTGAATTTGTTTTATTTTTTGTGTGTTTTTTACAAATGAGGGTTTGTCAGTTTGTGTGGTCAGTAATTATATTAAGAGTAGAAATAGGTAGAAGGCTGCTTTTACTGCTACTGGAAGGAATTTAAGGCTCGAAAAATATTTGGGGGAGAAAATTGGGGATAATGGGAGAAGGATTGATGTTTTAGATAGATGATTATATAAAAACATGTGTATGTAAATGACTAAAAAACCCTTTTTAAAAATACACGGTTCTTGCGTTTTTAGTTCTTGAAAAATAATCCTTCTGCATCTGGGACATGACATCACAATTTCGATGGGTTCTTAATAATAATGTTCATTTCGATCTATTTTCAAATTAAAATAAAAGCGATCTATAAAGTGATGTCGTCGGTACACATGGTCTATTGTGTCATCGACCTAAAAATATAAGGAAAACGACAAAAATGATCGAACTCGACACCTATGTGATTGTGTGTAGCCATTATTTTTTTCATTAGAATAAAGCTTTTGAATTTTTGTCGTTGTATATACGATTTCCAACGTACAACACGTGGACTACCAAATTTCGTCGGGCCAACACGTGACCGCCAAATCATTTACTCACTATTACTTTAGGGATAATATGAAAAAATGTATCGAACTCGACCACTTTTGTCGTATCAGAATACAAACCTTTTGAATTTTGTTAATATATGTATCAAATAATCTAAACATGGCATCGTTAGTCCTTTATACTAACTACCGTTAAGACATAACAAAAAAAACTTCTTACGTTTTCATCCCTTTGTATATGTTTTCGATTCGTTTTTTACGTTTCATCCGTTTTATACATTTTTCGTTCATTTTCTTATGTTTTACACGTTTCCGCGTTTTATCGTTTCGCCAACTTGTTTTTACGTTTTATGCGTTTCATCCGTTTTATAGCTACACACGTCCGTTTATTTTATTAATGCAACGTTAGTCCGTTATAGGTTTTCGTCCGTTTTACACGTTTCGTCCGATTTTCACGTTTTGATCGATTTTACGTTTTCGTCTGTTTTGACACGTTTTCATTTGATTTTACATGTTTTCGCCTGCATTTTACACGTCTTTGTTTGATTTTACACGGATGAAAGCATATAAAAGCGGATGAAGCGTAAGAAATGGACGAAAATATATAAAACGGATGAAAATGTAAGAAAACAAATGAAAGCGTATAAAATGGATGAAACGTAAGAAAGCGAAATTTTAAGTTATGTGCTAACGGTAGTTAGTATAAAGGACTAACGATGATAAGTTTAGATTATTTGGATACATATATTAACAAAATTCAAAAGTTTTGTGTTACAATGACAAAAGTGGTCGAGTTCGATACATTTTTTGTTATTATCCCTAAAAGTAATAGTTGGTAAATGAGTTGGCGGTCGCGTGTAACACCCCGATGAGTTGGCGGTCACGTGTTGTGACACGTTGGAAATCGTCATACAATGATAAAAAATTCAAAAGTTTTGTGTTACTGATGAAAAAAAATAGTTACACACAATCATGATAGGTGTCAAGTTCGATGCATTTTTTTTATCATTTTCCCAAAATAATAAATACATAACACACCAAAAAGTACGAAATATAAAATGATAAAAAAAATTATTTTGTCCTGTTAGTAGGGCGTAAGCAAGGCAATTAAAATCGAGATCCCAACTAAGATCGTTTTATCTTTGCAAGATCGAGATCTTAAGATCAGTTTGAGGTCGTAACATCCTACCTGTTTGTCATGTTTTGTAAACAAAGGATAAAAGAGTCGAATTGTTTTACATTTTTACTCAACATTAAAGATAAATTCATAATATCCTTTTAAAAATGTCAAAATTCAAATTCAAATACCAAAGTAATACTAAAACATAAAAAATTCAAGTTTCAATTATTACATTAACAATTTAGCATAATAAAATTATATAACATGAGTCATATAATCTCAAAATGCATGCCATATGTACCAAAAGATTCATATATAACATTATCATGTATACAAGTATACTATCATCTAAAAGTTAACAACTATAACTATAATTGTTTGTATAGTCCTAAAGTTCCATGAAGGTAACAACTTAATTAGTAACCAATAATTAAGAAATAAGAAACAAGTTCATAAAGGTAAGTCTATCAAGAACAAAAATCAATTAAGTTGTAAGTCTAAATTCTAACAAACAAAAAATATATACATTAAAATTATCAAGAACAAAAATCAGTTACCTGGTCCAGGATGTTTGATTTGAGTGAAGGAAAAGACCTCAATATTTTATTTCATGAAATTCCGATTTGGGGAACAAGTATATATATAATTGTATAAAATTTAGTAAGAAAACCAATCTGGGTTATCTTAGTACCGATATGCTTTTTAGTAACTTATCACTTCTATTTTTTGGCTTAAGCACAAATAGATAGGCTAAAAGATAGAAAAAATAAAATAAATATGGGCTTAGGTAAACTCGGATCGATCTTACGATCCTCTGATGATCATACACGATATTTACTAACGAGCACGTAAAATCATACAATCTTACGAGTTTACTCGCGATTTTCACAACCTTGGCCGTAAAGATAAATATAAACCATGAGGGGTAACAATGACATCACCTAAACCAATACTTATGTCTCTTTTATCGTTCACACACGCAATTAACCGTTAACCAACTCAAAATCTGAGAAAGAAACACGTCACATATGAATTACAAAACAAAAAATGTTTTTTTTTTTTTTTTTTTCTTTTTTTTTTTAAGATTTATATATTTTAGATATTTAATATCGAATATTACGTTTAAAGATATGTTTGTAATGGAAACCAATTATTTACTTTCCTTTTATTTCTATACAAACTTTTGGCGAGGAAATTTAGTTTCCTTTTATTCAAACCGTCTTTAGCTAGCTAGTTTCCTTTTACTAAACCTAGACTCGGCTATAAAAACTAAACGTATTCCATGCATCGTTTATACCCTTCTTCATTATCGAAGTAGAATACATTAATAGCTATCATGGATGATCGTATTCGTATTTTAAAGGGTGTTAGGGAGTCTGAAATTTATAACACCGTTCATTGTCGGGGAATATACGCAGCAAGTTATATATTTAATGTTCCTAAATCGGAAGTGAAGAACATAGTTTTCGGAAGAAAAACTAACCTTGAAAACTGGATGAATTACATTAAAAAAAATTTAGAAAGCCTAAATAAGCGCCTGGAAGAGGCGGAATTAGAAGAAGAGGGAAAAGAAGAGGAAGAAGAAGAGGAGGAAGAAGAAGAAGAAGAAGAAGAAGAAGAAGAAGAAGAAGAGGGAGAAGAAGAGGAGGAAGAAGAAGGGGAAGAAGAAGAAGAGGAGGAAGAAGAGGAAGAGGAAGAAGGAAGAGACGAAAGAAGAAGAAAAGGAATAAGAGGAAGAAGAAGAAAAGAAAGAAGTAGAGGAAGAAGAAGATGATGGACGTTGTCCAACTGGTAGACCTCGTTGTTGGATCTGTGGTAGCGATGAGCATATACCTCTGGACTGTAAGCATACATATGTTTGTTTTAAACGTAATAAGGCTCGTATACCGTGTAATAAGTGTGGAAACGTTGGGCATCTGAATAAGTACTGCAATCCTAGGTACTTGAAGCCGGTTAGACTCGTGGGGGTGGGGCATGACGGTGCACGGTTGTTGTTATAGTGGTCTAGGAGGGTATACGTATACGTCTATTTGTTCGGTGTCGGGTCAGACAGTACGTGCATCTGGGTTAGGACTGTTGGTAAAGATGTGCATTATGCAATGGAATGTCCATCCTATCATGTTTACGTACTGTACGTGTGTTTTTTAATTTCAATGTTTTTACTGTTGCGTACGTTTGATGTTTATGGATTATGGGTTCTTGTTCTTTGTTTATAGTACGGTGTTTAATGCAAAATTAGAGTTTCATCAAGTCTTTTAATTTTCATTAGTTACTCTAGCTAGTTATTAATATATATGTTATTGTAATGCATGATTGTTGAATTGCTTTTGAAACTTACTAGTTATAAGAGCACACACATTGGTAACGCCATAACGGCGTTGGAGGCTCATTTAACGGTGTTGGAGGCCGTTATACCCTTGGAGGACCGGCGTTAAAATGGCGTTGGAGGGCATGCGTTAAGAGGGCAACGCCCGTTAAAGGGGTTAAACAAAAAAAAATAAATAAAATAAAATAAAAATAAAAAAGGGTGTTTTTTGGGGATGTTATTGACGTGGGTGTTTTTTGGGGATGTTAAGGTGAAATGTTAAAGCTGATGTGGCGCTGACGTGGCCGGTGTTATAGTATAACTTGAGTTACAAATGTAAATGCTCTAAGGAAAAGATGACCGTGCATGTTCTATTCAAGACTCTTGAGGGTAGTATGCTTGCTTATATTCCTGAGATTACAGTGCTCGAGTCTCCGGGCCTTCGATACTTGAAAAATATAAGTCTTGATTCTTGTTTGAAGCATGTTTGCAACCACAGTAAGGATCTTAAAAGTCGCTTCTTTGTTTCAGTTGCGACTCTCGAGCCATCGATCGATAGCACAGTGGACCTTGCCTTAAAACTTATGATTCCCCGACCGAACAAGAGATTTACGAGCAAGATATTTTCGAGATACTCAACACGAACATCGACTCTTACACTCATGGCCTAAGGTTTACCCTTGGTTTCTTATCGAGAAAAACTTGTAGGCTTTAATTGTCTATATTGCACTATTGTTAACAAGTATCGGCTTGTATCTTTGTTGGTTACACTTGGGTGTTTCTTGTGGCTTGTGGGTCTGCACTTTCTCATTTAATTTTTGGAACCCTTGTCTTTTATTAAGTTTGGCATTGTCTTTCATTCCTGACGTTGGATATATATCCTTTGTTGCATTAGATGCATAGTCGTCACACTTTATGTCCTCTAGGATTGTTGGCAATGAGCAAGTTGCCACTTGGGATATATACATCATCACCATCAGTTTGGAAAAGGACACGATCTCGATAGAGGTACTGACCCCAATCTTGATAATTAGACTTCTTGAAGATGAAATCTTTTCTAGTCTTTTTCTAATAGAAGCTCTGAATCCACCTTCCCCGAGTTCCTTCTTTGGTGGCGAAACAAAATGATCATATTCATTTTTTGTGTAAAGTGAGGATCGATTATTTGCTAGCTTCCTTTATATTGTTATATAACCATGTCATTTGCTCCAAAAGATGAACATGAAGCCCAAATCTGATTTGCTTTGGGCGAGGAATTGCGACTCTCGATGGTGGAACTCAGGTGACATTTCGGATAACGATTCGATTTGATTCATCGCACAATGCCACCTCAAGCTAAAGTATTCATTCATTTACCCTATAATCAATCATCTATCTGTATGGTTAAGCATTTTTTACTGAACATCGCAGCCATGGTAGCTCTAACTAAAGCTATTTACTGGAAGGTAGTGGCTAAAAGTTTCGATTCATCGGGAATAGGGCTGGTTATATATGAGAAACCTGTTTTTTCTTCGTGCTATGAATCACGAAAAGAAGATAATCCACCGCAATGTGATGAGAATGCCCGGGCAAAAACTTCATGGTAAACAACAGCATTTGAGTGAAGTATCACAATCATAATCATTATCATAATCATCATTATCATTTTTTACGTTTAGGTATACACTTCTTGATGGCTGCATTTCCCCAATTCCAAAAACAAATACAATCAGCAAAATACAATTAGGAATTACACACTAGGCACGAGCTCGGAAAATACACAACTGTGAGATCGATTAAAGAGGAGACAGAGTTTATGAACCCAAAGCTCAAAGCCTCAAAAGCAATCGGCTTATTATGACCTTCAAATACGATGCATTCTTAATGTCTTCTATATACACAAAAGAGGTGATTTCATCAAGACAACAAATTCATTTCATTTGCATACAATCATAAACTATTAGAATCACACTGTTTCTATCAGAAAACCTGGTTTTAGAATAGTGGCCCATCTATATCCTGTAAAAACAGGCCCATGTTATGAATAATACGAGAAAAGTGACTCAACATGATAACCCAAAACAGACACCTCGCCTATTGCACCACCTATAAGAATCCTCAATCCAATTTCATTTGCATACAGCATTGGCCTAATATAAGCTCCATATGCAGCTAAAGAACTAAAAGACGCAAAACATAAGTCCAATATTAAACATAAGTAATCACTATATGAACTAGAATTTAATAAACTCACTGGTTAGGCCGATGACCACGATGAGTGCGATTCACTCATCATTTTAGGTCAATCTGAGCTAAAACATCTAAAAACACTCCAAAATGCATCAAAATCTTGAAAAGATCTCAAAATTGTGTTTTATATGTTTCGGATGCAAAATGTTTAAAATCGATGAAAAACGAACAAAGTTTGCATAATTGGCGTTTCGGTCCCGTCTTTCAAAAATTGACAGAAATAGTCCCTGAGCACGTATTTTAAAAAGAAAAGTCACCAAAGGTCCTTTTGAAATCATAAGTTGTCATAATTAGTCCTTTGGTGAAATAATTTCAAAAGTTTTGAGAAATTACAGTTTAATCCCTGGATTTTTAAATTTGTCAAGTTTAGTCCTCAGGTTTCACAATATGACAGATTTGGTCCCTTGAATATTTGAGTTGCACATGTTTGACCCTTGGATAGCATTTTCAGAATTTACATTAGTGGTCCCTGGAATTTCAGAATGTGCAACTATGGTCCCTAAAAGTTAAATGAGTTTCATAACCTATCCAAAGTCCAAATATAAACACTAACCCAAGCCAAGGCCCAAAGTTAACATCCAGGTCCAATCCAATCCTTCAACCCGGTCAACCCAATACCCATACCCGGTCAAAACACCAATATCAACCCAACCCTTTCCTCTGTCTTCCCAATTTCCCGCCCAAGGAGACCCCTGCTCCCAAGAACCCTAGCTTTCCCAGTACCCCAAACCTCTTCTTTCTCTCCTCCCCAAACACTCCACCCCCATCACTCTTTTACCCACCTACATCAAAACCCAAGTCCTCCCTTCACCTTCTTTAACCGGTTTCACCCAAATCCCTAACCCACTACTCCTCTTCCCCATTGCCACTGTGGCAATCCAAGAATAAAAGTCCCCATGGATGGCTCAGATGTGTCTCATTTGGTACCTACTTAATCAAAGGCTAGGATCAAGAGTTGAAGAAGCACAAGATTGAACCTTGGCTGTTTTTACTCACAAAGAAAGCACAAATGAAGATTTGAAGACTTGAAGACCTAGGTTTTAGTATAAATAGGACCTCTTGTAGCCATTCATTGGCACCCCCTAGTTTTAATTTAAAACCAGTCTTAGTTTATTTATTTGTAACCTGCTTTTAATTAATGAAGAATCCCTTTTGATAAATCTTTTTTTTTAGTACTTTAATTCTTGTGTTAGTTATCAGTTAAAGTTTAATCCAAGTCAGTTTCAAAGAAAAAAAAGAGAAAAGAAAAGGGTGGTCAAAACCTTCGTAAAAAGAGTGTTTGGTTTAAGCAGAATTTAGTCTCAAAAACACTTTTTAACCCGTTTGACTTGTCAAAGTCAAAGTCTTTTTCATGTTCTAAGTAAATTAGGTGATTTAGAAATTGGTCTACCAAGTTGTGTGCAAGTTCAGTAAAAAAAAAATAGTGTTCCTGTCTATTTGGTTCAACAGTGGGTGCTAACTCAGGCCCCACTCAAGTGCTTAATTGATTTCTAAGATAAGCAAGTCTTGTTCTTTTACTAGGTTAATAAGTCACCAACTCGATTGTGTCCACTTCAAAGGCATCAAATAAGCATTTAACTTGTTTAAATTTGGAGTTTGAACCGCCATTTCCTTTGTTTTCATCTTCTCAAGATCAAAGAATCAAAATAGTTAAAAAGCCAAGCTGATCTCAGCTTATTTTCAAGCTTTAAACAGCTTATCTTTGTCCCTAACTTTGTTTGTACTACATCTCCACCAACCTAACTTTGTTTTGCAGCTTATACCTTGCTTGGAAGCTCACTCTTCAGCTCAAAAATAAGCTCTAAAATAGACCCCTCCAGGCTACTGTTTTGCAGCCTGCAACTACAGCCACAGGTCATGTTATGTTTCAGTTAGCTTATTGGGTCATGCAGTAAGCTTGTTTTAGTAGCTTAAAGTAAAAACTTTAGGATTTAGCTTATCTAGTCTCATTAGTGCTTATTTAGAGTTAACTTAATGGTATTTTTTTAGGCTAGCTTAGTATTAAGTAATTTGATCTGCCAACTGCTTCCCCTTAGTCTCATAGCTTATTGTGCTTAAGTTCATCTTATTCACACATTAGTTGATAAATTTTTCTTTGTAGAATGGTTTAAGGCTTCTCTTGTTTAGTTGGTGTTGTAAAAATGTGCTAAAGGGGTGTTTGTTTCTCTTCAAAATCTGTAGCAAGTTAAAAAAGGTGTTTGGTTGCTACTGTTGGAACAAGCTAATTCAAACAGCTTATTGACAAGTTTTGAAAGAAAAGTTTTTCACAAAAGTTCATGGTTTAATCTCACTTTCAATATTTACAAGGGAGTGTTTGGTTTTTAGCTTAAAAAGGTGTTGGTTTGTGTTCTGTCCAAAACAGTGAGCAAAAAGCAGTTTAAACTGCTTATTGACTAAGTTTCATAAATAAAGTTTTCACAAAAACTGCTTATCTCATCACCCTTTACTAGTTCCAAAAGAAAAGTTGAAAAAAAAATTTTGATTTTCAAAAAGGGTACCAAGGGGATTCGAACCCTGGTCCCTAAGCTCAACACACTAACACTCCACGCCAAACCATCTGCCCTTGGGACTTTATCAGTTGTACTTTGCACTATTAAGTATTTTAGTGTCACTTAGGCAGTTTTGCTTATAAGCCAACTTTGGCTTATTTCGAGCTTATTTCCAAAGCAACTTCCAGATTTCTCAATTTTCCTAGATCAAGCATTAACCTAAGTAGTTTTCTGTAATTTTTCAGATTTTTCAAAAGTAGTTTAGTATTTTTAATTATTTAATTAGATTAAACTAGTTTTTAATTCGTAATAATTAATTTAAAAGTCAAAAAAATATTCCGCTTTTTCCTAAAATTATTTTTGGTCAATTAGGACGAGGAAAATTGATTTCACCCCAGAGCCCTTAAATTGCAAAACTTTTACGCTTATGGCTCGGGTTGTTTTACTGGATTTTTACGTTTTGCGTTTTGCACCCTAGGACTTAGTGTAGCTTAGTTTTATCATTCCTTAGGTTTAGTGATAGTTTATTTTAGTTTCTTAGGGTTCCTTGCCTTAATTACCTTCCGTTAATTAAATTGTAGAATTCAGTAATCAAATCCAAAAATCTTTAAAACCAATTCAAGTTCAAATCACGAAACTCAACGAATCCTTCCATTCACACCTCGTTGGGATACCCACCGGAAATCACTTTCCGGATCACTTTATCACACCCGTGAGGCTTGGCACGTTGACCTTTTCCTAAAGGGTTAATTTGTCGAATTTTACGATTAATTTGATATACGTTGATATTGTGTTTTTCACCACTCACTTCACAACGAATCAAATTTTGGCGCCGCTGCCGGGGAGGTGTGTTGCGACAATATCGTAAAGTTTTTGCGATTAGTGACTTGAAGATCCTTCCTCGTGAAGTTACCGTTTTTCATAAAATCCAAAAATACAAAAATACTCTTCTCATTCCTCTTATCCGTATGATTCTATTTCTCTTACCTCAAAACCGTTTAATTCTATCTCTTTAACCCTCTATGTGTTTAATTCTAATGACGACGATCAACTTCGGTGTATGGAAAAGGATCAACATCATTGTCACAAGTGTGTGTGTGCGCGGTGTGGAAGGTCTAGTTCAAGCGAATTTTGCAATTTGTGCGAACTATCCATCAAAAAGTCTTTTCAAAGTTATTTCGACCACCCGCCACAACCCGAACCCGTTCAAATGTCGGAGTTACCCCAAGCACCTACCGAGGGTTACGAGGACGATTTCTTTGAATTTAGAGCCCGTAATCTAATTGAAAAAATTCAAGCCAATGAAAAAAGGTCGAGAATAAAAATTGATTACGATGAACCGCTCAAACGCCGGAGATCATAACGGAAGTGGTGGAAATTGCTAGCTCTAAGAGCACACCACTTGTCCCACCTCCTAATCTTCTCGAACGTTTTTACCGACGATTTCTTTAGGGTCGAAATGACATGATTCAAAACTTTAATTGAACTTCGTCAAGATTCAACTCGGAAATAACCTACCTCCATTTTGTGATGTTGTTGAACCCTCGATTCCTATTTCCGAGCCCGAAATACCTTTGTTTGATCAAAATTATTACTACGGTTGTGGAGACTTGTTACCACAAGGTTTTCGTTATTACAAATGTATGTGCGAAAGTGGTGTGGAAACTATCTTGTCAATGGATGTTGTTCGATTTACCGAGAATTCATTTGCTTATGATTCTAACCCGAATCTTTCGCTTATCCTCAAAACAATTTCAATTACCCTCCACAAAATTCATACAAACCAGAATCAGATTTTCATCATTTCAATGATCAAACCTCATTTCAAAGTTTCTCTCCTCAATACCCTCATTGTGCTAAGTGTGGGGGTCCTCATGATGATTATCAATGTCAATCGTGGAATCAAAATTACTATGGACTCGATCCTTGTTATAACACTTCGGAATTGACAAAGTCCAACCCCACAACTTCCGTCATTAATCAATTTCCTCAGATAATTCTTGAAGAACTTTCCGAGGAACAAGTCGCTCTCAACGAAGATTACTAGCCGATGAGCTAGCGGCTCAAAAGCTCTCCTCTTTAACGAAGCTTGCTGCCTCGATGACGAGGATGAGGAAGATTGGGAGATGACAAAGGACAAGGTGCATATCTCAAGCCCACAAAGTACCGCACATGTCCACTCTCCGCCTTATCTTGCCTATCTACCTTAGAACCGCCGGATAATCTTTTAATGGGGACGAAAATCTTAGCACTATCCTCGAAGCGGAACCGTCTTGTGTTGAGAACCTTGTCCCAACCCCAGTGAGTCCGAGGTTATCTTGATAATATGTTTGATGAGCCTCGATGATGATTCTCTCCTCCTTGACATCCCAAACGATCATGTCGAGATGTTCTCCGATTCGACAACGATTGTACTCGCTTGACGATTCTTTATCTTATAGAGACATCGATTATGTCGAGGAGTTACCTTCCGAGCTAGTTAGCTTAGAGGAAGTGAGAGATTCGATGATCCGGAAATCGAGGACTAGATACTTCGTGAAAAATTGTTCAATGTAAATCTCCTCGTTTCTAAGATCGAATCATTTTGTGCTAAACCAGCTTCAGCTCCTATCCCCATTGAGGATAGTGACTCTATCTTGGAAAAGCCCGAACCATTTTCTGAGTTTGAGGCTTTTTCCAATGATTCTCTTCCGGAATTTGATGTATTCCGCTTTGATGACGATCATACTGAAAAGGAGAGTAGTGGCATTCCCACTTTTCATATTTCTCTTCCTGAGTATGAGTCGTCCACATTTGAATTACCTCCTCCTTCCGAAAGGAGTAGACTTTTCCATGAGGAGTTCGCCGGTGAACTCGCTCACATCGACCCTCTTCCTCCGGGAATTGAGGATGAGCTTTTTGAGCAAAATGCTCTACATCCCCTTTCATCCATGAGTAACTCATTTACCTCGAGGATTTTACCGTGGTTGATACTTGCACTTCATTCCTCTCCGAGGATAAAGTTTTCAAACCCGTATCTTACCTTTCAAGGAGTTCACTCTCGGATATTTCTTAAGTCCAACACGGATGTTGTGACTTTCTTCATGGTGGAAAAGATTTTGAACATTCCGCTAATGTTCCTCAATCTAATCTTTTGCCCACCTATCCCACCCGCTGTCAAGTAATTGACACTTTGCCTTCTCCTCCCATTTCTTCTCCATGTCTTAACTCCTACGAGTGAAGATACCATCTTTGACCCCGTGATTTCTCATTCTTTTGAGCCGGAATATATCTCATCGATTGTGGAACTTTCACGTGCTTCAAATGTTTGTCCAAACATCTTGAATGAAAGTCCATGGAGATTGTTTCTTCCACTTTGCTTCCCATGAACCAATGAATGCGGGGATCGAGTCAAGCTAGCGACGGGAAACAAAAACGAGAGTACACCATATGGGTTTTCACCAGATTCGACTTCTTTCTACTTTCTACCACCCTAGTGCGGGGAGTTGCCTCATTGTTGTATAAAGGTTTTTGATATAAAAAAAAAAAAAAAAAAAAAATCAAATAATGGCCGTAGTATTTCCCTTTTACGTTTTAGTTTCGGCATAACCGCTGTACTTTGAATATTGAGGGCAATATTCATTTCTAGTGTGGGGAATTCTGAATTTTATCATATAAATATACCAATTCCCGTTTTGGCAAAATTTTTTCGAGTAAGTGTTTGCACTTACTCATGCGGTTATCATCCGCTTTGTCTAATAAACAAAAGGATTGGCTAATCCAGAGAAAACGGCTCTTGGTAAAGATTTATCAAACCGTTGACGGCTTGCAATTTGCCCAAAATTGTATGGTGTTATTTCACCATATCTTTAATTAGTGAAGAGTCGACTAGCCCGCAAGTTTATGGCTTGTGGTAAAGGCGTTGGAAAACCATAATTGGTAATCGACTCACCAAAGATATTTTATCTAAGAGTTGGCTAGTCCGTACAAACGGCTTACGTAAAGACAAATCAAAACCGCTGAAAGTGGTGGTTTGCTCAAAATCATATGGTTATTTGTACCATAGTTCTTACTGAACTAAAACATTTGGCTACTCGTAAGTAATGGCTTTTGGTAAAGAGATTCAAATCCATTAAGTTTTTCAAAAGATTGCTAGGACTAGCAATGTTTTAGTATGGGGATTTGATGAGTGCAGATTCACTCATCATTTTAGGTCAACTGAATCTGAAAACATCTAAAACACTCCAAAATGCATCAAAATCCGAAAAGATCTCAAAATTGTGTTTTATATGTTTCGGATGCAAAATGTTTAAAATCGATGAAAACGAACAAAGTTTGCATAATTGGCGTTCGGTCCCGTCTTTCAAAAATTGATGTAAATAGTCCCGAGCACGTATTTTAAAAGAAAAGTCACCAAAGGTCCTTTTGAAATCATAAGTTGTCATAATTAGTCCTTTGGTGAAATAATTTCAAAAGTTTTGAGAAATTACGTTTAATCCCTGGATTTTTAAATTTGTCAAGTTTAGTCCTCAGGTTTCACAATATGACTGATTTGGTCCCTTGAATATTTGAGTTGCACATGTTTGACCCTTGGATAGCATTTTCAGAATTTACATTAGTGGTCCCTGGAATTTCAGAATGTGCAACTATGGTCCCTAAAAGTTAAATGAGTTTCATAACCTATCCAAAGTCCAAATATAAACACTAACCCAAGCCAAGGCCCAAAGTTAACATCCGTGTCCAATCCAATCCTTCAACCCGGTCAACCCAATACCCATACCGGTCAAAACACCAATATCAACCCAACCCTTTCTCTGCTCTCCCATTTCCAAGTGAGACCCTGCTCCCCAAGAACCCTAGCTTTCCAAGACCCCAAACCTCTTCTTCTCTCCTCCCCAAACACTCCACCCCATCACTCTTTTACCCACCTACATCAAAACCCAAGTCCTCCTTCACCTTCTTTAACCGGTTTCACCCAAATCCCTAACCCACTACTCCTCTTCCCCATTGCCACTGTGGCAATCCAAGAATAAAAGTCCCCATGGATGGCTCGGATGTGTCTCATTTGGTACCTACTTAATCAAAGGCTAGGATCAAGAGTGAAGAAGCACAAGATTGAACCTTTGCTTTTACTCACAAAGAAAGCACAAATGAAGATTTGAAGACTTGAAGACCTAGGTTTTAGTATAAATAGGACCTCTTGTAGCCATTCATTGGCACCCCTAGTTTTAATTTAAAACCGTCTTAGTTTATTTATTTGTAACCCGCTTTTAATTAATGAAGAATCCTTTTGATAAATCTTTTTTAGTACTTTAATTCTTGTGTTAGTTATCGCTAAAGTTTAATCCAAGTCCGTTTCAAAGAAAAAAAGAGAAAAGAAAAGGGTGGTCAAACCTTCGTAAAAAGAGTGTTTGGTTTAAGTAATTTAGTCTCAAAACACTTTTAACCCGTTTGACTTGTCAAAGTCAAAGTCTTTTTCATGTTCTAAGTAAATTAGGTGATTTAGAAATTGGTCTACCAAGTTGTGTGCAAGTTCAGTAAAAAAAAAATAGTGTTCCTGTCTATTTGGTTCAGCAGTGGGTGCTAACTCAGGCCCCACTCAAGTGCTTAATTGATTTCTAAGATAAGCAAGTCTTGTTCTTTTTACTAGGTTAATAAGTCACCAACTCAGTTGTGTCCACTTCAGTGCATCAAATAAGCATTTAACTTGTTTAAATTTGGAGTTTGGAACTGCCATTTCCTTTGTTTTCTTACTGTCTCAGAACCAACAGTCAAAATAGTTAAAAAGCCAAGCTGATCTCAGCTTATTTTCAAGCTTTAAACAGCTTATCTTTGTCCCTAACTTTGTTTGTACTACATCTCCACCAACCTAACTTTGTTTTGCAGCTTATACCTTGCTTGGAAGCTCACTCTTCAGCTCAAAAATAAGCTCTAAAATAGACCCCTCCAGGCTACTGTTTTGCAGCCTGCAACTACAGCCACAGGTCATGTTATGTTTCAGTTAGCTTATTGGGTCATGCAGTAAGCTTGTTTTAGTAGCTTAAAGTAAAAACTTTAGGATTTAGCTTATCTAGTCTCATTAGTGCTTATTTAGAGTTAACTTAATGGTATTTTTTTTTAGGCTAGCTTAGTATTAAGTAATTTGATCTGCCAACTGCTTCCCCTTAGTCTCATAGCTTATTGTGCTTAAGTTCATCTTATTCACACATTAGTTGATAAATTTTTCTTTGTAGAATGGTTTACGGCTTCTCTTGTTTAGTTGGTGTTGTAAAAATGTGCTAAAGGGGTGTTTGCTTCTCTTCAAAATCTGTAGCAAGTTAAAAAAGGTGTTTGGTTGCTACTGTTGGAACAAGCTAATTCAAACAGCTTATTGACAAGTTTTGAAAGAAAAGTTTTTCACAAAAGTTCATGGTTTAATCTCACTTTCAATATTTATGCGGAGTGTTTGGTTTTAGCTTAAAAGGTGTTGGTTTGTGTTCGTCCAAAGCAGTGAGCAAAAGCGTTTAACTCGCTTATCGACTAAGTTTCATAAATAAAGTTTTCACAAAAGTGCTTATCTCATCACCCTTTACTAGTTCCAAAAGAAAAGTTGAAAAAAATTTGATTTTCAAAAGGGTACCAAGGGATTCAACCTCGGTCCCTAAGCTCAACACACTAACACTCCACGCCAAACCATCTGCCCTTGGGACTTTATCAGTTGTACTTTGCACTATTAAGTATTTTAGTGTCACTTAGGCAGTTTTGCTTATAAGCCAACTTTGGCTTATTTCGAGCTTATTTCCAAAGCAACTTCCAGATTTCTCAATTTTCCTAGATCAAGCATTAACCTAAGTAGTTTTCTGTAATTTTTCAGATTTTTCAAAAGTAGTTTAGTATTTTTAATTATTTAATTAGATTAAACTAGTTTTTAATTCGTAATAATTAATTTAAAAGTCAAAAAAATATTCCGCTTTTTCCTAAAATTATTTTTGGTCAATTAGGAAGTAGGAAAATTGATTTCACCCCCGTAGCCCTTAAATTGCAAAACTTTTACGCTTATGGCTCGGGTTGTTTTACTGCATTTTACGTTTTGCACCCTAGGACTTAGTGTAGCTTAGTTTTATCATTCCTTAGGTTTAGTGATAGTTTATTTTAGTTTCTTAGGTTCCTTGCCTTAATTACCTTCCGTTAATTAAATTGTAGAATTCAGAATCAAATCCAAAAATCTTTAAAACCAATTCAAGTTCAAATCACGAAACTCAACGAATCCTTCCATTCACACCTCGTTGGGACACGACCCGGAAATCACTTTCCTAAGATCACTTTTATCACACCGTGAGGCTCGCACGCTGACCTTTTCCTAAAGGGTTAATTTGTCAAATTTTACGATTAATTTGATATACGCTGATATTGTGTTTTCACCACTCACTTCACAACGAATCAA
This sequence comes from Chrysanthemum lavandulifolium, assembly GCA_022545495.1. Taxonomy (NCBI): domain Eukaryota; kingdom Viridiplantae; phylum Streptophyta; class Magnoliopsida; order Asterales; family Asteraceae; genus Chrysanthemum; species Chrysanthemum lavandulifolium. The sequence continues at coordinate 242,414,927 of CM040244.1, forward strand.
CCGCCACGCCACCTGTCAGTTTAAGTAATACATACAACCATCCACCTAACTTAACAGTATCAAACACCAACCTAAAAAAGCTTGTCTCACTCCCAAACGAATGAATATCAATATAATCAAAAAAATCCCTATCAACATATATATACTTGCTGCATCTTTATTACAAAGCAAATACTTACTACAGTCATGCATCTTAAACAAAAACTCTAGGAACAGGCTCGAGACTCGGGTTGCAAGAAGGCTTGCATTTGATCTCTCTCGTAGTACTGTCTTTAGTCCGACTCCAGCTGCATTTGCAATTGGATGAATTCCTTGAGATAAACCCTCCATGTATGCTGGATTTTCCCCTTTCCTATTGGTAGTGGATACCAAAACGAGAAACAATTGATTCCAGTTATGTTAAGCATGTCTAGATAGAATCCCACATCGGTTATGGAGAATAAATGGTACCACCTAATATACCTAAGTTTGTATCAAATGTATTCGGTATCATGACCATGAGTTATGCCATAACTCAGCGCAACATCAGCTTTAACATTTTAACCTTAAGTCACAAAAAAACATCATAACTCAACCTTTTAAGCCTCACTTTTTCTTTTTTCCATTAAAAAAAAAAAAAAAAAAAAAAAAAAAAAACTAATTTTAATTCATGTCGCATGACTTGCATCTTAACCGAGTTACCATGGTAACTGGGGTAACACTCTGCCCTTTACTCAAACGCACGATATCATAACTCATGCCATAACTTGCGTTAAGGCCATGCCACATAAGCATAACGCAAGAGTTGCGTTAACATACCACATGCTCTTACGGGTGAGTTATGGGCTCTCGGTTTGAAGAAGTTTATATGTTGTTGTAGAAGTCATTAAATCTGCAACTTTATATAACATCTTAATTTTTAGAGTAAATTACACCGTTCGTCCCTATGATTTGCCCAAAATAACACCGCAAGTCTTTTTGTTTTCATTTTTGCGTCATGAGTCCTTATAATGAAGTTTGGTAACACCATCAGTCCCTATCTCTAACGATCGTTATCTTTCTCCGTTAACTCGTCCGTTTTCTTACATTTTTATCCGTTTTCGTCCGTTTTTATACGTTTCTTCCGTTTTCATACATTTTTATCCGTTTTCGTCCGTTTTTATACGTTTTCGTCCGTTTTCTTACGTTTTTATCCATTTTCGTCTGTTTTTATACGTTTTCGTCCGTTTTCATACGTTTTTATCCATTTTCATCTGTTTTTATACGTTTTCGTCCTTTTTGCTGTGTTTTCATATCTTTTATATGTTTTCGTCCAGCTTTTTTACGCTTTTATCCATTTGCGCTCTGCTTTAACACGTTTCGCCCATTTTATAGGTTTTCATCTGCTTTTATCGTTAACTCCTCACATGCCATGCACATGGTGGTAGAACAATCGTCGTCCGCTCTTATACGTCAGTCCGTTTTATACGCCGCCCGCTTTTGTTTGTTTTACATTTTCGTCCGTTGTTATATGTTTTCTAACGTTCATAAGTTTTATCTGCTTTTATACGTCATCCGCTTTCTTAAGTTTTATCCGTTTCGTCCGTTTTATACGCTGCTCGTGTTCACCGCTTTTATACGCTGCCTTTTTATACATTTTATCCGTTTCCCTGCTTTTATATGTTTTCGGCCGCTTTTATCCGCTTTGTTCATTTTACTGTTTCGCCCATTTTATACGTCATCCGCTTTCATACGTATTTATCTGTTCTCGTAAGTTTTTATACGTTTTCGTCCATTTTGCTGTATTCATATGTTTTATATGTTTTCGCCCGATTTTTACGCTTTATCCATTTTAAATACGTGTTTATACGTTTTCGTCCATTTTTATAAGTTTTCATACGCTTTTATACGTTTTTGTCCATTTTCAAAAACAGACAAAACAGATAAAAACGTAAGAAAAAACGTATAAAATGAAGAAACAAAATGTATTTAAAAAAAGCCATTTATACCACCTGTTGTTTAAAAAAATGGACGAAAACATATAAAAACAGATAAAAACCTGTAAACATATAAAAACGTATAATGGACGAAAACGTTTTCGAGGTCTTTTTCGTTTCAGGTTCGTAACCAACAGCCATTAGTAAAATCGTAGCGTTTGGTTCATTATTATTTCCCTCATAAAGAAAAAGAAAAATTCTCTTATCTATACTACATATAATGGGTGTATGGTCAAACCTTGAAAAGTGAAATCTTAAAAGTCAAATGTGAGAGAAATGCATAGTATAATTAATATTTTTATTAAAACACCCCATTACTTAAAAATACTATAATTTATTTACATTGTACAACCAAATAAAAACATATATACCAAATTAAAAACAATCAATTAAAACACACTTATTAATAAGTACAATAAAATTTTCAAAATGTACAATTTAAACAAGCTACAACATAATCCAAAATATAAAATAATTAAACACACTAATTAATATTATTTTTAAAACAACATAAAATGAAAAATACATTTTATTATACACATTATACAAATTAATAAAACACACAAAGCTTCATACAAGCTAACAAGTTGATGGTATATATAGTTTTGAAAACCGGACAGGACGAAATGGTTCAACCAGGAACCGGTGTCGCCACCGGTTCGACTAACCAATAAAAGCCATTCGAAAACGAACCAGAGAGGACTCGTTGAAACCGATACAAAATGGTGAAAAGAAATGATTTGCATGACTAAACTTCATGCCTAAAGATATGTCTAACTCTAAGATGATGACACATGACAAGATTTATGTATGCATTGTTTTTTGGTTACTTATTTGTATTAAGTTGCTTTCATGATATTCAAAATAGTGATCAACCTTGGTCGGGGAAAGATACCCGGTCACCAATGATTAAGGACAAATAGTGATTATTCCACTTGGCTACTGGTGAAATACTAAGAACTTCCATTTATGCTAGAGGTGGCAAAATGGTTGGGTTGGGTTGGGTTGGGTCTTGGGTTTTAGATGGGTATAGGTCTATGGGGGTGTTTGGGATTGATTATTCAAAATAGATTATGCGTTTTGAAAACGGATAATCAGATAATTGGCGGTTACAAAACGTGATTTTAAAATCTAGTGTTTGGATTTGATTATGCTGTTTGATATCGCAATAATCAGAAAATCAGTTTTTACAGTGTTTGGCAAATGTGATTATTTAATCATTTTTAGTAGTAAATGACGAAAAAGGACATTTTTTAGTTTACTGATATATACATATTAACAAGAGTGTAACAATTATTATTCTTCACTAAATAAAAAACCTGGTACACTTATTTTTTGTTGTTAATTACGGAGTATTTAAAAACCTGGATGGGCCTTTAGCCATTTAGAAAACATTAAAAAACACGAACATATTGGGCTTAAAAAAAATAGGTTTTGTCACTACTAGTAGGGTTTTATATATATGTAATCACTTTCTAGCTTACTTTTTGGTATCTTTCCCAGCAGCCAAATGACGAAGAAAAAAAGGTAAGAAAAATTAGAATCGGTTTTAAGGTAAAAGATTTTTCAAAAACGCCATCCAGCTATACATCAATTTGGATGTTGTTATGTTGGTATTCTTCAAAAACGCCATGGTTTTTTTTTTTTTTCTTATCAATTTGGATGTTGTTATGTTGGTATCTTCGTCACTTTCTAGCTTACTTTGGGGTGAATGGGTAATTTCATTAGAATAAGGAAATCGCGTTTGCAAAAAGTAAGTCACTGGTTGCTTTTCAAAAACGGCGTTTTGGGTATATCAAAACGTGAAAAATCGATTTTTAGATCTTGTTATCCAAACACTTGAAATTTGATTTTGCGCTTTCGATCGTGAAAATCGAGATAATCGAGGGTAAACGCACTCCCAAACACCTCTATATGGGTATGGGTCAGATGGGTCCACTTGGAAGGATGGGTGCAGATGGGTATAGGTATAGATGGGTAAGAGTCGGGTCGGTCGGGTTTTTGGGTTTCTTTGGTTTTTTTTATTTCATCACGAACATAATAATTAATTATGTAAATAAAGACAAAAAGTATTCAATATCAATTTTTAAGTTTTGTTAGTTTTATACGTTCAGTCCGCTTTTTACGTTTTCCCGCTTTTTCACGTTTTCGTTAAATTGTTTACGTTTTGTCCGCTTTTACGTTTTCGTATGTTTTTCGTTTCGTCCACTTTTAACGCTTTTTTACGTTTTATCCGCTTTTGCGTTTTCGTCGTTTTTTTTTTTCGTTTTGTCCGTTTTACGTTTTCGTCCGGTTTTACGTTTTCGTCGCTTTTACACTTTTCGTCGATTTTTACGTTTTGTCCGGTTTACACGTTTTCGTCCGTTTTAACGTTTTTGTCCGTTTTACACGTCGTCAGGTTTTACGTTTTCGTCATGTTTTACACGCCGTCCCTTTTTACGCTTTTGTCCGTTTTACACGCCGTCCGCTTTTTATGTTTCGTCCGTTTTACACGCCGTCCGCTTTTGTCCGTTTTACACGCCGTGCTTTGTTACGCTTTGCCCGCTTTCACGTTTCGTCGCTTTTTACGTTATCTTGGGTTTTTCACGTTTTCGTCCGCTTATTTACGTTTTGTCCGTTTTACATATTTTAAATCGCTTTTTACATTTTAAACGTTTTTATGCGTTTTTGCGTTTCGTCCGCTTTTTTATGTTTTCATCCGTTTTACGTTTCGTTAGTTATTTTACTTTTTGTCCGTTTTACGTTTCGCCCATTTTATCGTTGCCGTCCGTTTTTACGTTTCCGCCGTTTTCACGTTTTCGTCCATTTTACGTTTTGTCCGTTTTACGCACGCCTTTTTACGTTTTCGTCGGTTTTGACACTTTTAACGTTTTTTCTTGTTTTTGCGTTTTTGTCGGCTTTTTACGTTTTTATCCGTTTTACACGCCGTCCGTTTCTTTTATCTTTTATCCGCTTTACGCTTTTGTTCGTTTTACGTTTCCGTCCATTTTATTACGTTTTCGTCCATTTTTACGTTTTCATCGGTTTTATCGTTTCGTCCTTTTTATGTTTTGTCCGTTTTACACGTTTTAAATCGCTTTTTACGCCGTCCGCTTTTAATGTTCTCTGTTTCACACGATTTCTTGAGGTTTTTTTTTTTTTTTTTTACCGCTTTACACGTTTTTTGTTTTATCATTTTACGTTCGCCGTCTGTTTTTACGTTTCGCCTTGAAACGAAAAAAGAAAAAACGTAAAACAGAGAAAACCGTAAAACCGGCGAAAATGTATTAAAACGGTCGAAACGTAAAAATGGACGGAAACGTAAAACGGACAAAACGTAAAAAGTTAAATTACTAGTAAAACGAGTAAAACGCAAAAATCGGACAAAAGCGTGAAAACAGCAAAAACGTAACTAAACATAATGAAACGTAAAACGGACAAAATGTAAAAACGGACGAAAACGTAAAACGGACAAAACGTAAAAACGGGCGATAACGTGTTAAACGACAAAACGATAAAACCCGACGAAAACGCAAAATGTAAAAATGTCAAAAATAGAGCGAAACGTAAAATTGACGAAACGAAAACCGGCGAAACGTAAAACGGACAAAAACGATAAAACTCGACGGCGTGCAAAACATAAAAATTGTCAAAAAGACGAAAACGTAAAACCGACGAAAACGTAAAACCTGACAAAAAACGTAAAAGGACAAAACGAAAACCCGACAAAACGTGCAAAACGTAAAAAGCAGACGAAACGTAAAACGGAAAAATCGAAAAAATTTTAAACGTGAAAAAACAAGTAAAAGGTAAAACAAACAAAACGTAAAACGGACGAAACGTAAAACCGACAAAACGTAAAAGCGGATTAAAACGTAAAAGCGAAAACGTAAAAACGGACAAAACGAAAACTCGACGAAAACGCAAAACGTAAAAATTGTCAAATGGGACAAAATGTAAAAAATGATGAAAACGTAAAACGGTCAAAATCTTAAAAAACAGATGGAAACGTGAAAAATAGGCGAAAACGTAAAAATGACGAAACGTAAAAAGCGAAACGTAAAACCGAGCAAAACGAAAAAGCGGACGAAAACATGTAAAACCGACGAAAACGTAAAACCGGAGGAAAACGTAAAATGGACAAAACATAAAAACTGCATTTAAAACGTGCAAAAACGTAAAAATGCATTTAAAACGTAAAAGCGGACAAAATCAAAAAAACAGATTTAAACGTGAAAAATAGGCGAAACGTAAAAAAGAGGAAAACGGACAAAAGCGTAAAAAGCAGATGAAAACGTAAAACGGACAAAACGTAAAACCGTTAAAAGCGGACAAAACGATAAAAGGGACGAAAATGATAAAATTAGGCGTGAGTGATTTTTATAATTTTAGTTAACCATCAACTTAAACCATGTAAATATTCAGACTAGACCCGTATGGGTATATTATTGACCCAACTGTAATCCATCAATATTAATTAATTAAAATAAACTATACCCAACTAGACCCATCTATTAAAATAAACTAAACCCATTTAGACTCATCTCATTTAAAAAGAGTAAATTACAGATTCGTCCCGGGTTTGCGTTGACCATGTGGTTTAGTCCTTGACCAAAAATTGCACCATACGCCTTAAGTGTGAAACGTTATGCACTGTTCGTCCCTCCGTCCATCCGGGCCCACCAACTCAAGATAACGTCGGCTAACTAAGGTTTTAAAGGGTATATCCGCTATTTCCTAAAAACATAGTTAATTGAGGTGTTACCCACATGTTCCATCGCTTTCTTATCCGCCTTTCCCCTCTCTCTTTGAATCATGGGACCTTATAAATATCAACCGGCTCGATACCAATCAGGACCTTAGTTTTATCAACCTTATCACTTTACCAAGCAAACCCAACACGATACAAGTATACCCGCGTGAAACAAACACAAACAAAGCTTAGAAATAAGATGAGAAAGATGGTGACTTGATGTTATATTCGTGTATGTGAGATGATAAGATAAACACAAGATGTTGTATATTCAATAAAGAAAAACACACACACACACTTTTTACACACCCTCAAATGACCATTCGAGGGTATTTATAATACAAGACATGAAAACCTAAAAGGCTTTCCTATGGGCTTGACTTGGGCTTTTCGTGGACTTGGGTTTGGACATGGGTTACACGCCATTATTCAATGCAAGCTTAACTAAACTAAAGCCCATTTAGCTTAGTCCAATCCACGAGCCCGTTGACTATTCTATCACTATATCTAACACACGATACAAAGTTCCTAAACGTGAATGACCATCACTTCTAATAAAACAATTAAGGCTAACAGAATCACACACAGAAACATCAAAGTAGATGTTTCTTCATCCTTTTTCAAGGTCAAATGTACATCTATAAATGGAATCGAAGCCACCTGTGTTCATTCACATCTCACACACAATCACCAAAAATTAGGGTTTTCAAAGATTAATGGTTTTCAAAATTAAGAGAGGGTTTTGTTAATCGAGGTGTTAGAGGCGAATTGAGTTCCAATCAGTATCAAATTCAAAGGATTAGTGTGCTAATTGGAGTTTTTCTTGTTCGGTTCATCCAATCTAACCTATCTCCCATTATCCTCTACTCACCATCACTTCCACAAATCTTGAAATTAAAAGTAAAAACTATTACAAGACTCAAACATAAACGGAAAACAACTCAAGATCTCGGTTGGGTGCACCATTGGTTATAATTGTTAACTATTTCTTTTATGTGTCACCTTAACATCATCGATCTATTATTTTTGAAGCAATGCTTCAATTAAATATCTGAATCTTTAAAGAATGAACAAAACAACTGTTTCATCTAATCTTTTATTCGGTATACACACAAAAAATAAGTGGATAGAAACAACAAGTTGATCTCGCATTATTTTTGGTAATCATACTTGTCCAAAGACATAAACCAAAAAAGATAAAGTCATCACAGATCCATGAGAAGATTTACATTTTCTTTGATGATATCCGAAATTAAAGAAAGATTTATAACAATAGTGTTATTATCTTACTTTTTTTTGTTTAATATACACACAAATTCAATTTAACTACAACCAAACCTACCTTAGACCTTGATATTCAAGACCTTGAAGCCTTTAAATTAAAAACGTCACCCACGAGTCCTCTTGATATCTAAGTGTGGTGGCTGCAAATGGTATAAAGAACACCCTTAACACCACGAAAACCTCCAATCACTACTTCCCAAATCGAATATGTACTGCACCAAAGGTATACCCTTGGTGTTCCATCGATGGTGTCACCCCAACCGCGACAAGGTGATGGCGGTTGAGAGGAGGAGACACCTGGCAGAGGTGGTGGCGGAAGAGAAGTGGCGGTAGCGAGGCCGCCAGATTCCACTATCGTGAACCAAACACTAATCAAAATGGCGAGTGGGGAACGTCAAAATGACGAGGGAGATGAGATGAATATTATGGAGGTGGCGGTGTGGGTGGACGCGCGGTGGTAGTGGCGGTTTAGGAGTAGCTGGCGGCGGCTTCAAGGATAGAGAGAGGCCAGAGTTTAGGTTAGAGAGAGAGTTTTTTCGATTTATGTAATTTTTACTTTAAAAATTGGTATAAATGCTAGTTGCTAGTGAAATGACAGATATACCCTTTTAAAAATCTTAGTTAACGGACGTTAGTGGGAATTGGTGGGCCCAGATGGACGGAGGGACGAACGGTGCATAACGTTTCACACTTAAGGACGTGACGGTCTTTTTTTGGTCAGTGACTAAACCTGCGGTCAACGCAAACCACGAGGACGAACGGTGTAATTTACTCTTTAAAAATTTATTCAACTAGACCCAAATTTAACCATTGGGTCTTAAATTGCCACCTCTAATTTATGCTAAAACTCCTCTCGGAGTTAAAGCAAAGGAAGCTATGGGGAATGTATGTGTTATATGGGTGTAAATTTTTATACAAACTGAATTTAAGCGTCTTCTTTGTACTTTATCTATATTTGTATCAACATATTTGTATGTTGCATTATCCCACATGGGTGGGGTGAGAGAAATTAAAGGTGTTTATAATTGCATTTTCACTCTAGTTAATAATTGTAGCTTAGTTTGACTTTAAAAGAAAAACTTTGATATATGACAAAGAAGACGCTTAAAAATCATGAAGCAACACTAAAATGTAACTTTTAACTAAAATACGATTTTAAAAAGAGTAAAAGATAAAAATACTCTATTTACTAACTCATAATTCATTATCCTTTCTCAATTTCTAAACCAATCATTATGCTTAATTAACTCTTGAGTTAATTACATAAATCGTCTTTGTGGTTTGGTAAAAGTTCTGATCTTGTCCTATAGTTTTTTAGCGGGTTTCGTCCTGTGGTTTACAAATCTTACGGATCTTATCCTCGATCCGACCCGGTCCCAAAAGGACCTCCTGCAAATACTCTAACGTGAGGCTAACATTGTATTTTGGTTTCAACGATCGTTATACAAACCACAGGACGATTTATGTAATTTACTCTTTAAAAAAAAATCTTTTAGTTTTATTATTCAAAATTTTTTAATTTTATTACGATTAAATTTTTAATAAAAAACTTTTTTTATAAAATTTAATTTTAATTTTATTATAATAAATTTATAAAAACAAATTTGAATTTTATTATAATAAATTAAAAAACTATTTTTAATTTTTTTTTTAATTTTTAAAAAATCAAAAATTATAATAAAACTAAAAAATTAATTTTAATTTTATTATAATATTTTTTTTTAAAAACTGCTTTTTCTTTAAAAAAAATAATTTTATTAAAAAAATTAAAGTAAAATTAAAAATTAATTTTATTAAAAGCGTGGTATTTTTTCGACATTCTCATTTTATTTTATTTTCTTTTGATATTGTACATATATTAAGACGTCACAAGATACTGGGCGAAGAAATAAGCTCGTTTTCCCTTTAGTGGTGAGAATGTTTCGGTTTGACTTTAAACAAGGTTTTTTAAGTTTTCTCATGAAACAAATGTTCTCGTAAATTTTACAAATACTTTGGTAATGTTATTATTATTTTTGAAAGGCTAAGATTTTATTAACAAAAAGTTCCAAAACAAAACCTGAAATTGCAAGAAACACAAACAAAAGAAATCAACCAAGAGGTAGAACATCAAAAAGCCTTCAAATTCATCATTCCAAGCCGCCAAACCATGAGAAACCGAAGAAGAATCAAAAGGGTTCAAAAGTTTTTTTTTTTTTAATTTTACTTTAATTTTTTAAAGAAAAAGCAGTTTTAAAAAAATATTATAATAAAATTAAAATTAATTTTTTAGTTTTATTATAATTTTTTTATTTTTTAAAATTTTAAAAAATTAAAAAGTTTTTAATTTATTATAATAAAATTCAAATTTGTTTTTTAAATTTATTATAATAAAATTAAAATTAAATTTTTAAAAAAGTTTTTTTTTATTAAAAATTTAATCGTAATAAAATTAAAAAAAATTTGAATAATAAAACTAAAAAGAAAAAAAAAAAAATTAAGAGTAAATTACATAAATCGTCCATGTGGTTTGTATAACGATCGTTAAAACCAAAATACAATGTTAGCCCTCACGTTAGAGAGTATTTGCAAGGGAGGTCCTTTTTTGGGATAGGGTCAGATCATGGACAAGATCCGTAAGATTTGTAAACCATAGGGACGAAACCCGCTAAAAAAAACTATAGGGACAAGATCCGTAACTTTTACCAAACCACAAGGACGATTTATGTAATTAACTCTTAACTTTTTTTCTCACATTAAGAGACAAACAATACCCTTGTCTTATTCACTAGCCCTCACCACCAATCGCGAGGGACCTGTGATTTTTAAGAGGGTGTTCTTGACAAAAAGAACGTTAAATTAACTAAAGTTACATCATGTTAAACTAAAGTAGTAAAAAAATTGTGGGTGTTGACATACCACAAGCACTATTTGAAATCTTTTCAGACTTCGTGACTTAAAATCGGTGAAGACGCGCCACACCTCAGACATACGTGGGTCCGTCCATGCCACCACCTCGGGCCGCCAAAACTACCACCACTTCCGGCCACACATCATTGATCTAAAACAGCATATGCAACTCGAATCTTGTTACATTTTATTTGAAACATAAATTGTTATTAATAATCATAAATCATTAAACTAAAAAAAAAAATAAAAAAAAGGATGCAAAACCTGTTTTAAACATAGTTTTAAAAGAATGACCTAATTATGCGACATGTAGAACTGTGCATTAGTCGAGAACTGGACCATGAGATTATTTCATTTCGCAAATAACTAATTTAATTTCCCTTTAAGTGTACCGTACATGATTAACATACAGTCAAAGTATAAGAAACATAAAAAATGGTTTTGCTTCCGTCGTGGTAAGTTTATGATTGTAAAGAACGACATGTGATTCTTAACAAGTTCTGATACATATCGAGCTTTTTTTTTTTAAATTTATTTATCAAAATTATACACCTCCCTAATTACAATGGAGGTGAACAAAACCGAGGCATAATAACCATGTTTTATTCGTGTACGTGGTCTCTTTCTTCAACGTTTTGAGAAACGTACAATTCTAACGTTATTTGTTTCTATTTTTTATTTTTATGTGTTTTTATTTTTGTCGGAAACTCGGTTTTTAGCCAGAATTCATGGTGTTTGCCGGAGTTGAGATGTAGAAGATGAATACGAAAGAAATGACCAAATTACCCTTACAGATGTTGTATAATGAGTGGTTTACGAATTTAGAAAGCATAATGAGTTATATGAGTTAGTACATAGAGTATTTTTAGCTTTTACCATTTTAAAAATCATGAACTTATCAGTTATAAATGCATTTTCATTCTTCTCATCAACCCAATGTGGGACAACATCGAAACACAATTTTTGGTACAATGCTATACCGTAGAAGGGTTTCATGAAAGTGAAAAGTGAGTTTGCAACTGTCCAATTGCATTGTGGTTGTGTGACGTAATGGGGGCCGTCCCAAACAAGTCCCGCCCGATTAAACGATTATAATGCTATACATGTGGGACTACATCTTCATTTCTTTCCCAATGCTTCATTTTATAACTGCATGCATATGTAAATGTAAAACTATAATTTGTAGTGAAGTTGCATACGTATAACTGTATAAGACATTTGTAGTTTAAGCAACGAAGCCATGAAGAATGTATTGCTTTTTGGGTGCATATACTTATACAAAGTGCATTGTACTTTATCTATATTTTGGCTGAATTGTTGGTCAGGGAAAACTTATTTTTTATGACATTGTTGTGGTTATTATTAATTATGCGTCCTTAAGTAAGCCTTAAGGCCTAAAAGGTTTCATTCTTGATGGCTTCCCAAAGAGAGTGGTGCAACTAATGAATCATTTTGTAAATAAGGTTTCGATCTTGATAGATTCGATCGAAAAGACTGCATTTCTATAGGGAAAAAGGGTATTGTGACGATTTATGTTCTGCTTGGTTATTACTCTAAGCAGGGGCGGAGCCAATAGGGTGGCTAGCGGGTGCTCAGCCACCCCCAACCGGTCCAACTTGTCTAACTTATAGCTTTAATTTCAGCCAGAGGCGTAGCTAAAAGGGTGGCAGTGGGTGCTCAGCCACCCCCAACCGGACCAGCTTTTTTAGCTTGTAGTTTGAATTTTAGGCCATGTTTTATCGAGTTTTTAGTTTTGCACCTGCTATAAGCTCAAATTTGTTAGCAACAGTGATAAATTTCAGGCTATGAAGAAGATGAACATCAAAATGTGAAAATGGTTAACATATTTTTTTTATTAATGGGTGATAGGAAAGAGAATGGGTGATATATAGAAGAAGACAAATGGGTACGTGGAGGCGTGGAGCGTTAATTAGAGTATGTCACATGTGTAAAAAAAAAGTTTGAGAAGTTAAAAGTTTTTTGTTGTACTATTTTTATTGGTAGACTAATGTAGTTTTGTTTTTAAATATATATTTCAAATGTTTCGTATATTGTTCTTTTTCTTTTAAAAAAAACATTTAGTTTGTATTGATGTTTTAATAAAACAAATGGATTTACAAAAGTTGTGACTCTGTTAATTAACTAATAACTTTCAACTATTATATAAAAATGAAACAATCTAAAACTAACCTGACCTGAATCAATATATTAGTCAGTTAACTATTTACTGTTTTGGCTCGACGAAATAGATGAAACACTTTAGATGTATGGCAGGGTCTGTCACTGACAGTTGTTTCAAGTTTTATAAACTTTAATAAAGATAAAGACATACTTCTAATTATGCAAGTCCATCATTGAGGTCAAACATGTTTATCGGTTAAATCACTGGTTCGCAAAGAAAAACATTATGACCCATGACCCTCCCTCCCCCTCATCTCACTTGGCAAGCCCCTCTTTAACAAATTTGTGTGGTGTAGACGGGGGAGAGAAATTAAAATTGTTTATAATCGCACTTTGACTTTAATATAGCATCATGATATGAAAAGCTTTTGAAAAAAAAAAAATTGTTTATAATCGCACTTTGACTTTAATATAGCATCATGATATGAAAAGCTTTTGAAAAAAAAAAAGGTAAATGCTTCTTATATCATGTTTTGAGTTTTCGTCACTTATAAATGAGAATTTGCACATTTCTAGTTTTTATAGGAAGACTCTAGCTAATGCATTAAACAATTGTATGATTTTATTTATTTCTTTGAATACTTGTACAATTAAAATACACTTTCACTATGATATCTAAATCACCTCCCCTTATAAATACACTTTCATTTTTTCACCAACCCAATGTGGGACAACCCCAAAACACAATTTTTGACACATATGACTTTAGGTTTCAGTTTTTATTTTCTCATTTTATAATGTTTGTTTTATTTACCCAACTTAAACATAATAATGTCATATTCACCAAAAATATACTTTAACTGCATTGTACATCATGCATTAAAAATTTGTATTTTGGGTATATACGATATTTTCATGTTTAAATTGGGTAAATACAGAATTATCCCAAAATTTTAAATATATTTTTCAGTAGCACCATTATCAAATTTCAACAATGTTACAAGGTGGTTCTTCATTGGCTTTCCATACCTTTCGATATAGATAGCCAACGTAAATATTTAAGAACCAACCATCAATATTGCCATGTGTTAATAGTGGTGTATGATAGGGACCAGTTTGATTAGGAGCTTATAAACATGTGTGAGTTCAAATATTATCCGAAGGAACACGCAAGCTATATGAAAATCTTTCACCATAAGTTATCTAAAATGGACAAATGTAAAAGATTGAGGACCAATTCTGCCTAGTGGGCAAAAATATTTAAGGAAAAAAAAACCATGTCGGTTTACAGCCCAAAATTCGGATTACTTCACAATTTTAGCCTATATATATTTATACTTGGTTCCACAACGCATTAATAACAAAAATTCACTTTTACGACTTTAAGTTCGATTTTTCCGAAGACGATTTAGGTATGTTCCTCCACTAAACATTCAAATTAAATATGCGATTAATGTTTATTTATGATTGTATCATAGTTGAGATATATCAAAGGTATATCTACTTATTATTCCATAAACATTAGAGAAATAAATATAAATATTCGCTAGTTCTAGTATGCCTTTTGTAACTTTTTGAGCTATGTCATATTTGATTTTTAGATGATGATAAGTGCCTTGTTACATTAACATGACTCTCGGGCAACTTTGTTTTAGCAACCATGTACACAAACTCTTGACTGTAACTTCAAAAGTTTACAGCAATACTTCAGAAATTACCATTTTAGGAATGAAAATAATTCAGTGTTATAAGCAAGAAAGTACTGCAATCAGAAAATACTTTATACTTAGAATTGGTTATAGTTCTTCCTTTTGGGAAGAAGCTCTCCAAAAATAGGTGATGACGTATGGTCCGGGAAAGAGTCTGGGCTGGAGCAAGCCCCATCCGGGGCTGGAGCAGAACCCATCCGGGGCTGGGGCATAACCCATCCGGGGCTGAAGCAAGACCCCATCCGGGGCTGAAGGAAGACCCCTTCCGGGGATGAAGCAAGACCCATCCGGGGATGAAGCAAGACCCATCCGGGGCTGAAGCAAGACCCCATCCGGGGCTGAAGCAAGACCCCTTCCGGGGCTGGAGCCATCCGGACCTGACATCACAGTTTCCCGCCTAAACGGTTTCCCGCCTAACGGTTTCCCGCCTAAATGCTTCCCGCCTAAATATGTCTCTATCACCGGATAAGGACAAGGGAACCCGCCTATAAATAGAGGGCATTGACCACTCTACATGGTATGATATTCTCTCACTCTAAACACACACATACTACTCCACAATAACTGACTTGACCGTCGGAGGGTGGTTCCGGGGCTTCGGCCTCGGACCCCTTCTAACCGGTTTCTCTCTTGTACTGTAGCAGATCTCTACGCTCGGGATGACGTGGAACGGCTCAACCTATCGTCAAGACTAGCCCGACTGATTATGCTTCAACAAGTGGCGCCATCCGTGGGACACGAGGAAAATGCTCGTCCTACCTCGATTGAACATCACGGCAGCGGAATTATTTCGCATGATGACGCTTGCCTAAGTTCGATTCGGATACACGGTTTTCGCACCTCGAATCATCCTTTGTCCCAGATAACTGTTTATCTTGAACACAGAAGAACAACGATGGCGGGTCTACGGTCGCGTGTTCCTATCTTGTGTTCTCGCTCTAACCAAAACAGGCAAATAATTACGAATTTGGAATCTCCAATTCGGCTCGTAAGTCCTTCACCTCATTCTTATTCTTTCTTTAACTATTGAATTGCCATGAAACCTTCATTAAACCAAAAAAGAAAGAAATAAAGGAGGTACGGCAATAATTATGTGAACAAATTAGGAGCAACTATTATTTTGTACTTATGCATGCTTTGATGCAACTTCTGTGAGTATGCATGTGGGTGTGGGGCCAGCTGGTTGATTGGACATCCCACTAATATATGTTTGACCATAAAAGAAAGAAATATATGTTTGACCATAACTTTATTTCGTACCTTTTGTATATCACGTGTATTTACATGATATAAACGGACAAATATAAGCTGACAAGGTCACGTGGCTTTGTTGAAACTTGTGGTACAAAATGCCACCCTTTAATAGGTACTTTCTACCTACTACCATAAATCTTTTTTATATATTTACCATGGGATTAATTTTGGGCGCGGCTGTGTAACTCAAAACTTCGGAGTAATCCAAAACTTCCATATTTTGTTCACTCCATCCTCAAGTGATGTTACCAGATCTTTTTAGAATACGTCTCTAAACTTGTGGCTGTAAATATGTCTCCATCACCGAAGGCACATTTCTTACTCACCCCGGTCGGGTAGCTTATT
The DNA here is from genome assembly GCA_022545495.1 of Chrysanthemum lavandulifolium. Classification (NCBI taxonomy): domain Eukaryota; kingdom Viridiplantae; phylum Streptophyta; class Magnoliopsida; order Asterales; family Asteraceae; genus Chrysanthemum; species Chrysanthemum lavandulifolium. Next base: position 242,431,216 of record CM040244.1, read on the forward strand.
TTCATTCCATCTTATTGGAAAACCTTCGGACGCAATGGCTGAAACTGCATCGGCCCTAATAAACATCATATTTTCATACACTTCGTCGTTGTCGATTTATATTCTTCAAACACCTTGTCCGATCTTTAATCTCCGAAAAACAAACATCTCCGGAGATAATCATTTTGACCATCACCTAGCCAATGTACAGGCATGGTCATTTTGGTGCACAAGATATTCATTTGCCGGGGTGGTTTTTCTCCAAACATGTCGATTACACTCTAATGCTACCCGCGGCATCCGTCCATCACGAATGGTATCCGCCGGTCCGTCAACGTCATAACATTTTTATGATCCTTTAAGTCATCCTTAGTGATTCTTTTAAGTGCCAACCATTTTGTTGCGAACTTCATATGTCCGATGTTCTATCAAGTTCCACACGAGACACCGAGCGAGACGCGGTGCCGCCATAGACGTGAGTTCCAATCTTCACGTGCTCCGGTCTTTGTCACATTGAACCCTTTGCTGCAACACTCTCTAGCTGACCTTGAGACTCTACTGGCGAGCTCCAGTACACGAACATTTATAAGGGTTAACCACCAAGTTCTATACCTGTCCTTCTAAGTCACGTATAGCATTTGCCATACTCTTACAAAGGCCTATTCTTACAAACACCCAATTACCACATTTATGACCCAGCATAATATTGTAAAGGCCTTTTACCTCGAAGTTCTCATTCGCTCCTGATGAGACAGAATTTATCTCAGCCGGAGCAATAAAAGCTCATGAACGTTTCAGATAAGCCTTTGACCATTTTATCATTACGTGACCTGCGGACGAGAAAGCCCCAACACATTGTCGTACCATGCAGAATCCACGAACTGCGGAACCAATTCTGAACTCCGGACGAAATATGCCTGGTCCAGTGTTTCGACCATCCTTTTGTTAACAAAACCTCGGGGTAACAACTCAAAGACCAATCACTATTTCAAACATGAACCCCCGATGTCATTTTTAATAGTTCTCCGGATTTTTAATCCCAACCTTCGCCACCCTTACTGGTGCTAAGATCCGGACTTCACCAATTCCGGTGCTAATCTCCGGACATTATTTTCACGACCCGGCAAAACGATTATTGGAACCTCCACTGCCCTATCTGTTGATGTTTTAACGTACCCGTCACTTATACTTAAAAACTAAAGTTCAAGACAAATGAACCGCGGCACTCCTACATGCAACCTCCAGCCCAGACTCTTTCCCGGACCATACGTCATCAGTGAGTTTTCTATGATCATAACCATTACCTACAGCTTTTAAGGTGCGGCGCGAACAACCATCCATCATCTTGTTTGGTGCTTTAGAAACAGTCGGGGATAGAAAGCCGATAATTACCCAACCCTTTATTATCAACCCCCGGACATGATGAACGCTACCGCGGTTGTCGGGGCCCGGCCACTATTAGACAACCCAAGCCCACCAAACCACATAGGATGCTACCCGCGAAACTTACTCCGCGACACGTTAGCTCCGGACAAAAACACCGCATAGGCTGCGGAACCCATTTGTGGTCGCACCAAGCGAAACCTTATTCAGCTAATATATCAACATGATGCTCATATTAAGGAATTTAAAAGTCCAACCTCTTTCAACATTACATTTAATGATTTAGCGAAATGAAAGGAGAAGCAACTATTGTACTAATGTTATCAACACGTATGTACAAAATCACTTGGAGGATATACATCCACGTAATAGAAAGGAGTGTCACACACTTGGAAGACTTATCTTCACATATGTCAACATATATGTACTACTACTCTTTAGTCCTTAAAGAGATATGACACTTCCATTCATCATACTAAAATAACCAATGAATCTTGTCACTTCTAATTGGCATCCAAATTTTTATTAAAGTGCGTGGTGAACTTTGAGAGTCCAGACATCACAAATAAAGAAATAGCCTAAAGTCTCATATCTAAAGTCTGTTAATAAATAAGACGAGATGGGAGAACTTTTTATAAAGTTCAATGCAGTACCATTAAACTTGGGGGCTATAGTGGTATATCTTATACATTTAATGTGTTTGTCAAATAACTAGTTGCCAATAACTAAATGGCAATGAAAAATCTTTAATGACATCATGTCACATATGGTCGAGTCAATAAACTCCGTGTTCCGTAGATAACATATCCGGGCATATGGTTGAGCACCTTTCTAATTAGCTTCGTGTTTCGTAAATGGCACATACGAAACGAGTACTCGATAAGAATAATTTATCTACTCATTCATCACAAGGAAATTAGTAAACCTTATCCATAGTTTTCATTTGGCTATTGTTACATGACTTTTATTAAAGTACTTCAAAGAATACATATTTTTAATAGCCGAGATTTTAAGTTTAACGCTACTAAGGAAAATATAGCACCATTAAACTTGGGAGGCTATAGTGGTATGATAATACCATTCGCTATGTCTTATTCGATAATAATTCGCTACGTTTAATTTGAAAATAACCTGACATTTATGAAGTGCTATTAAAAGCACATTATAATATAAAAAGGATGAGCAACCTCATAATTGGCTCCGTACTTGAAAGTAATATTTACTAAAAGTACGAGGACGGGTAACCTCAAAATTAACCCAACCCCGAGAATACTTTTCCCTCGCGGTATAAAGACGAATTCAATATTCGCACCAAGCGTATAAGTGGTATTGCAAGCCCATCGCTAAAGCCGAATTCAATATTCGCACCAAGCCGAATTCAATATTCGCACCAAGCGTATAAGTGGTATTGAAAGCCCATCGCTCGCACCAAGCGTATAAGTGGTATTGCAAGCCCATCGCTAAAGCCGAATTCAATATTCGCACCAAGCGTATAAGTGGTATTGCAAGCCCATCGCTAAAGCCGAATTCAATATTCGCACTGTCGAATTCAATATTCGCACCAAGGCGAATTCAATATTCGCACAGCGTATAAGTGGTATTGCAAGCCCATCGCTAAAGCCGAATTCAATATTCGCAGCAAGCCGAATTCAATATTCGCACCAAGACGAATTCAATATTCGCACCAAGCGTATAAGTGGTATTGCAAGCCCATCGCTAAAGCCGAATTCAATATTCGCACCAAGACGAATTCAATATTCCCACCAAGCCGAATTCGATATTTGCATCGAGACAAATCCAATATTTGCACCAGGAGGTAACCTTAGAGTTAACCCAACTACGGAAGCACATTCTATGGTAGTCAGAAGACGGATGTGATATTCACACTATTGCTCATATCCCAAGGAAGACGGATTCAAGTTGGTACAAGGTAGCCATACCTTTACCCCTTTCATCACATAATGCATGGAAACCATCTCCATCTCCATAAACCCTTTATATCATCCTCTACTGAGAGATGAACACGAAGGTACCCGACCGATGCTAGCGTTACCCCGACTATAGAAACATCGTTCTTATCACGGGGTCTTTACCGCTCAAAACGGGAAACCAAGCATCCCACCACCATCACCTGTCATACGAGGTGTAACCGGCGCATCCCAGAATGGGGATGATTGATTGTGGTCCGAAATTGGATATAACAACATATTGTCCGGAAGGAAAATGATGGCAACTGATAAAGTATGAGTCTAGCACAACATGGTTAGAACCATATCATACTAGACTGGGGGACATGATGACGTATGGTCCGGGAAAGAGTCTGGGCTGGAGCAAGCCCCATCCGGGGCTGGAGCAGAACCCATCCGGGGCTGGGGCATAACCCATCCGGGGCTGAAGCAAGATCCCATCCGGTGAAGAAGACCCCATCCGGTGAAGGAAGACTCTTCCGGATGAAGCAAGACCCGTAGGGGATGAAGCAAGACCCATCCGGTCAAGCAAGACCCCATCCGGTCAAGAAGACCCTTCCGGCCGGAGCCATCCGGACCGACATCACGCTTCCGCTTAAACGGTTTCCGCTTTAACGGTTTCCGCCTAAATGCTTCCCGCCTAAATATGTCTCTATCAACGGATAAGGACAAGGAACCCGCTTATAAATAGGGCATTGACCACTCTACATGGTATGATATTCTCACTCTAAACACACACATACTACTCACAATAACCGACTTGACCTGTCGGAGGGTGGTTAGGGGCTTGACCTCGGACCCTTCTAACCGGTTTCTCTCTTGTATCAGAAAGCGATCTCACGCTCGGGATGGCGTGGAACAGCTCAACCTATCGTCAAGACTAGCCCGACCGATTATGCTTCAACAATAGGCGTATGCCAATTTATACAACGAGCACACGGTATTTTTTAGTAAAAGGCGATAGAATAGTTCGCTTTGTGCTCATTGCTTGGTTGCGTGCCTTTCTCCATGTGCAGCTTGTTCTTTATATACAACCTTCCTCACTTTCAACTTCCACTACCCAAGCGATGTGGGATAAACCCAAACACCCACTTACTAGTATCATGGAGCAACAATACATTAGACTACTCTCTTTATGTACAGGTTGACTTTCATAAATAACTGATAGTTTTAAACATGAGGTAAAAAAATATTAATGAAAACAATAATGATCTAATAATTAGTGAAAATTGAGAGGTAAATAGTTGAATACACAATGGTACACTTTTAAGCCGCTTGACCCGTTGTCAATAAAACATAACCCAACTTTGACCCGTTTTCACTATAATGACTTGGTTTGGCCTGTCATTTATGTATTTGGTCCTTTGCATAGTTCTGTGTATAGATTTTCCCCACTGAGGTTATGCTAAATGACTAAATCCAATTGGGATGTTCAGGTTATCGAGTACTATAGGACAGAAAGAATAGGTACAAACCTCCATGCAGAAAAACCCCTTGCAGGATAAAAGATGCTCTCGTGAGATGGATCTGTTAACTTTGGTTTTAATATACAACATTAGATTCATCATGTACCATACTACAATCAGATATTAGACCAGCTACAGTGTGTCATGATAGCACCTTCATTAAGCTCAAAGAAGAAGGCTCATAGGTAACAAATTATACATGCAGAAAATACATATGTTTCCAGAAATTTCCTTAGCTCTGACTCTCTTATGGAGTTTTACTAGCAACAACTAGTTTTAGCATATCACCAGTTTCCAAGTGGCTCAAACATTCCTCTTCCTTAATAGTTCGTTATTAGGTAACTTTTCGTTATCCCGTTACCAATTATTAAGAACGATTATTGTTTATGCCACTTGGTGACTAGCCGGTGATAAAGCTAAAAGTGGAATCTGCTGGCTAAAAGTCCTATTGGAGTTAAAGCCAATGAAGTTAATGAGAACATATGTACTTTCTGCTTTCATAATTATGGTACAACTGAACCATCTTCTTTCACTTATCCTGGAAAGTTAAGTATATTGAACAACCTCAAATCGGCAGTAGCCTAACGTGAATACAAGATACAACTTTTCCACTTGGACCACGGTCCTTAGTATCCGTTAAGAATGAACTAATTGTTCACATGAAGGCCTCTCTAAGGCTTCGTTAATTGTTCACATGAAGGCCTCTCTAAGGCTTCGTTAAATGAGAATACATCAGACTTCAATAAGTACAAGAAGAAGGTTCAGTTGCATAATAATATACATGCAAAAACTACACACCAACTCCATGTCTTCCTGGCTCTAACTCTAAAAGGAGTTTTCGCAGACCATTAGTCATGGCATATCACCGATGGCGAAGTGCCGCAAAGACTACTCATCCTTAATAATTTGTGATTGGCGTGCCTTTTAGATATCCAATCACCATTTTATTATTAATGATGTCATTTGTGCCACTTGACGGTGACGAGGAGATATGATATGATAAGATAGTTGTATTGTAAAAACTCCACTTGAGTTGAAGCAATGAAGATATGGAGAATGTGTGTATTTTGTGCAAGCATATTTTTATAGGGCTAATAACTTATTAAAGCATCATACTTGTCACAAATGTCAGTTCGACGTAGCGAACAAAAATAAAAATAGCCCTTTTGCCCACTTATCTTTTCTATTTTGTCTCTATGATACATTTTGTAACTTGTATAACCGGTATCCGGTTTTTTTAACCATTTTATCCTAGTTGGAAGTACATGTCATTTTCCCAAAATAAATCTTACATGAAGAACGAAACACATGGTTCTTGATTAGATCAACTCCTTTACCAATCTACACATCAAAAACATCAAAACAAAACAATCAAATCCGTATTACAGCTTCCAAATTAAAAGAATAACATAACGATTCAATTCAATTCAAATTACATCTAAAGTTAACAGATCCGCATCAACAGGTTCTGTAAATAACGAGATCTTCTCCGATACGAAGTCGTCTTCGGTGATCGGGGCGAAAACTGAGTTTAAGCTCTTTTTTATGTTATGCTACATCAAATCAATAGAATCTTCAAATTAGACACACACACACATAAAGCTAAGCGATGTTATAAAATCGCATATCTGTTGAGATTTTTTTTTTTTTTTTTTTTTTTATTTTTACATTTTGTTGTTTTTTCGATGATTTTGGTTTGATGTGGAGTTTTAAACCGATGATTTTTTTTTACCTTTTATTGTTTTTTCGATGATTTTGGTTTGCGATTTGAGTAGAGTTGTGATAGGCAGTTGATTGTGTGTACCAAAAAAATGGTTTGTGTTGATCTAATAGAGTTGTGATAGGCAGTTTAGGGTGACGTGGAGTTTTAAACCGGCTACGTGTATTTTACCTGCAGTTGGGGGTACTAAATGTATCATAGAGACAAAATAGACAAGATAAGTTGGCAAAAGGGCTATTTTTTTTGTTCGCTACGTCGAATTGACATTTGTGACAAGTATGATGCTTTAATAGGTTATTAACCCATTTTTATAAATTAATTTGAACAATATTCATTGTACTTGGCCTATCATGATTGCAATGCAGCAGATTCAATCCCTATATTAGTTAATAAAGAATTGCATTGTTTGTGCCACTTGGCGTTGGTGATAAGCTAAATGTAGTTGTGGTAACTAAAGTCGCACTGGAGTTAAGATAAGCAAAGGCGTGAAAACACATGGATTTTACGCATTCATATTTTGTGTGAGGAACACCGTTTTTGTGTACTTACTCTAGCACGGTTGCATTTCATTTCAACTCGTTATGTGTCGAATTAGTTGTGGTTATAAATAATTGAGCCTTTCCAATAAAATGTTAACAAATTGTCATAGAAATATTGTAAAAATGATCAAGAGCACACAACAATTCACAAGTACACCCAACCAACCACCTCTTTGGTGTATTTTATTATAACAAAGTTAAGAAGATAAGTCCCCAACTGGATGCTTACCAAAACAGATACAAAGAAACAATACTGATCTCTACTAGGTAGACACCAGCAACCTTACTACATATATCACTCAACACTCAGACTAAACAAGATCAAAAGAGATTGATCTTGATACAAAGAACCAAGCGATATCAACAATGATATCAAGGCGGATATCAAGAAGGAAGAATATATGAAACTTAGAGATAACCGAATACTGAGAGATAATGAGAGTGAATGAGAAACCCTAGCAATATTAAGAGATTATATACTCAAGAATATTTCACTTTAGCCCTCAAACTTACGCTTTTATCCTTTTAATCTTTTAACTTTAGACTTTCAAACTTGACAAAGCGGATCCTTCATATTATTCAACACCCTCCTCGAGTTGACAAGTCTTCACCTTGAACACCGCTTTCATCTACATCTTGATCGCAACTTTTTCACGAGTTATTACTACTGCAAACAAATCCAACATACCAAGATTTTTGCAAAATAAAGTATCTTTGTCTTTGACCAAGACATTTAGTAAAATGTACGCCACCGAACATCTGTGTGAATCTTAACTGCTTTTATTACACCAAGAGAAACTTTTCTCAACCGGATGCACATCCAACTCAAAATGTTTTGTTCTTTCATGGAAAATCGGATTGGTCGCAATCAATTGCAAAGACTATTATCACATAATATCTCCACAGCAACAACCCTTTAAGACCAAGACTATGCAACAAGTTACTTAACCATATCACTTCACGGTGGTAGAAGCCGTGCTTCATATTCACCTCGGTGAACTCTGAACAAAGTAGCTTGTTTTTACTTTTCCAAGATATAAGAGAATTTCCCAAGAATACACAAAACCGATTCTGATTTTCTAGTTAGAGGACATTTAGCCCAATCGTAATCAAAGATAAGCTTTAAGCTTAAGATTAGATTCCTTATTAAGCTCAGAACTGAACCTGGAGACCCTTTCAAATACTTCAAAACCCTTAAAGCAGCTTTTAGATGTGATTGTAAAGGTTTATGCATATGTTGACTCAAACAGTGAACAACATAACTAATATCAGGCCTGGTATTAGTTAAGTATATCAATTTACCAACCAACTTCTGATAGTTATTAACATTGTTCAACACTTTATCCTTATCAGTTTCAACACAACTTAGAATAGAGTTTTCAGGTAAGGGAGTATCAACAGCTTAATGCAAGTAACCCATATTCATATAACAACTCCAAACAATACTTTCTCTGTGTCATGCAAATACCCTTATCATTTTTTAACACTTCTATTCCAAGAAAGTATTTCAATTCTCCCAAATCTGTAATCATAAATTTAGAACTCAAAAACTTTTTGAAGTTATTGATTTCTTTCTCATCATTACCAGTTATAACAATATCATCAACATATACAAGCAAAGCAACAAACACAGACCCTTTTTGTTTCACAAACAAAGAATAATCAAATTTACTCTGCTCAAAGCCATGTTCTATCGATTGCATTAGTAAACTTAGCATTCCATTGCCTAGGAGCTTGCTTAAGCCCATATAAAGATTTATTAAGTTTGCATACTTTAGAATCATCTCCATCATTAAAACCTTTAGGTAATTGCATATAAACATCTTCATCAAGATCACCATATAAAAAGCATTATTAACATCTAAGCGATATAAAGGCCAATTTCTACTAACAAAGAATACTTATCGACATCCGACAAGAACCATTTTCACAACAGACTAAAGGTTTCATCATAATCAAATCCTTCTCTTTGATTATAACCTTTAGCTACTAACTGCTTTATATCTATCAACTTCCCAGAGACTTATATTTGATTTTCCATATCCATTTATATCCAATAGCATGTCTACCGGGTAACTTACATTCGATCCGGTATTATTTCTATTTAAAGCTTCAATTTCATTATTCATAGCTTCAGACCAATAAGGACATTTAACTGCTTCTTCATAACTTTTAGGCTCAACAGCTTTATTTAAAGTAGAAGCAAAACACATATTGGTCCTACTCAAATTAGCATAGCTCACATACTTTTCTATTCCATATCTGACTTTAGAGTGCATCACATAGTCATTAAACCTAATAGGAGTTTTAGACTCTCTACTAGACCTTCTTAATACAGGTGTCTGCACATCTTCATTTACATTTTCAGACTCAGTAAAAACTAAACCAATATTTTCAAGATTTGTATTGCCCTCGGACCGATGTTGGTCACCAAAATGGGTTGCGAATGCCAATCTTCATGATGCATATAAGTAGTATCTATTTCATTATCACTAGCATCATGTGAAGATGGCAAACTACCATCCTCAGTGGTGCATCTTCCCTTCATCATTGGGACTTTGAGACTTTTGACTATCAAAAACTTCAAGTGTTCAACCTCATTTACACCACTTGTATCGGTTGAATCACGTGTTTTCATTTTAAAGGAAAACATTTTCATAAAATCTCACATCTCTTGCAAAAACACATTCCTTGTATCTAAACTCAAAAGTTTATAAGCTTTTTAGTAGATGAAAACCAATATAATGAGAACACATTTTCGGACCTATAAGACAACTTATCATGATTATTCAAAATAGTAGCAAAACAAAGACAACCAAAAGACCTCAAATGGGAAAGATTAGGTTTAGTTTTATACAACAACTCATAGGGACATTTACCATTTAGAAGAAGATGGCGTTGTTTATAAGATATCTGAGTTAGAACACAATCGCACTAAAACACAAAGAATCCCCTGAAACATAAGACTCTAGCTACATTTAGCGGTGTCTATGTTTCCTCAAGAATCCCATTTTGTTGAGGTGTATGAGAACAAGATGTTTGATGTATTATACCAAGATTAGAAAACATTCCACTCATTTTCTTGTTTACAAATTCAGTACCATTATCAGATCTAACAGTTTTGATTTTAACATCAAATTGATTAGAAATTAAGTGTATAAAAGAACAGAATACATCAAACACCTCATCTTTAGTTTTAATCAAGTAAGTCCACAGAGCTCTAGAATAATCATCAACAATAGTGAGAAAATACTTATATCCTTCTACTTGTTACTCTGTAAGGACCCCATAAGTCAAGATGAACAAGTTCACCAAGATTCTTAGACTTATGATCGAGACAAAGGAAAGGTTCCCTATTTTGCTTAGCCCTATGATGATTTCACAAGCAGAGATAAGAATTCTTGGATATACCAAGATCCTTCAAGAATGATAAGATGGATCGGCGGGATGACCCGGTCTATTATGCCAAACAAGTTTAGAAACATTATAAGACATGATCATATTACACTCACCCAAAGTATTATCGATCGCATATCAAACAAATATAATCCATCGATCGACTACCGGTCCCCGAACTTTCTCCCTTTTCAAACTCGAATATAACAAGTATCTTCATCAAAACCAACAAACATTTTATCGCCTCTAATCGGTTTGTTAATGAGACAAAAGACTCACACAAAGAACTGTGAACCACTAAAACATCATAAAGAGTCACATTTTAGTTAATTTTAAATTTCCAACATGACTTATAGTGGCAAGAGTACCATTGGGATGTCCAACAAGAATCTTAAGACTAGAAATGTCCACAATATTAAACATACCAACAAGAGAAACGTCAGTCTTGATTAGCACCGAGTCTATAATCCGACCCAAAGATATAGTTTTAACAGAAAGACTAGAATTCTAAAGAAATATTTAGAAAATAAATGTTAAACCAAACATTTCCATTAAAGAATGAAGCCCTACCTGCCATATTGGCATGTATGCTTCCTGTAGAACTATCATTGATCAAAGACAAGAGTTTCTTCATCTGCTCAGAAGTAAAACCAGAAGAAATATTTGCAGATGGAGTAGTAGAAGATTTTTCAGACATCTTATTATCAGTATTAGCATTATAACCTTGTCTAAAAACATTTTGTTTAACTGGATTATTACTCTTAACAAAACCAGGTGGAAAACCAATGAGTTCATAGCATCTTTCAATAGTATGTCCAATCTTACCACAGTTTTTACAATTCAGATTAGGATTAGGACCTCTATTAGCAGTATTAGAATTGGAACTAGTTCCTCTAGTATTGTTACTGTTATTATACATTCTTCTAGTGTTATTAAATGATTTAGCAGCAAAAGAAGATGCATTAAGTTTAGACTCAGAAACACTAGAGGACTCGGGAATCCTCTCGTGAGACTCCTCCCTGACACAACAAAGATAAGCATCTTTAACCTCGGGTAAAGGATCTACGGTTAATAAAGCAGTTCTAACAGTTGATAGCAATCATCAAGACCCATAAGAAATTGCATCGGTTTCATTAATAGCGATGCAAAACTAACTCGATACTAGCTTCACAAGCACATTTATGTTCACACACATTTAGGCAACTTAGTTAGAGAATCAAATTCTCTCCATAAAGAATTTAGCCTATGATAGTAATCGACAGAATGAACTACCACCTTGTTTCACGAGTTAATCTTTTGCAATAAATTGTATATAACGAGACCCATCAACCTTATCATATGTTTCTTTCAATTCTTGCCAAATGAGCGATTTTTTGAGAATAAACCAATCCCATATAAACATCATGAGACACGAATTCATAATCCAAGTTAAGACAATAGCATTGCATCTATCCCATCGAAGCGAGATAAGACATTACTAGTAATAAATGATTCCTTAAGACAAGTACCATCAACAAAGCTATACTTATTTCTAGCTTGCAAAGCCAATTTCATAGCACCAAACCAAATTCTATAATTCTCGGCCCAAGCGGTTTAAATGGAATAAGCGGGCCCAACATAAAACCGAAAAATCTAAAACATATATAAGTACGAAAATACCCTTGGAACCAAGAATCATAAAATACGTAAAACACGTTTATAATAAATTACGAAATTAAAACCTAATAAATAAAACTTAACGAATAAAATTACGTGAACGACTTTGGTACGACAAGGACTTAAACGTTTTGCTAATAATGTTGGGCGTTTATTTGTTGGACGGGCTCGTTTGTTTTGTTTGTTTTGGCGCCAAGCCGAGGATCAAGCAAGCCCACGAGGCGTTTGTTTTGTCGAGAGGATCAAGGGCGAAGCCCATTTTGGGTGAGCTTGTGTGCTCGGTTGGACCCAAACCTCTCCTAGAAGCCCTAACTAAATACAACAACTATAAATATAACTCAATAACCTAAAGTGAAACCCTAGTTTTAGTTTTGCCTCTTTTCTCTCTTTGTTTTCCATTCGCCGAGAACCAAACCACCGCTTGGTGTCTAGATTTTGCTTCAAACGAGTTAAGGTATAACGCTTATTCGACTTTCTTTAACATTACCTTGCATGTATATGTCGAATTATATTTTGTTTAGTCGAGTTTGTTTTCTTTTTCTTGTGGCGAGACATGAACCAAAACCAAGACAAAACCTAATGAATTAAACCTTGTAACTAATAAGGAACATGTAACGAAGATGTAAGATTGAATCGGTCACGTATATGTTGAGTTATGTATTGCCGAACATGCATGAGTTAGGACCGAACCACTTAGGTATTCGGCTAATGAATAAAACATAATAACTTGGATATGTAACGTGTCTAGGCGAGCTAGGACTTGTGTAAACCTACTAGCGAAACCCTAGTTGAACCGAATACACATATATATATAAGTTTTGGACGTGTAATAAATAAGTAAGGTCACGTAAACATAAACCCTAGTTTAATATGTAAAGCGAATAAAGTATATCAAACCCTAAATGTTTGTAAACCTTGTCTCATATCGTGCGTTATTATAACTAAAGTGAACTTGTGAAGATATGTAAACGTGTAATTAATCCGAGTAAGAAGTAACTTGTATGTCACATAGAATCATAAACGTACATGGTAAAACATAAAAGGAAAGATTGTTATCATTATGCGTTAGGGTAAGTAGCGAGTCATTAAGACGTAACATGTAAAGTAAATGCATATTAATGAAATATTAAAGAATAAGAAAAACCCTAGAACATAAATGAGAGTCGATTAGGGTTTGAGCTAAATATAGTAATTTGTTATTTCATGTGTGAGTTATGACTTATAAACTATTTTCACATTTAACCCTAGACTTTAATAAATGACATAACGAACCCTAATCTACAACATTAATTATACAATACTTAAATCTCATTTAATAAAACCCTAAAGTAAGAAGATCATTAAGTATGAACACCAAATATTAAAAGATCATTTTGACGATTATGGAATCATAAATAACATGGACGACCGTTAATGTCTATAGGTTACGAGAAGAGGAGTAATCCTTTGCCTTCGTCTTTACGCTTTTTGATCATTTGCGTTGGAATAAGGTCATGATATTCGACCTTTTCGATAGAGGTTTCCTTTAACGTTTTCTTTCGTATTAGGGTTTCCTAAGCCTTTGCTATGAACCCCATTCGATTTGTTTGAGCTATTGCTTATCCGAACTACGATTTACGAATTACGAAACATCGATTTGAACTATCCGATATGAAAGCGTGATTTTGGAAATATGAATGATTTTCGATAAAAGATGATCCGTGTCGATTATGACCTTCGATTTGACCTAAGATAGTTTGACACCGAGCCAAATATTTAACTAGTCATGGGGTTCCATGTCCGTATTAGTGATGCACCTCGATATGACTCTAGGCGCGAGAGTGATGTTACGGCGTCTACGGATGGTGAAGCATATTTGTGAATATGTAGGAAGGGCGTATGGATGCATCCTAGATCCATTATCATCATTATTCGTTATCGATGATTGATCTTTGCGTGCATGCACGCCCTTCATAACTCTGGTAGGTCTCCTACAAAGTTGCCTTATGTGAATATGAATATGATCGATATATGTTTACGGGCTCGTGGTAGTTGACTATAAACTTTATTTTGAACATTATGATTTATGCTTTGAAAATGATTAAGATTTTGCTATCGCTCATTCACTTTATTTCATATTCGTTATCGTTTAGTATTCGCTTTGCTTTCATCTCATTCTTTGGGCTTTTGAAGCTCGGTAGCACTTTTCTTTTCTTCCATGGCGGTATCTAAGCATTGGAAGTCGGGTTGCTTGGGATGAGTGCTTGAGTGGACTTACCTTAGAGATTTTAGCTTTGATTCTTATGATGCCATTTTAGACTTATTTATTTCGGATATTATGTTGAGGTTTATTATGTTTCACTGGGACCTATGTATTGAAGTCATTTGACTTGGATTATTTCGCATTTATGTTAAGACTTCTTTTGGTTATTTATGTTTTGCTTTGATATGACACCATTATTTGTGATTCCTTTACCTTGGCGGGTCGGGCGTTACAATTTATGGCATCGAGCCTGTGTTTACGACTTGTAGTCGGGACACGTGAACATAAGAACCTTAGGTTATCCCTTGGAGTTTAGGATTTGACTGTGAGGATTGGGTAGACTTAGGTTTCCTTCTGCGAACTTCCATTTCGTATCTCACCTTTGTTCATTTTGCTAATCGTTTGAATATCATTCGGATGGTTCGAACTCGTCGAACTTGGATGGAGCGATGATGCTACTAACATGGATCTGCGATTGCGAATGCTCTCAACTCTCTTTTCCTGGTTTGACTACACGAGATGATGGAACAGTGATCAACAACATTCGTGAATCGAATGGTGCTTGGTAGTGGTGGAGAAATCAACCCACGAGCATTCACACTTGGCTCGGCGTTTGATAGCTCAAGCCTCTTTCTTTAGCTTCGCCGCTACTCCAGCCGTCGAGGTGGATCACTCGTGTTGAGAAGTCGTTTGAAGTATTGGGTTGTGGAGACGAGTTTAAGACTCGTTTGGGCTGCGTTCAAGTTGGAAGGTGATGCTTTAAATTGGTGGAAAGCATTGAAACAAGCACGAGGAGGAGATGCTTTTGCTATTACTTGTACTTGGGCTGAGTTTCGGACTATCTTCTATAACCGTTACTTTCACGATGCGGAACAAGAAAGGTATGAGAGGATTATCGGGCAATCTACCGGTTTGATCATGAGAACTCCAATGAGTACATGAGTAGGTTTATGAGGTTGGTAAGCTTTGTTGAGCGATTCTTTGGAGATGGTAGCGCAAGCTAAGAATTTCAAATGGGGATCAAGAAGTGGGTGTTGGACCGACCGCTTAACACCGAGTATGAGGATATGTCGGCCGCAATGATGCACTCGTAACATTGAGATCTTTCATGAGGTTCAGCTACAACAAGCGAATCGCGATGGTGATCGGATTCAGTAGGACTCAAAGTAATGAGTATAAGGAAATCTTGGCGGGAGTTATGATTCGAGGGACAAGTGGATAAGGGTTATGAGCAGTGGGTCGATCGGGAAGGAATGTGGACTCTAGCGCCCGAGGCGAGGGGTCAAGATAGCGAGCTGCCGGTAAGAATGGAAATGATCGTCGGAATCAAGGTAACAATAACCGTTACAACAAAGATCACGGCTCGAGGATCAAATCGGTCGTGCTTGGGATCTTTCGTCAAGAAAGGACGGTGAAGTTTTGCCTCCCCACCTATCTCGCACTACTTGTGGAAAGGCTCATCCGGGACCGTGTTTCAAGGCCAGCGGTGGATGTTTCTCTTGTGGTTCCACTACTCACAAGATCAAGGATTGCCTCAAGAGAACCCGCGATTCACGGAAACTACACCAAGCCGCCACCTACCTCCGGACGTGTTTATGCTACTACTCGGAATCGGTGGAGCATATTTGTGTACCATTACGGCACTCTTTTCATTGACGATTATTACATCTTCGTTTTATTTGACACGGTGCCACACACTCCATTATATCATCCACATGTGCTAAGAAACTTAATATGAAGCCACAACCACTAACGAATCACTTATCGATATCTCGCCTATGAAAAACCACATGATCATTGATCATAAATCGCTAAGTGTCCTCTTCGCTTTGATGATCGTATTCGCCCGCACATCCGTATCCTCTCGATATGGTCGACTTTGATATCATTCTAGGCATGGATTGGTTGGCTTATCATAGAGCTTCCATCGATTGCTATGCTAGAACTGTGATCTTTGGAGACGTAAAACATCCCGAATTCGTTTATTATGGTTCTAAACCACCAAATCTGTTAAGTTCATTTCGCTATGAAGGCGCGGACCATGATTGCTCATGGGTGTCAAGGTTTTCGGCATCATCGAGGACACATCTTTGGAGAGTCCTAACATTGAAAACCTTCATTGTTTGTGAATTCACCGACGTTTTCCCGATGAACTTCACGGTATTCCTCCAACTAGAAGTTGAGTTTAGCATTGAGTTGATTCACGGTGCTAAACCGATTTGAAAGCTCCGTATCGTATGGCACTGTAGAATCAAGGAGTTGAAGGAGCATTGCAAGAGATGATAGAGAATGGATTCATTCGACCTAGTGTTTCTCCATGGGGTGCACCTGTCTTGTTTGTGAATAAGAAGGATGGAAGTATGCGCCTATGTATCGACTACCGTGAACTCAATCAGATTATTATTGAAACCGTTATCCTCTTCCCGCATAGACGATTTGTTTGATCAAGCGCAAGGAGCTAAGTTCTTTTCTAAGATTGATCTAAGGTGCGGTTATCATCAACTACGTGTGAAGGAGCAAGATGTTCCTAAGACCACGTTTCGTACAGATATGGTCATTATGAGTTCTCGTTATGCCTTTTGGTTTGACGAATGCGCTTTCTTGTGTTTATGGACACGATGAATCGTGTTTTCCATGAGTTCCTCGACAAGTTCGTTATTGTTTTCATCGGCGACATTTTAGTTTACTCTAAGTCCGAAGAGGAGCACGAGCAACATCTCCGGATAGTTTTGGAGATTACGAGGAAGAAGAAGTTGTACGCCAAATTCTCGGTGTGAATTTTGGTTAAGACAAGTCGCTTTCCTTGGTCATATCGTGTCGGTGATGGTATAACCATGGATCCGTCTAAGGTTGAGGCTATCACTAAGTGGCCAAGACCCACGACGAATGGCCGAGGTTAGGAGTTTTCTAGGACTTGTTGGATACTACCGACGTTTTGTTGAAGGTTTCTCTCGTTTAGCTTTGCCTTAAACCCAATTGATGAGGAAAGGTGAAAAGTTCGTGTGGACGGATGAAAGAGAAAAGAGTTTTGAAGAGTTGAAACGGAGGTTGGTGTCCGCCCTATTTTGACTCTTCCATCGGGTTCTGGAGGATATCAAATCTATAGCGATGCATCTAAGAAAGGATCATGTGTCTTGATGCAACATGGTAAGGTGATAGCTTACGCTTCAAGACAACCGAAACCTTATGAGGAGAATTACCCAACTCATGACCTTGAGTTAGGCTGCTTTGTGGTGTTCGCGTTGAAGATCCGGAGACATTACTTGTATGGAGAGCGTGTGATATTTTCACCGATCATAAGAGTCTCAAGTATATTTTCACTCAAAAGGAACTCAACATGAGACAAAGAAGATGGTTAGAACTTTAAGGATTATGACACTAACATTCGAGTACCATCCTGGTAAGGCTAATGAAGATTCTTGGACGACTTAGCCGGAAATCGTACGCTTGCAAGTATTGAGATTGAGCCTAGGATCATTAGTGACTTAGAGCGTTTGGATGTTGAGTTGTGCGTCGAGGTTTTGGTGGATCTTGGGCTAGTATGAAGGTGGAGTCGAACCTTATCACGCAAATTAAGGAAGCTCGAGAAAGATGACGGCGAGTTGTGGGTCGTAGCTCAAAATGTTGAAGAAGATAAGCGAGACGGAGTTTAAGGTTGATAACGACGGAATTGTATGGTATGAAGATAGGCTTTGCGTTCCCAATGATCAGTGCCATTGAGAAAGTTATGGTGAAGCTCATAGTTCTCCTTTTTGTCCATCCCGGTTCTACCAAGATGTATAGGGATTTGAAACAGTATTTACGGTGGAACGGCATGAAGCAAGATGTGGCGGCGTTTGTGTCGAAGTGTATGATTTGTCGCAAGTGAAGATCGAACATCAAAGAGCTAGTGGACTTGTTACAACCATTGGATATTCCGACATGGAAGTGGGATAAGATATCTATGGACTTTGTGATGGACTACCTCTTACTAAGAAGAAGCATGATGCGATTTGGGTGGTTGTTGATCGGCTAACCAAACCGCTCATTTCTTACCAATTAGAAAGGATTATGGTATTGGTAGATTGGCGAGATTTTTAAAGAGATAGTTAGACTTCATGGTACTCGACGTCTATTGTGTCGATAGGGATCAGAGTTTTACTTCGTTTCGGAAGGGTTTGCAAAAGCTTGGGGTACTCGACTTAATTTTAGTACGGCGTTTCATCCTCAAACGGATGGTAAGTCGAGAGGACTATTCGGACCTTAGAGGATATGCTAAGGGCTTGTGCTTTGGAATGGACCGGCGGTGGGATGAATATTTGTGTTTGGTAGAGTTTGCATATAACAACAGTTGGCATGCTAGCATTAAGGCGACACCGTTTGAACTTCTTTATGGAAGAAAATGTAGATCACCTACTTGTTGGGATGAAGTAGGTGAACGTCTAATCGAAGGTCAGGAAATGATTGAGATCACTAATGAGAAAGTAGGCATGTTGCTAGAGAAAAGTTGAAGGAGGCTAGGTCTCGTCGAGAAAAGTTATCCGACAAGCATCGCCGTGATTTAGAGTTTCGAGTTGGTGATCGTGTGTTTTGAAAGTCTCGCCGTTTAGAGGTGTGAAACGTTTTGGAATCAAGGGCAAGCTCAGTCCTCGATTCATTGGTCCGTTTGAAATTTTGGAGCGCATAGGAGAAGTTTCGTATCGTTTAGCACTTCCGCCTCAGTTATCGCATGTTCATGATGTTTTCCATGTATCTCTCCTAAGGGGATACAATTATCATCCATTACACGTTGCTTCGTATCCGTTTGATCAAATTCGATCCGATATGTCTTTATCTGAAGAACCGGAAGCTATTTTAGAAAGACAAGAAAGAGTTATGAGAAGTAAAGTCATTCCGTTCGTTAAGATTCTTTGGAAAAATCACCCGGAGCGTGAGGCTACTTGGGAAACCGAAGAGTCAATGCGAGCTAGTTATCCTCATTTCTTTGAATAGTTCGGTATGTTCTCATCTTGTTTTCGTTTCCGTTTCATTTCAATTTTCGAGGACGAAAAATTTTTTTAGAGGGGAAGAGTTGTAAAACCCGAAAAATCTAAAACATATATAAGTACGAAAATACCCTTGGAACCAAGAATCATAAAAATACGTAAAACACGTTTATAATAAATTAAGAAATTAAAAACCTAATAAATAAAACTTAACGAATAAAATTACGTGAACGACTTTGGTACGACAAGGACTTAAACGTTTTGCTAATAATGTTGGGCGTTTATTTGTTGGACGGGCTCGCTTGTTTTGTTTGTTTTTGCCAAGCCGAGGATCGCAAAGCACGAGGCGTTTGTTTGTGTCGAGAGGATCAAGGGCGAAGCCCATTTGGGTGAGCTTGTGTGCTCGGTTGGACCCAAACCTCTCCTGAAGCCTAACTAAATACAAAACTATAAATATAACTCAATAACCTAAAAGTGAAACCCTATTTTTAGTTTTGCCTCCTTTCTCTTTGTTTTCCATTCGGCCGAGAACCAAACCACCCTTGGTGTCGAGATTTTGCTTCAAACGAGTTAAGGTATAACGTTTATTCGACTTCCTTTAACGTACCTTGCATGTATATGTCGAATTATATTTTGTTTAGTCGAGTTTGTTTTCTTTTTCTTGTGGCCGAGACATGTGAACCAAAAACCAAGACAAACCCTAATGAATTAAACCTTGTAACTAATAAGGAACATGTAACGTAAGATGTAAGATTGAATCGGGTCACGTATATGTTGAGTTATGTATTGCCGAACATGCATGAGTTAGGACGGAACCACTTAGGTATTCGGCTAATGAATAAAACATAATAACTTGGATATGTAACGTGTCTAGACGAGCTAGGACTTGTGTAAACCTACTAGCCGAAACCCTAGTTGAACCGAATACACATATATATATAAGTTTTGGACGTGTAATAAATAAGTAAGGGTCACGTAAACATAAACCCTAGTTTAATATGTAAAGCGAATAAAGTATATCAAACCCTAAATGTTTGTAAACCTTGTCTCATATGCGTGCGTTATTATAACTAAAGTGAACTTGTGAAGATATGTAAGCGTGTAATTAATCCAGTAAGAAGTAACTTGTATGTCACATAGAATCATAAACGACATGGTAAAACATAAAAGGAAAGATTGTTATCATTATGCGTTAGGGTAAGTAGCGAGTCATTAAGACGTAACATGTAAAGTAAATGCATATTAATGAAATATTAAAGAATAAGAAAAACCCTAGAACATAAATGAGAGTCGATTAGGGTTTGAGCTAAATATAGTAATTTGTTATTTCATGTGTGAGTTATGACTTATAAACTATTTTCACATTTAACCTAGACTTTAATAAATGACATAACGAACCCTAATCTACAACATTAATTATACAATACTTAAATCTCATTTAATAAAACCCTAAAGTAAGAAGATCATTAAGTATGAACACCAAATATTAAAAGATCATTTTGACGATTATGGAATCATAAATAACATGGACGATCGTTAATGTCTATAGGTTACGAGAAGAGGAGTAATCCTTTGCCTTTCGTCTTTACGCTTTTGATCATTTGCGTTGGAATAAGGTACGGATATTCGACCTTTTGAAGAGGTTTCCTTTTAACGTTTTCTTCGTATTAGGGTTTCCTAAGCCTTTGCTATGAACCCCATTCGATTTGTTTGAGCTATTGCTTATCGAACTACGATTTACGAATTACGAAACATCGATTTTGAACTATCGATATGAAAAGCGTGATTTTGGAAATATGAATGATCTTCGATAAAAGATGATCCGTGTCGATTATGACCTTCGATTTGACCTAAGATAGTTTGACACCCGAGCCAAATATTTAACTAGTCATGGGGTTCCATGTCCGTATCGATGATGCACTCGATATGACTCTAAGGCGATGAGAGTGATGTTCGCCACGTCTCTCGGATGGTGAAGCATATTTGTGAATATGTAGGAAGGGCGTATGGATGCATCCTAGATCCATTATATGTTATCTCGTTATCATTGTCGATGATTGATCTTTGCGTGCACGCACGTCCTTCATAACTCTGGTAGGTCTCCCTACAAAGTTGCCTTATGTGAATATGAATATGATCGATATATGTTTACGGGCTCGTGGTAGTTGACTATAAACTTTATTTTGAACATTATGATTTATGCTTTGAAAATGATTAAGATTTTGCTATCGCTCATTCACTTTATTTCATATTCATTATCGTTTAGTATTCGCTTTGCTTTCATATCATCACTTGGGCTTTTGAAGCTCACCGCACTTTTCTTTTCTTCCCGGCGGTATCTAAGCATTGAAGGCTGGGTTGCTTTGGGATGAGTGCTTGATTGGACTTACCTTAGAGATTTTAGCTTTGATTCTTATGATGCCATTTAGACTTATTTATTTCGGATATTATGTTGAGGTTTATTATGTTTCACTGGGACCTATGTATTGAAGTCATTTGACTTGGATTATTTCGCATTTATGTTAAGACTTCTTTTGGTTATTTATGTTTTGCTTTGATATGACACCATTATTGTGATTCCTTTACCCTTAAGATTAAGGCGTTACATCCACTATTATCATTAGTTTGAATATGTAGAGGATTACCTGCATCTAGATTACTAATTAACACTTGAACATTACTACCACTAGGCTCATCTTCAATAGCCATAATAACCAATCAACAAGAACAAACAGTAAAGCAAAACAGAAACAATAAGCAACAAGCAATAAGCAATACTAACAAATAACCAGAACAAATCAACACAACCAACTTCCAAGACTGCCCAAAACCTATCCTCCTTCGACTTAGACACAACAAGAAACTAAAGAACAGAAATAACAATCTATAAAAACTACAACTCACACCCAAGAATAACCACAAATCAGCCAGAAGACTAGGAACAGTCAGAGCAGGTATTCGTACCAATCTAGGTTGGCAGATCAAGATGTTAATTGTCCCTTTTGCACCTTCTAAACCAAATTTGTGTTATCTTAAGTGAAACAAAGTACTTACAGAGATATATCAGCGGAAAAAGATACAAAACCCACCAGATTCAATGAGTCTAGCAAGATTGTATCAAGAACAGGCCCAAGAAACAACAAGAAACCACCAAGGATGAATACCCCCAAAATACCAAATTAGAGTTTCAACAAACCCTAACCAAGAAACCCACAAAATCACCAGATCCAATCCCAAACAGAACAAATCAACAACGGCCGTTAAGAAAACAACCTCAATTAACCAATTCGACCACCAATTGCAAGAATCCCCAAAAAAATTTCAAAAACCCTAGAATCTTAAAACCACCAGATCAGAACCTGGCTCTGATACCATGTAAAAATGATCAAGAGCACACAACAATTCACAAGTACACCCAACCAACCACCCTTTGGTGTATTTTATTATAACAAAGTTAAGAAGATAAGTCCCAACTGGATGCTTACCAAAACAGGATACAAAGAAACAATCTCGATCTACTAGGTAGACACCAAAGAACCTTACTACATATATCACTCAACACTCGGACTAAACAAGATCAAAGAGATTGATCTTGATACAAAGAACCAATCGATATCAACAATGATATCAAGGCGGATATCAAGAAGGAAGAATATGAAACTTAGAGATAGCGAATACGAGAGATAATGAGAGTGAATGAGAAACCCTAGCAATATTAAGAGATTATATACTCGGCAATATTTCACTTTAGCCCTCGAACTTCGCTTTTATCCTTTTAATCTTTTAACTTCTTTAGACTTTCAAACTTGACAAAACAGATCCTTCATATTATTCAACAAATATTATATCAAGAAGGTTTCATTTTTATGGACTCGATAACAAGGATGGCAAACGGAAGGTATTTGATGTCGATCAAACCGTACATAAGCTTCAATTACAATTAGACTTCCATAAATACAAAGAAGAAGCTACAATTACATAATAATATACATGCAAAACACATATCACCTCTAGTCTTCCTTGCCTTTAACTCTAAAAGGAGTTTTTGCAGTGATGTTAGTCATGGCATATCATCGGTGTAAGTGGAAACTCATACTTAATAATTTGTGAATGGGTGCCTTTTAATATGTAGTCACTAGCCTATTAAAGATGATGCTCGTTTGTACCACTTGGCGATCACAAGATATGAGTAGATATAGATGCAAAGTGTCCATTTGGAGTTAAAGCAGATGAAGCTATGGAGAAATGTGTGTATTTTGTGAATGCAATTTTTGTAAAGTTAAATCTTTTTTGATACCATAAAGAAATACTTTGTTTAAAGTTAGAATGACTTAGTTAGCTAAATGATTTAAGAATAACAAAAATCAAAAAATTAACTAAGTATTAGTCAAAGTTGTTTCTTTTAGAAAAACTTTAATGCAAGGCAAAAGAATAGCTAGCTTTGTTAGCAATCCTTATTTGCTAGGCTAAATGCCTTTTATTTTAATACAACTTGGTGTTTATATACAGCCTTCCTCATTCTCAACTTCCACTAACCATCCAATGTGGGATAAACCCCACTTTCATGTTTCTCACTTTTTACAATTGTTACTAATCTTTCTTTCCAAAGTTTGTTTTTAGCAAAAAGATTATGAATTTTAGAAAATCAATTACTAGAATGAACACTTCTCAACAAGAATTACAAAAACCGACACACTTTTAGAGATGTACCAAAATGATCACATCGACCATTTTGATTTTACTCGCCCTCCCCTTTTGCTCGATGTTTTCAGAAGAAGACAAACATTTTTTGCTAAAAGACAAAGTACATGGAGAGCAAAATCATTGCTCGCCCCATGTTTTGCTCGTCGTTCTCACTAAAAGACAAAGAACATGGCGATGCTTTGCTCGCCCAAATGTTTTGCTCGCTTCGTCAATTTTGGTAAATACTTTGAAAGTGTTTGTTTTGGTAAGGTTTATGTAAAGTGTTCATTTTTTTTTAAAAAAAGACACAATTTTAAATCTCTCATATACCGCTACGTAGTTTTTGATACAATATTTGGGCATTTTGGCTACTTTATTATGCAAATTCCTTTCTTTTCATTGGATTGATACCTATTTTCAATGTATTTTGCATTTTGTAGGATGTCGAAAAGCAAAATATATGAAATTCGAAGAGTGAAGATTATTACTAAGTAGTCGGTTGGCGGAAAGGATCAAACACATACGTACTCTAAACTTTTACAACTTTAATGTCCATGATCGGTTCAAAATAACTAATAGGGAACCGAATAACTTTTAGCATATCGGTAGTAACCTTGTAGCACAAATATTTCTCCTCCATAATAAGTGAAGACCGGATAAATTTTCATTATCTCCTCCCAATTATTAAGGACTTGTATCGTTTTGGGACTCGGTGTGGTGACAGCTAAAAGTACTTGCTACTTGAATTTTATCGAATTGAAAGTAAGCAAAATTATATCACGTGTCCATATTTTTGGAGAAATCTAATATCAAAGAGAGTCTTTGTGGCAACAACTTTTAGCATATCACTAATTGCTTGAGGACAAACGATTATCTTCCTTAGTTGTTACTAAAGCTCCTCACGAAAGTTACAAAGTAGTTAAGCTATATAAAACATATGCACTCTCCGCTTTCATTATAGAGGAATCATATGTCTTACTCTAGCTCTCACGGAGATTTACAGCAAGTTAAGTTATAGAAAATATACAACAAGGGAGGAGGTTTGTAGCACCAACTACTTTAGCATATCACGGTCACAATGTGGCACAAAGAAATATCATTTTTAATATTTGGTGTTTGGGTAAACATTATGTTATTAGATATGGGAAGAGATCCAGTGAAAAAAAAAAAAAAAGAAAAGAAGAAGAATGCGGGAAGTAAATTTAAGGGAAGGTGCATCTAAAAATTACGTTGCCAGGAATTTTTATCTTGTACTAAATCTCAAAAACTAAAACTTTAAAGTACAAGTATTACTTAACACACCTTTTTATTAAAATAATGCGGAAGCTTTATTACAATGGTGGTGGTGGTGATTGTAGGTGGATGGATGATCGATACAACTGATTACATATGCCTTTTATAGGCGAAACTAGAAGGAATAAACTAAGAATATGCTTTGGCATCTAGCATATTCCAAAGAATAAACCATGGCATATGCCAAGGAATATTCCAAGCAATTATTAATTTTGATACAATTGGCCGACACGGACTAATAATTTGACACCGACTTTTACTTTAATAATTATACAACTGTTGTTCTTTTGAAACCCGTGATATGTGAAATAATTCACATGCGGGCCCTTCGAGCTTTGGGATAGAGATGCTGATCCATGGGACGATTCAATTTTAACGTATTCAGACAATAATCATCCCACCCGGGGTCCACATTAAAAATTGAATCGTCATCACTGTCGTCACTATCTTCTAGAAATCTGTTCCTGTTGTAGCTGCAGTTGTCTTCTTTTGAGTTATTGTCTTGGACTTCTATAGTTTCAGATATTGTTGCGGCCCAATCGTTGTGCGAGGGCTTCCAGTTCGATGAGGATTCTTCGGGCTTCCTTGTTTTGGATTCGTACATCTTCTTTCTGATCAGACCAGTGGTTGTCTCTTGTTGATAATCCAAAGCAGACTTGGGCTTTGCATTGTATGATTGCTTGTAAGTTTCGCATTGCTTTGACTGCTTCTTTTGCTGCTGATAATTCGATATCTTGTGCGACTGACCTCCATGCATCAAATTTATCCATTCTGATTGGGTTTTGGTTGGCTTTAAGCTGGTAATGTTTGTACATTGCTCCTGGTTCTTCATGCATGAAGATTGTTTTAGTAAAGATTCTTGGGAGTGGTTGAAAGTCTTCATGATATCTTCGCAAGTGATCTTCATATTCTTCCGAGAGGCATAAGGGGATCAGAACTTCCTCCACCGAGTAAAGGGTTCTTCGCCGCTAATTGCTTCATTTTCCTGCAGCATTCGCAAAACAAAGATTAACAAGTCTTGAGAGAGAATCGGCTAGCGTATTATGTTTTCCCTATATGCTCTATGTTAATCTTGACGCCTATTCTGTGTTGCATCTGCAAACTTGATCCTGTTATCAAACAAGTGGTATCGAGCTTGTGATCTAGAAAGCGTAACAAGAAGAAGTCTGTTAATCTTTATTCAAGTAAGTTAAGATGTCGTGAAACTCACATGGTAATCGCTTCAAAAGTTCCCATGCTCGAACATAAGTGAGTATCAAATCGGAGGATGCGAATGAGGCAATACATTCGTATGATTGATTATGCTCTCGGGATGTTGTTGAAAAGGAGACACTCTTCCTTTGAAGGGTGTGGATGGAAAGGAGGTTGCTATTATTAGTGAACTGATAAAGCTAAAGGAAAATGGAGATCAAAGCTCACAGTATTCTCTCTGGGAATACCAAATGAGTTTGCCACGGACTTTGATCAATATGAATCGCTAAAGAATTATTGGATGCTCTTGAATTAAGGTTTCTGGTAATGAAGCTACAAAGAAGTCAAGGATGAATATGCTCAAGCATCAATTTGAAACCTTCACTTTTCTTAGTGGAGAAAAGATTGATGGAACATACAATAGACTTCAAAAACTTATCACCAATCAAGTCGGTGGTTACAAGTTCCTTCAAGAAGATATTAATTTGAAGTTCATTAGAGTTTATCATCCGATTGGGCTATTCATACAATTGTGTGGAGAAATAAGACGGACTTTGCTACAATGACTCTAGACAATCTCTTCAATAACTTGAAGGTTTATGAGTCCGAGAATAACTTTTCACTCATCTTCTTCTAATCAAAACATTGCTTTTGTATCCACTAATCACAAAGCCCACAAGATGTATCCACTGCGCTTATGGTATAACCACGGCTATTGCAAACAATACCGCTGTTAGTGATAATGTCGTTGATGGTGCAATTGTGCTTTTCTGTCGGTTAACTACTAGTGTTGATTTTTGAATCAAGATCTAGATCAAATTGATCCGATGATCTTGATGAAATTAACCTTCAATGGCAAATGGCAATCCGACTCTCCAAGCAAGGAAGTTTCGAGGAGGTGGAAGACATGTTAGGTATGATGGTCAAAGGAGAGTGGATTCGACAAAAGCAAGATGGAGTGCTTTAACGCAAGAAGAAAGGTCATTTTGCTGGGAATGTCGAGCTCCTAAAGAATTGAAAGCATTAAGAAGACAAGAAGAGTCTGCCGCTTCTTGACTTTGGTTGCTCGGGATGGGCTTGGTGATTATGATTGGGTGATCAGTTGAAGAAGGTCAAAATGCAGACTTTTCTTGCTAGTGAAGCTTCAAAAGAGCATAACTTTGCTCTAATGGCCTATGCTTCATCTTGGTTCATATTCGAGGTATCTAATGATTCTAAAACATCTACTTGTTCTTTTAAATCATGTTACGATAACTTAGAATCTCAAAAGGCTATCCTGAAAGTATGAGAAAAGAAGTAGAGATTAACTCTAGATAACTTAGGATATAGAGTTGGTCTAGAGGGTGTGAAAGAAGCTAAAATTACGTATTAAATGTGAGTATGTAGAAAAGATCAATATACTAGGTGGTGAAATTGATCTTAAAAGCAGAGATTAAAATGCTTAAAGATAAACTAGCAGAGGCAGAGTGTAAAACTAAAGGCCCTAGATGAAAAGAAAACATGTTGTTAGGGTTGCTAAAACACAATATGCTTGATCTAGTAATGAAGCCAATAGGTCAAAAACTGTTCAAAGATGGTGCTGGTTTAGGATACAATAATATGCCACCACCCCTTTGATGAAACATGCACCACCGCTAAAGAACTATCATTTAGTAGTGAATTCGAGTTTAACAAACTGTTGAAGAGATAAATAAGATGAAACACCTAAGATAAGTTTTGATAAGTTATCGATGCTCCCATAATAGAAGATTGGGAATCAGTTCGAGGATGATAGAACCGAATCAACTAAGTGCGAAAAGATAGAGACAGTTAAGAAAGTTGATTCTAAGCAAGTCAACCTTGTACCTAGATTTGGAGCTAAAGTTACCAAGAAAGTTGTAGAGTGTGGAAATTCCTAGGGACCGGATGAAACAATATAAACCTAGGGGTAATCAAAGAAGCTTAAATGGTCTAATTTCTAGCAGTTAGGTGATGCGTTTCAATGTGTTAAAAGGCTTGTTTTTGTGTGGTAGTTTGAACACTTGGAGAAATTGTCATAAAACATACCACAAGTTTGGAATCATTGGAGGAGGGTAAATCATCAAAACTTTTCAAGAAAAACAAACCCTCATCCTAACAGTAACATGATTCCAAGAGCAATCGATGAGGAATGGGAATACAAAATCTATTGTCATTGCTACACCTAAATGGGTTCCAACCAACGCTAAGCAAAATGTAAACACATAAGCGAGAATCAAACCATCATAAGCAAAATATCACCACCGATTCAAAAGAAGTTTTAAAAATTCCAAAGGTGATAAGCGATACGGTGGTTGGAAATCATTTTATCTTTGTTAAGGCCTCAACAAGTTGGCAATGGAAGCCTAAGAACAAGGTTTTACCACATGTCAACTGTGCATCAATGGACCTAAAGAAATTTGAATATTTTGATGCAAAGGCGGACCAAGTCGATCTTGGCTTGGGTCCACAAGAGGAACTAACTTGTGTAATTTTATGTGGGGCAATCTTCAAACCGAGCTAAAAGATAAAGGAGTTTTTGATAGTGGTTGCTCGGGCACATGACTTGGGATGGAAGCAATCGGAAGATTTTGAAGCTTATGATGGAGGATATGTGGCATTTGGCAATGATCCAAGGGAGGAAAGATACTTGGCAGAGGCACAATCGAGCAGGAATCTAGACTTTGAAAAGTCTATTTGGTACTGAGGACTTAAGTACAATTTATTCGGTGTTTCTCAAATGTGATAAGAAAAATTGGGTACTTTTTGGGAAACCGAGTGTGTGGTGTTATCTCTGAGTTTAAGATACGATGAGAAGTTTATACAACTTAGAGTACCTAGGAAGGAAAATATATATTGTTTTGATCTTAAAAATGTTCTTCCTAATAGGTCCTTATGTTTGTTTGCTAAAGCATCATTGATGAGTCAAAATTGTGGCATAGAAGGCTAGGTCATCTCAATTACAAAACAATCAATAAACGGTAAAAGGAAACTTAGTGAGAGGGTTACCTTCAAAGGTTTTGAGTGTAAGGAACTGTGTGCTCAGTAAAAGGAAAACAACATAGAGCTTCTTGTAAGACCAAAGCGTAAACACCATAACACAACCATCGCTTATGCTTCATATGGACTTATTTGGACCTACCTTTGTTAGAAGCTTGAACCATAAGCGATTGCCTAGTTATCACCGATGATTATAGTAGATTTTCTTGGGTATACTTTTTGGTCCGCTAAGAGTGAGACTAGTGAGATTCTTAAGAGTTTCATTACTAAGATAGAAAATCTAGTAAATCATAAGGTCAAAGTAATCCGATGTGATAATGGGCGAGTTTAAGAATGATGTGATGAATCAGTTCTATGTAGCTAAAGGTATTGAAAGGCAGGTTTAGTGTTGCTAGAACACCACAAATGAATGGTGTGGTGAAAGGAAAAATAGAACACTAATTGAAATTTGCTAGGACCATGTTGTCGAGTCTAAGTTACCAACTACCTTTTGACCTTTTGTTGTAGGAATTGCATGTTATGTGCAAAAGCAGTAAGGTAGTGAAGCCTTATAACAAGACCCCTATGAGTCGTTACATGATAGGAAGCCAATGATTGCATTCCTAAAACCTTTTGGGTGTCCTGTTACCATTTGAATACCATAGACTACCTAGGCAAGTTTCAAGAAAAAGCGATGATGGATACTTTTAGGCTATTCTACAAATAGTAAAGCCCTTAGAGTATACAATAGGAGGACTAGACTTGTTGAAGAGAACCTACATGTTCAATTCGGGAAAAGACTCTAGTGTTGAGACCAAAGGACCAGACCGTCGCTTAACATTGATATGCTAACCAAATCTATGAATTATGAGCCTATCATTGCGGGAACTTCCACTAATCTTGATCGTGGTATACAAAAGGATTACGAGGTAGATACATCTTCAAAGAAGTCGATTCTCCAAAAGAGTTCTATTTGGTTGAAA
Organism: Chrysanthemum lavandulifolium; assembly: GCA_022545495.1. Lineage (NCBI taxonomy): Eukaryota > Viridiplantae > Streptophyta > Magnoliopsida > Asterales > Asteraceae > Chrysanthemum > Chrysanthemum lavandulifolium. The sequence goes on from CM040244.1 coordinate 242,461,654, forward strand.
AGTGGAAATGGGTTACGTTCCTTCCATCATACACAAGCAAGGTCCTACGATAATGATGTAATCAATCGGAGGAAATGTTGATCATCATCAAGATAAGGATGAGTTGTTGAAAGATAACTCAAAGGTTGTCGGTGAAGAAATTGAAAAGAAGAAAAAGTAGTCTCAAGCACCGCTAAGCCTCACCAAAGCAGCGATAGCCAATCAGAATCACGACAAGCCATCTTTACCACCGATAGTTCAAGTGAAATTCCACTACAGGCATCGGTGATAGTACTTTCTTTGGACCACATCCAAAGCCACTATTGGTGATGAGGAGTATCCACATGATCCTAATATGCCCGATTTAATAGAGATTGATACTTCTATCGATGATGAAGACATGGATGAATTCTTCAATGTTGATTTGTCTAATTTGGAAACCGTAATTAATGAAAGTCCAATTACTACTACCGAATTCACAAGATTCATCCCAGGAATGATTCTTGAAATTTGAATACTCTGTTCAAACAAGAAGCATGGTAAAGAACATCGAACCCTTTCACGAACATGGGTTCTTTGCTAGATCTCTTCACAAAGAAGCAAATATAAAGATGCATAAAATTGCTTGTTTGCTTGTTTCTCGTCTCAAAAGGAGACCAAGAGAGTGGAAAAAGCTTTATCGGAAGAAGGATGGGTAGAATCAATGCAAGAAGAGCTTCTTGGGTTCAAACTTCAAGAGGTTTGGACATTGGTTGATCTTCCAAATGGGAAGAGGGCTATTGGGACTAAATGGGTGTTCGAGAAACAAGAGGATGAAAGAGGAATTGTTGTGAGGAACAAGTCAAGGTTGGTTGCTCAAGGATACACAAACCGAAGGTTTGGACTATGATGAAGTATTTGCACCGCTTGCAAGGATAGAGGCTATTAGATTGTTTTGGCTTATGCTTCATTCAAGAATTTTGTTGTGTATCGGATGGATGTTAAAAGTGCATTTTATATGTCACTATTGATGAGGAGGTTTATGTTTGTCAACCTCTGGTTTTGAAGATCCTGATCATCCCGACAAGGTTTACGGAGGTAAGGAAGGCTATGTATGGATTGCATCAGGCTCCTAGGGCATGGTATGAATGCCTATCTACTTATTTGATGGACAATGGGTTTAAAAGAGGACATGGGATGTAGGTTTTAATAATATGTCTTCCATAATGTAGACGTCTAGTAAAGGTGTGTGTGTGTCCTAGGCGTATGTTCATGTAAACGCCTAGGTTAGTGTTAGTTTAGTTAACCCCCAAGATCAAAGAAGTCTTTGATCCCTGTTACATTTAGGTAACACGTTATTAATATAATTGGAGGTGATGGTGAATGAAACCTTGTGTCAATAACATAGTTGTTTGTTTAATTCCGCTGTGCATGTTATTTATCTATGTTATTGTTTAACCCTAAGGCTCAAAACGATCTCAAGGAGTCCTAACAAACTCCACAATTAGTATAAGAGCTTGGGGAGCTCGTTACCTAGGGATTCGCAAGGTTTTTAGTCGAAAAAGAAGAAAATTCGTTTCTATTGCATATGTTCGTATTTTTCTGCAGCACAGTTTTCAAACGGCGATAACTTTTTTGTTAACCGGTGGATTGGGACGAAATTTTTGGTGGACGTTCTATATATATTCATCTAACTTTCCACTGGAGGGATCGTCAATTCGAGCTAGCAGTCAAAAGTTATTCAGTGTTGAAGTCTGCTGCTGAAAAAGGCTAGTTCGAAGAAGATACGGAGTGTACTAAAAGGGATTTGTCGAGTATTAATTTGTTTAAGGTACAACTCGATTTCATTAGTTGATGATTTAATAGTGGACTATAGTAAATACAATTTGGGCATTGAATGATTGTTATTTAATTCAACAATGGTATGGTAAATTTATTCGTACTGATATTAGTCGATGATCATGGTCGGTGATAATTGAAGGACTTTGATTGATTATAATATTTGATCATGAGTAAATTAATTGGTTACCTCATACCAGGTCAGTGATGATCTTTATGAAAACAAATTGATAAGATTCGATTGAATATGTGTGGGGCTGATCTATTGTCTTTTGCATATTGATGAGATTTGTCTTGTGCATATTGAATGTATTGTTTGCTTGATATCTGACTTCAAGAGGAATTGTTTTATATTAGCTAATAAAGTGGGTCAGCTTGTTGATATTCCATTCATTAGGCGCACATGTATTATGATTGAAAGTTATGGTTTTCTCACTTGGCAATAATCATGGGTTGTGTATTTTTGGTTTTCGACTTACTGTTGGGATATTGGTGATTACGAGGCATTAAATTTACAAGTTAGTACTGCTGTTGGAAAGCGTTAGTACTGCCCAATGGTTAATACTACTGAGTTTGTCCGATATGTATTGTTTCAACTGCTAGCATTACTCGATATTGGAGAGTACATGGTTTTTGATTCTCGTATGGTTGGAAAGATGTTGGATGACACACACACAGGAGATTGGTTCACACACACAAGGAGTTTGGTTTTTGGAAGTTGTTCTTAAAAGATTTAAAAAGATCGTATTTGGTTTATTTGATTAGTTGATTACGAAGATAATTGATCATAACTTATTTGATATTGTAGTTGAGTTACACAGATTCGTGATTTTATCATATCTTAAAGTGGGTGTTACACTTTGGAGATAACTTGTTCATGCTTAAAGGATGTTGACGAAGACTTGCAAAATCTAGTTTTCATAGGTCAAGGGTGGATGGATGAAGACCTAGTTAACTATCACTTAAAGGAGTTACATTGTAGTGCTTCGATGTCTCATTGAAGATGAGGATTTTGTCAAGAGATTGCGGTCTACTTATATGGTGTTAGTATGAGTTCAACGTCACGTGGATAAACAAGACATAAGACACAAGTTTGGGTTATTCTACTTCTTTATCAAGTTAGTTATATTTGGTTTTCTTCACAAGTGATCATTACAAGGAGCTTACAGATTTGAAGAATCATTTAATGTTCATGCACCACTCAAGGGGAAGTTTCTACTACTTACATTCTCTATTTGTTGATAAGAAAAATGGGAAGAGATGTTGGAGTGCGATGGCATGGATTAAGGGGAAGACAAAGGAAGACAAGAATGTTTCATTCATGGTGAGATTTAATTATCTCAACTTCTGCTACTTTGTCTAGGGAAGTTCGTACAAGAATCGTGTTTGTTTTGTCATCATCAAATAGGGGAAGATTGTTGGGTTTATTGATTTAATGATACAAAACAATAAAGAATGAAACATCAAGGGCTTAAAGTGACAAAGGTGAAACCTACAAAAAGATGAAGGGACTTGCTTGCAATAGAAGATTTATTATTTTGTCCTTCGTAGAGATTTGTAAACCCTAATCCTCTAGTATATAAAGAGGACATGGGATGTAGGTTTTAATAATATGTCTTCCATAATGTAGACGTCTAGTAAAGGTGTGTGTGTGTCCTAGGCGTATGTTCATGTAAACGCCTAGGTTAGTGTTAGTTTAGTTAACCCCCAAAGTCTTTGATCCCTGTTACATTTAGGTAACACGTTATTAATATAATTGAAGGTGATGGTGAATGAAACCTTGTGTCAATAACATAGTTGTTTGTTTAATTCCGCTGTGCATGTTATTTATCTATGTTATTGTTTAACCCTAAGGCTCAAAATGATCTCAAGGAGTTATATCAAACTCCACAGCTAATAATGGCTTGACAATCTGTCCTCAGAGTTATTTCTTGTTTATCAAGGTAGTAAATTTTCAACTTTTCCAGAGTGTTGATACAGGCATTGATTTCAGCATCGATTGTCGATTGGGTTGTTGAGAACTTGCCACTTGCATATGCGCAGATTCTTTCTGAATTCCTTGGACCTTCCTTATTGTTCTTCCATTTAACAATTCCTCCCCATCCTTCCATACATCCGTCTGTTTCTAGGATGATGTAAGCATTCTCAGGTGGTATCTCCAGGTCTGGGAGATTTTGAACTTGTGTTTTGATTTTTCTGATTAGTTCATAATCAGAAGGCTTCAACCTTTTGTCTCCATGAGCATTTGTCTTTTCATACATCGGTCTAAGGAGTATCCCTAGTTTTGGGATATGAGTGCGAGCATAATTGAGGATTCCTAGGAATGACCTTAACCCCTTCTTCGTCTTTAATTCTTCTTCGTTGAAGTTCACAATATTCTTTATGATATGTGGTTGTAACTTTATTGTTCCTTCTCCTATGACTGCTCCCAGAAAGTCTATTGTTGGAACTGCTATTTTCATCTTTGTTGGAGATAAGACTAAGCCATTATCTTCACAAATTTTTAGCATCTTTTCCAGGTGCTTTGCATGCTCCTTTTCGTTGTTTGAGAAAACCAGTATATCATCAATATATACTGCGATGAATGACTCTGTTCCTTTGAAGCATTTATCCATCTTTCTTTGGAACACTGCTGGGGCATTCTTCAATCCAAATGGCATAAACAACCATTCATAAAGTCCTCAAGGTACTAAGAATGCGGTCCATGGGATTGACTCCTCGTCCATGGCGACTTGATGGAATCTCGATTTGAGATCAAACTTTGAGAATATTTTGCGCCTCTATTCTTTTGATGATCTTATTTATTCTCGGTAGGGAGTATTGGTCCTTGTATGTGTTATCATTCAAGGATTTGTAATTGAACACCATTCTTTCCTTCCATTTGATTTCTTTTCCGATTCATGAGGATCAATTGTTGTTCCAGAATTTATGATCATTGCCATCGTTACGTATGCTACGCTTGGACGAATAGCACCAATTTTGAGGAGACTATCCACATGTTTTCTGAATGAGTCTTCCATTGCTGGTGTCACATGTTTTAATGGTCGATCCTCAATTGTAATGTCTGGATTGATAATATCCAGCTTAGAAAGTTCACCGTTCTTCTTCCAATGCTTTAAAGGTTCTTCTCCAATGTATCCTTGAAGTTTTAACCTATCAATGACAGGCTTAAACTGCTTCAAGAATGCGTTGTTTCCTTCTTGGTTGAAATAAATAGATTCATTTATTTCAAAGAAATCTTCTTCACTAATTTCAAGCTCGGTGATGGCAACTTCAGCAACTTCGGCTTGGTCTGAAGTCTTGATCTTGGTAACCTTCTTGTAAATGGTTATCTCATCTCCTTCTATACGAATTCCTCCTTTCATAGCCCTTATGAAATTGGCTCCTATTAGCATTTCAATGCCATTACTGTCATGCATGTCGAATGCATATATGAGAGGAATTTTAAAGTTGTTTCCTTCAATAAGGAAAGAGCCCTGCTTCAGTTTGTGAGTAGCTTGCTGTCTTGAATTTAGGCCGTTGAAGAAGACGTTGTAGGTTAATAGTTCGGCGCTTCTTCCGAACAACCTTTTTGTTTATCTGACATCTTGATGCTCCTGTGTCTATTATTGCAGTGGTTCCAAACGAAGGACAACTGGGGATATAAAACTCAACCTTCACATTGTAAAGTGAGTTAGTTACCTTCCTTACTTTTGGAACTACGGCGGCCTTCCCAGAGTAATGAACTTCTGCTTCCATGAATGGTCTTGCTTCATGAGAATCATTAAAATGAGAAGAATGTATGGTTATGTTTTCTTCTCATCCTTCTCATTCTAAGTTTATTTCTTATTTGATACTAACTCATTAGTTATTAAGGAATTTCTTTGTTTGTGCGACTTGGAGTTGGTGATAAGCTAAATGTAGTTGTCATAACTAAAGTTGCACTTGGAGTTAAGATAAGCAAAGCTATGAAACACATATGAAAATTTTGCATATACAAATTGTCGTAGAAATATTATGTCAAGAAGGTCTCATTCATGATGGACTCGATCACAAGGACTGGTCCAAACTAGAAGGTATTTGATGACAGTCAAAAAATATTTTTGAAATTTTACTTTGACTAGTTTAATTTAGTAAATCTTCCTAGTTTACACCTTATACTTTTACAAATCAGCTTTTATGTAAATGTGAATGCGCACACATAAAAATTTTGTTCCAGGTTTTTATGGTATTTTTATTCTCACATTGTGCATCCACTACACAACCGATGTAGGATAAATCCGACAGCTATATCTATACAGTAGTAGCCTAACGTGAATACCAGATAAAACTTTCCCAATTAGACCACGGTCCTTAGAATCCATCAAGAATGAACAAATTGTTGACAAGAAGGCTTCGTTAATTATACTTGAAACTAAAGTCATTAGAAAACTGTCCATAAGCTTTGTTGAGGTAAAAATGTGTCTTCACCTAAACAAGCAATAATCCTTCACCGACTCTTCGTCCACTCTCTGGGATCGAGACCTTCGGATCTGTTAACACAAGAAAAACACGCGTTAGCCTCGCCTAGGGTTTTATCCCTAGACCAAGCTCCGGCGTGAGAATGAGAATATGATATGTCAGAGTTGCTATGTGTAAAAGTAGGGTAAAAATGAGTTAACCTTTGATGTAGTAACTTCTATCCTTTTATAGGTGAGAAGTCTTGTCCTTAACCGGAGGTCACGTGGGGTGATAGTGACTCTTTCGGACGGAGTTGACTTACTCGATTAGTTTTCGCTTAGGTCGGTGGGAGCTTGACTTACTTTGTTGGTCACTCGTCGAATAAGGTCGGGATTACGATCGAATTCCTTTCCTTTATGTATGGTGACGCCATGTAGTCGTTGTCTTGGGGGTTGTGTCCAATCCTTGGCATGTGTTGACTATATTGGCTCAGCCTGCTTGGTCTTATTTAATTGGTTGTATGTTTATCCGAGCGGTTTGGGCCCTTCGGCTCGGTTCGCGGGATACATACGCCAACATGTCCCCCCCAATATCATGTTAATGGATGCATTACATGATATTGGGAGTACGTAATGGTTTCTGTTAGTGAGTTTTGCTCCGTCTTTATTTTTTCTTTTTTTTTGAATGGTGCCAAAATCAATAAATGTTTGTATGTGACGAGGCACTGGTTTTTTTTTACCGTGTCGTATGATCTCAACACGTGGCGGCTGACGTGTGTTGTTTGGTGATCATGTTGACACGTCACCGTCTGACACGACGGGACGCTTCACCTATCATCCTTTTCGCCTATAAATAGCGCTGTCACTTTCAGTTTTACCACCGTCAAACTTTTTGCACATACACGTTTTCTGCGTTTTTCTGCCAAACGGTTTATGTGTTCTTCGTCAACTGTCTATGTACATTATAGTTTTCCTTGTATTTTAAACTTAGGTTATTTCCATTCCCTTCCGGTTATCATGTCAGAACCGTCCGACTCAGCTTCCGATCATGACTCCGGACCTGCCTCTGAAGGTCCGTCGTGCCCGAAGCCTAAGTTTGATCTAGATAAATACACCTCAAACATGACCGAAGCGGGGTTACAATGGGCCGTGGATAATTTTGGGATTCCCCTTGATCTCCATCCGAGGCTCCCACCACCTAGTTTTACCATGGGGAATTTAGGGGATGACGCAATAGGTTTATATTTGGAGTATTTTATGGAAGGGGGTATTAGTGTCCCTTTTTCTACCTTCATTTTAGACGTTCTTCATTACTACAAGGTTCATATTTCACAGTTAGTGCCGATAGGTTTACATAGGGTTACTCTTTTTTAAGTGTATAGCCGTAGCTTTCATGCCATTCCTACAACCTCCCTTTTTCGTGCTTTCTATAAGTTACATAAACAAGGAAATTGGTTCACTTTGCCAAGCGGAAGGTAAAACCGCGGGTTTGCTTTAGGGAGATTTTTTCAGGTTGAAGGGTTGAAGCGTATGTTCTTTTGATCGATTTGTCGAGCCATCCCTTTTGCTATGCCGTGGAGGCATCCAGATTCAAATGTTTGAGACCCTTTTCCTACCGGGAGTTTTCATCTGGATCTCGACAAGTTATCATAGCGTTATTGATTTGATAAAGATTCGCCCGACTTTTGTATGCCGTTGGGTTGTCAGCCAATTGGAAGTATCCTGGTTTCCGGGCGGCTCTGAAGGATTCCGAGGGGAATGGTATTTAGCTTGTGTTTTATTTACTTAGTTAGGAATTTGTTTTTCTTATGGGGTTATAATTTGTTTTGTTTATGTTGCAGCTCTAACCATGTCTGACTATTTGATTGAACCGAACTATCGTAAGGGGGCGGCTATGACCCAAGGGGATCGTTATGAGCGGGGGCAGGCTCACCTCATGCATGTCACCATTCCTAGTGAAATGAGCACTCCGGTTCCGGCCAAATCTGACGCGATGAAGAGGGTCGAGGTGGCTGACCCTAAAGTTTTGGAGGCCAAGGAAAGAAAGAGGAAATCTGTTGAGGCTCGGGCTGGAGGGTTAAATCCCCGGAAGCGCGCCGCCGGGGAAGGTGGTTCCGAGCAACCTCAAAGGAGGAGAAAAAAGAGTCCGCCGCCCGTTGTCAATGTGGAGTCAACCACTAATCTCACGCCGCTGAATGCTATACCTCTTGAGGGTTCTCTTCTGAATGACCCCCATACTGTTGAGAAGGAAAATCGGAGGTCATTCCACGACAATCTGGATGTTGCAAATGCTGATGGGAATCTGAGGCGTAACGGACCATGACGGGGATCATGAGGTGTCCCATATTGTAGAGCACTGCTCCCGGGGAAGCGATAAGTCGCCCTCCCCCCCATTTTTTTTTACTTGCGCTTTTTTTATACTTATTGATTTTGTCTTTATTTGCTTTTGTGTAGGGGTTTCTTCTCCTCTGCATCATGAAGATAAGGGTGATGACGAAGAAGGAAAGCTTCGTCGGTGCAACTTACGTCTTGGGGTGGTCCATTAAGAAGGATGAAAGGGTCAAAGGGTATGACAAATGCGAGGATGCGCTTATTCATACGCCCCATCGCCGAGGAGACCTATCTGCAGAGCACCGAGTGATACCAAAGCGGTGCAGAGGTCATGGGCTATTCTCAGCTGGGGAGCCTTGCCTTACGGACATGCTTGTTCATTTGAAAATCTTGGCAATGAGCACAAAGAATTGGTTGAGGAGCATAAGGGGTGTGAGAAGGATGCAAAGGAGAATTTTGACTACTTGAGCAAGACGCTAGAGGAGTTGAAGGTTTCGAAAGGGGAACTTGCTGAGTGTTCTGCCCGGGAGGAGGGTTTGAAAAAACATGTGCGTACATTGGAGGCTGAAAAAGCCGAATGGTTGAAGTTGTCCTTGGCTCAGGGTGAGAAGATTTCTTGTTTGGAGAAGGAGTTGATGGAGGCTAGGGGAGCCTTGAAGAATGAGGAAGAGGATAATGAAGTTCTCCGCAAGGAGCGTATTGAGATGGCGGTGGCCGCAGGGAACCTGGAGATTGTGCGGTCCAACCTTGTCAGAGACTTCATCCCCACCATCGTGACTCGCCTTCTTGGCAGTCATGAGTACAAAGCTTCATTGGCCGTCCCTTTTAGCTTGTGTGGGATGGCCGGGTGGTTGGATGGGGTGGCTATTGATCGTTCGGAGGTAGGTGTGAAAAAGATTTTGGATAATACAGAGGACTTGGACCTGGAAGCTCCTGTCAAGTATTTAGCCGCATATAATGAGCTTTTTTGTGAAGAGGTATCCTTATGTTGATAAAGTCCGAAATGCTTGCCACTACCCGATTGAAGAGATAATGGCTCTTATGCCGGACCCGCTCTAGCACGTCCTGGTGGAGCTGTTGAGAAAAATTATAGGGAGAATAAAGATGACGGGGTGAATAAGGAAGACGGGGGGAATAATGTTCCTCCCAACTGAAGCTTGTTCTTTTTTAGAGTTATCTAATTTGGATTAATTGTGAACATGTATTAGGAGACTTGTAATGTTGATGAAGTGGCAATTTTGTGCTTGTGCCTTTGCTTATTTTGATGGTTAATAGAATTTCTTTTGGTATATTCGGATTTAAACTCTACATTTATGCCTTATTTTGTTTATGTTGTCTTTTTCTGAATGTATGTAACGCTGGCTTGCTGTTATCTTCTCTTCCCTTCTTTGGTGTATGGACTGTCGTGTAGGGTATGATCCATTCAATTTTTGTATCTTGGCCATCCCATTTTTGGGTGTGATCCGTTCGGTTTAAGTACCTAGGCAACCCTTTTTTGGGTATGAACCGTTTGGTTTTATACCTTGGCAACCCTTTTTGGGTATGAACCGTTTGGTTTTAATGCCTCGGTAACCCTTTTTGGGTATGAACCGCTCGGTTTTAATGCCTCGGCAACCCTTGTTGGGTATGAACCGTTCAATATTTACTTCACGACAACCCTTTTTGGGTATGAACCGCCTTTGAACATTGACCATTTTTCCCTGAAGGTTGCGAGCCTGTCAAGGGGGGTCACTTGATAGTTATGTTCAGCAAACAATAGAGAAAATTGCTCTCTCGTTATCCGGAGAGCTGTACTTGTCATTAATAATAATAACTTGTGATAACAAGGAGCCCTTAGGCTTAGGTTTACAATGTTCTTTTTAATCTGCAGGAAACATCTCCTCAGATTAGTTGCGTTCAGTGCGGGCACCTCTTTTCTTCTGGGTTTGTAGCTTGTACGATCCATTCTCAAATGCTTGATGATGCGATGCACGGGCCTTCCGTTTGGCCCCTAACTTTCCCGCACTTTCTGTCCTTGCCTCATTTTTTGATAAACGAAATCTCCTACTCTGAAACCTTCAGCCCTTACTCTTCGGTTGTAGTATTGATCGACTTTTTTCTTGTATCTGGCCTCTTCCACTCCTGCCGACTCCCTTCTTTCTTGCAATAAATCTAAATTTAAGCGAATTTCCTCTTCGCTTCCTTCCTCTTTTACTATCATTGTTCGGAAAGTTGGCATTCCTATTTCCGCTGGGATTACTGCTTCACTCCCATATGTGAGGCTAAACGGCGTTTCTCCATTGCTTGTTTTAAGGGATGTCCGATGAGCCCATAGCACATTAGGCAGTTCGTCCACCCATCCAGCTTTGCTTCTTCCCAGCCTTGTCTTAAAACCGTGCATCAGGCTTTTATTCGCTCTTTCTACCAGACCATTAGCTTGGGGATGAGCTACCGCGGTGTTTATTTGCTTTATGTTTAACCTTTCGCACCAACCCTTGAAAGGATCATGGATGAAGTTGCTACCATTGTCTGTCACGATGATGTGCTGCAGGCCGAAGCGGCATACTATGTTTTCCAGACAAATTTTTTGACCTCCTTTCCGGTGGTCCTTGCCAGAGGTTTGGCCTCCATCCATTTTGTAAAGTAGTCAATGGCTACAATGACATACTTTACTTTTCTGGGTGCTTCGGGGAGAGGGCCCAATACATCCATTCCCCATTGGAAAAAAGGCCAGGGTGACATGATGGAGGTCATGATGGTTTTTGGCAACTTTGGTACTGGAACGTGTATCTGGCAAGATTCTCACTTCTGAATGACTTCTCTAGCATCTTTGTGCATGGTCGGCCAGTAGTAGCCTTGTCTTATTAGCTTTGCTACCACGGATCTTGGACCGGAGTGCATTTCGCGTGCTTCTTCGTGTACTTCCCTAACCACATAGTTAGCTTGTAGTGGGCCCCACACCTTAACATTGGTCCCATGTATGATTTTTGAATAATACCCGTCTTCCATAATGTAATGATTGATCTTCATTGAAGGGTTCTTGCTTTGTTTACATCATCCGACCATTTTCCTTGGTTATGCAACGGATGATAGGTGACATCAATTCTCTTCTTCTTCTTTGACTATTGCTACCGATGACCTCTTCTTCCGTTGAAGGTGTTTCCAATACCTCTACGAGTATTTCCTTAGTAAAATGGTCGAAGGCCACTGACGCTAGTTTGCTGAGGATATCCGCCTTCTGATTCTGAGCCCTAGGGATGTTTTGTATTTTGAATTGCTCGAAGCATCCGATGTACTCCTTCGCCTTTGCCAGATAGTTTGCCATACTCTCCTTATAGGTTGTGAATTCCCCTGTTGATTTGGCTTGATACAAGGTTCGAGTCAACTTTAGCATTCAAGACTTGGATTTTCATATCTTTGGCAATTCTAAGGCCGGCCAGTAATGCTTCATATTCTGCTTCATTGTTGGTACTTGGGAAATTTTGCCTGAGAGCATAGGTATATTCTGTCTGGTCTGGGTTGATCAACACCAGTCCTACTCCTGCTCCCTTCTTGTTGGATGCCCCATCGGTATACAATGTCCACTCTTCTTTGCTCGAGGAGATGCCGAACATTTCTTTACTTAACCCCGGCGATGACTTTTCACAGTCCTTTGGTACTTCATTTATGAAATCTGCCAGAACTTATCCTTTAACAGCATGTCTTGGGATGTTAGTGATTTTGTATGCTCCTACCCACTTGCATATTTCATCAATTTTCCCTGAGGATTCCAGTTTTTCAATACCTCTAGGATAGGTTGGTCTGTGATTACCTTGATTGGGTGAGCTTCGAAATACCTTCTGAGTCTTCGGGAGCAGTGTAGGAGAGCCAGGGCAAGTTTTTCCAACGGCGCATAGTTTCGTTCGGCCTCGTGCAATTTCCGGCTGACATAATGCACCGTCATTTGCCTCCCATCCCTTTCTACCATCAGAATGGCGCTGATAGCTTCTTCGGCCGCTGCCAAATACACAAATAAATCCTCTTCAGCCACTGGGGCAGTTAGATGGGGTAATTACATCATGATGTGCTTCATTTTTTGAAAATCCTCTTCGGCTTGCTCACTCCACCTGTATTCATTATGGTTTTCTTTCGTTATATTTTTCAAGGTACTGAAGAATGGTAAGGCTTTTTCAGCTGATCGTGAGAGGAATCTGTTCATGGCTGCCAATTTTCCACTTAAACTTTGCATTTCTTTCAGGGTCTTCGGCGATTGCATATCGGCTATAGCCTTGGTCTTTTTTGGATTCGCTCTTATCCCTTCGGATGTCACCATATATCCGAGGAACTTCCCTTCTTCCACTCCGAACGAGCACTTCTTGGGGTTGAGTTTCATATTGATTCCTCGGAGGTTGTCGAACATCTCTGCCATGTCTGCTAAGAGTTCTTTTTTGCTTTTGCTCTTTATCACCATGTCATCCACATATACCTCCATATTTCTACCAATTTGCCTTTTAAACGTTGTATCTACCAACCTTTGGTATGTTGCTCCGAAATTTCTCAAACCGAAAGGCATCTTCGTGTAACAATAGGTACCATGTTCCGTATAGAAAGCCGTTTTTTCTTCATCTTCCCTTGCCATCTGCACTTAATGGTATCCCTTGTAAACATTGAGGAAACATTTATATTTATACCCCATAACCGACTCGATCTTCTAGTCAATTTCTGGGAGGGGGTAATAATCCTTTGAACAAGATGCCTTGATACTTTTAAAATCCATACACATTCTCCATGTTCCATCCGGATTTTTTACCAGCACAGGGTTAGAAATCCATGTGGGGTATTTCACTGGCCGAACTATCCCAACCTTCAGCCATTCTTCTACTTCGGTGTTGATTGCTTGATTTTTTTCTGCTGAGAAAGTTCTTTTCTTTTGCGCAATTGGCCTGTCATGCACATTGACATTTAGCTTGTGTTTGATGATTCGCCGAGGGACTACGGTCATGTCGGCCGGCTTCCAGGCGAATACATCTTTGTTGTTTTTCAGTAGTTCCACCAGTTGTCTCCTACATTCCGCCGAGAAGTTGATCCGATGGTGACTAGCTTTCTAGGGTACTCTGGGTTGATCATTACTTATTATGTCTTCCCGCGTAGCTCCTCTGCTTCTGTGGTTCACTCCGGCCTTTTTTCTTTAGACACTTTCTCCTGGAATTGTTTCTCTAACTTTCTACATTCGGAAATGATGACCGATCTGGTGACGAGGGTGGCAATTCCTCTAGGCGTTGGGAATTTCATCATTGAATGAATGGTGGAGGGGATGGCTCTTAGTTGTTTAATGCCTGATCGTCCGAGTATAATGTTGTAAGGAGAAGGGGATCTTATCACTGCAAACATCATTAATGTCCTGCGGAATAGACCATCGTTTCCGAAGCAAACATTCAGATCAATTTTTCCTAAAGGTTTGATCACCTCTCCTGAGAACCCTACCAATGGTTTGTTCGTTTCTCTCAGCTTTGCTTTAATTGTCGGGCACAAGTTTTGAAAACAGTGCTCGTACATCACCTCTACCGCTGCTCCTTGGTCGACGTAAATCCTTCTTATCGTATACCCCTCGACATCTGCTTCGACTATCAGCGGTTCTTCAAAAACATCTCCGCAATATCGGGAAAAGCAATGGGGACTTTCATCCAGTCCTCTTCCTGTTCGATGACCTTTCTTTTTCTTTCTTTTCCCCCGCCATACACCATGTTGATCACCCTTCCCTAGAATTTGGTTGTCCTTTGGGGTTCCTTCCTCTTTGCCTGACGTCCTTTATAAGGTGATCCAGCTTTCCTGTTTCTAAGGCTGCCTTAAGCTGTTCTTTGAGGTGATAGCAGTCATTGGTGAGGTGACCCTTCTCGCCATGGTAGTCACAAATTTTTTCCAAGTTTTCCCTCCTAGGTGTCCCTTTCAGAAGTTGGGGGTGATAATTTCAACTGGAGTTCTGTTGCCAAGATTTCTTTTGGTGGTTTCGTGAGGAGGGTCAGATCTATTGGATGGGTGTCGTTCCTGTAATTGTTCCTTCTGTACTCGCTCCGATGGTTATCCATTCTTACTGGGTAGTAGGGGGTGTACTGGCCGCGAGGTTTGTGCTCTATTCTCCGGTCTCCTCTTCGTCTGTCAGGGTAGCTTGAAATTCGGGGGTCGGTCTTGGTGCTGAGCCACCGCATATGATCTTCGGTTTTGTTCTCCTCTAGGAAGTTCCGTGGTGTTGTAGGCCTCTTCGGAGCGCACAAAGTTGTCCACTCTACTCATCATTTCCGTCACGGTTTTTGGTATCTTATCTGAGAAACGCTTTACTAATTCCGGGCATTTACTTCCATTTATGAAGGAAGATATCTGCATTATTTCGCATTTTAGAGATATAAGCGTGGAAAACTAGAAGGGGGTTGAATAGTTTTGCCAATTTAAAACTTCCTTTTAAATATTTAGATCGACTTATGTCAATCTATTTGGTTGTTTATGTTGGACGTTGATAGATAGATATATAAGCGTATAATGAAATATAAAGAGTAAGAAGCACATCACCACGACACAAGTATTTATAGTGGTTGCTACAAGGACACCTTCCTTGCCCTACTCCACTCCCCGAGTCACCTACTCGAGTTCGTAAACACTACACCAATCTCCTTATGGCGGAGAAGCCTTCACAACGTCGCTTAACCTTTTTCGGTACAAAGCTAAACACGAGTTCTTTTCACACCAGTGAACCACACCTAATACAACGTCGCCTACCCTTTATACTTGCTAGGCTAACCACCGAGTTCTTTCACACCTTAGGAGAACTAATCCTATCACAACGTCGCCTACCCTTTATTAGGTACTAGGCTAAGCACCTAGTTCCATTACTATGGAGGAACTACTACCCTTCACGACACAACACCTAATCTCGAGGAGATCTACTCCTTGTTACAACACCATCAAGTATATCACCATCCTTGTAAATAAACAAATACTTATATGTATAACGATGCACCTCATCGATTATACGACCTAGGCATTCTTCCCAAATGCTACTTGATTTGATTCTTGGCATCCTTCACAATGCCTTTGACACAACGCTTGGCACCCTTCACTAATGCCTTCATCTTGACACCTTTAGCATTCTTCACTAATGCTTAGACACGGATGATGAGCACCTTTCACTAATGCTTTCATCTTGACACTTTCGGCATTCTTCACTAATGCCTTCAACCCAACATCTATGGAGAAAGGTAGAACTATCAACAAGAGAACCTTCGTTGTCTTGATGATGAGGAAGTATGGCAACTCATGGACTTGAGCTTGCACGTCTTCAAGAAGTGGTGATCTTTCCTTTAAGAGGAACCTAGAAGATCACACAAAAACAAAAGACAAACTACATAGATCAATTGGATCTGAGGTTAGAGGGTTAGAATACTTGGGGTGAGTATGTGTGTGAAGTGATGAGCTAAAAGGAAAGAAATGGCTCACTATTTATAGAGAAATTTCTCTAATGTTCCCCGGATCCCACGGATCCCTTCCACAAGGGATCCGGCTAGCACAAAGCTAGGGATCCGTGGAACGCTCCTTTTTGCCAATGGGTATTTTTGGTTATGGGTCATGGGTTGATCCATGGTTTTCTATCTAGATACAATGAACTTGGTTAAGTGGTATATATAAAACCATGGGTTATTGGTCAATACCATTTGCTAGTTTTTACCCATTTTAGTATAAACATGTTTTTACCCATTTTTAGTATTTAAATGTTTTTACCCATTTTAGTATACTTAGTTTAAGTATGTGCTAACCCAATATGTAAACATTAGTTGTTGTACATATATATCTAAATCATAAAATCACTTAAGCTTGTTTTAGTGTTTTATGTGAAAACGTAAGTGTATTAGGAAACTATTAACTCAAACTATTTACGTACTCTATTTGTTTCGTTAAAATGATTTTACGTTTGTTATCGACAAAACATTAGAAGATCGTAAAATATAAATAAACGTTTTTATGGTTTATTTGTATTAACAATCTCCCCCTTTTTGTTGATGACAAAACATAAAATTATGTTAAGGAAAAGCTAAAATTGTAAAAGTTTGAATTTGTAGTTTTTACTTTCTTCTCCCCTTTTGTCGAAACAAAAGTGTTGAAGAAACTAACACAATTTTATAAGAAAAATTATGTAAAGATTTAAAGAGAGCAAGTGGACTTTAGAATGGTACTTGTCTTAACTCCCCCTTGACGAGTCCATCCCTTTGAAAGGGTGTCAAGGACATAGCGTAAAATAAACTAATTGTTTTTGCAATTAAGTTTGCAAATGGTTCGCCTAAGTGATTTAAACGTGCTCCCCTTGAATATTGCAACGTTGCAATGGGGTGTCATGAATTGTAATCCAAAATTGGATTAAGTTGCAAATGATTTTGCAATGTTGTTTGACAAAGCTCCCCTAGCTTTATGGTGTCAATATCTTCATGTGTATTTTGAATAACTATTAAACAAAGGTTAGAAAACAAGAGTATAGTGCATAATTTCTGCAAATAAGACTCATGTTAGTAGTAATTGTACTTACATACACGGATCCCGGTTCCCCTTGGAGGGATCCGCCTAGGCATTGTAGGGATCGGCCATCGATGACGTTTCTTGGCGATGAAGAAGTGTCAAATAATGCTAGTGTGGAGACAATATATGTGTGCAATAAAAAGCACTGCATAGAATAATCCAAACATATAAATGTTCATTCAATAAAACAAGAGATAACCAAACAAATCTCTAAGACTAAGAGAATGAACTAACCATACCAGTACTACTAATACTAATGAGTTACCCAAATTCAAGGTTCAACTAAGACTTAATGATGATCAAGGATGAGAAAGGTTTCCTAAACGTTCTAAGTTTGAGCTTGTAGTTCATGTATCAATCTATCTAGTTCATGTTTCAATCTTTCAACATGTTTACAATGATAGCAATCCTTGTCATGGTTTTGAGTTTCTTGAAGTGGAAGTTCAAGTGAAGTGGGTTGAGGATCTTCAAATGATTGTGAGGTGGCTCTAGGCACTAATGATGTTGGTTGAGTTGTGGAGGTATGTTTGGTATAGTAGAATTAGGTGATGAAATCTAGTGAGAACACTCTTCTTGGGAATTAGTTTGATTGGTTTCCTTGGTGTGGGAGAAATCCTAGCATTGGTGGACTTAACCGGAGATGATTCGGTTGAGGAAACTTCATGTATGATTCTAGCAAGTTTCTTGGGTGGTCTTTGAGTGGATGAGTTAGTACTAGGAGCCTTAGTCATAGTGATGATGGTGCTAGTAAGAACTTCTTTAGTTGCTGATTTTTTTGAGATGTGATTGAGAGTGGTGACTTAATCCTAAGGTTGTTTGGTTTATGAAGGATAATTTGAATTAGGAAATTAAATTCTTGGCCACTTAGAGAACTAAGCATGCTTTTGGGTTTTGATCGACTCTGGAGGATAATTAATGAATGCTAAAAGTGGTTAGAGAACCAAAAGGTGACTTGAATTCGAATATGGGCGATTTATGCTTTACGCATCTACGGATCCGCGGATCCTCTCGCGAGGATCCGCTTTGGTTAAAAACCGAGGATCCGCTATCGATGAGGTTTAGGTGAAATCATTATAAAGGAAGAACTTGGCAATTGCATTTAAGACTTAATCCACTAATGTTCTTGGAAATGTGATGATCAACATGCACATGGTTGAGATTCGAGTTTCAACGATCTAGGAACTCATTTAAGATGAGATGGAGTGTTTGAGTTAGAAAGATGAGTTGAAATGATTGTTTTAGCAATGTTTGACCTACTACTGTCATCAGGATCCCACGGTTCCCTCCTTGGAGGATTCGGCTAAACTAATCCTAGGGATCCGGCTCTCGATGTAGTTATGACGAGTTAGAAATGAGGGTTTCTAGGAGCTAAAGCCTATCTCATTTTGAATGTTTGATTCTCCTAAGTGTTTAAGATGAAAGGGTACTTGAATGATCAAAGGTAATAAGTGTTATAGCAAATGATTGCTTCTTATGGAAGAAGGATGGGACAAGATGACTACCAATGGATGTCCAAGGATAACACTTAAGAGTTTTGGAGGTGTCAAGTCATAATAAATGATCCTAGTGATCAGATTTAAGCATGAGGTGATATTTAAAAAAAAATTCTTAAAAATCACAAGAATTGAAAAACTAATTCTTGACTCACTTTGAGATAAAGATGACTAAAAAACAATTTCCTAAAATTGTTCAATTTGTTCACTTAAGTGTTTTGAAAGATGAGAAATAGTTTGTGAGTATTGAAGCGGAAATATGGTCAGATTTGATATGTTGATAAATCAAGAGGTATTTTGACTAAGATTTTAAGTAAGACTTTAGTGAGTCTAAGCCTTTCTCATCCTTGAAGTGGTTCTAGTTGGATTCTAAATACATATGCTTAGCTAATGAGATGTAATCTAGAAAGTTATCTTGATGCAAGAGATGTTGTATTGCTGATCTGATGTCACGGATCCCACGGTTCCCTCAAGGGAGGGATCCGGCTAGGCTAATCCTAGGGATCCGGCATCTGCAGATCAGAACCTACGAAATGATCTTGCGGTTTATGCGCAATAGTAAATCAAAATAATGAATAGAAACAAGCATATCATCACAAACACTACTTATAAAAACTTGATAAAAAGACAATATCCAAGTTAACATAAACCGAAAGAGCTAAAACGTAATCATCCAAACACAAGATAAAGAAAAATAAGCATATTCATATTGTCTCTTTTGTCAATCCTTTCTTTTCCTTTTTGACGGCTTAGTGAGGTTGTAAGCGAGGTTTTGAATCATGCCCCTCAATTGCTTAAATTCCGCGGTCTCGTTTGGAATGGTTGGAAGTTGTTTGTGGTATTCAAGGATTTCCAATTTGATTTGGCTACGGGGTCGATGTCTTCCTCATCTTCATCTTCTTCTTCTCCGCCGAGGAGTCGAGAGAGCTTGAGTTTCTCTCCATTAACCATGAACCGTTTGGGCGTTGTTTGGTAAGAGGTACCATGGCGTGATCGGAAGGTAATGATCATCGTTAATAGGAGATGGTTGCAATGTACCAACATACTTACAAAGTCGTGTTAGGAGCATACCATATGGAAGTCATGTTGGAAGCTTTGAATACCCGACCATTCTCTTACCATGTAATAGGCAAGATTAAATGGCCTTTGGTGGGTGAAAATAGATCATTTGCACAAGACATGCGTTTGGATGATCTTTGTTTCCATCTAGGCTAATGACATTTTCCTAAGGATTTCTTCCCATTTTCTAAACATGGGATGCATTTGAAAAGTTCCATTTGAAAGGTATTACGGTGAATAAGCTTTTATTCGGTCATACGAGATTGGTCGGTCCTAACTTTGAAGATAGTATCTTTAATGGTTTCGGGATCGTGAGAGGAGTGTTATAGAGAGGCTTAGGATCAAGTGCAAGGTTTTGGCGTTAATTGCCCAATCTTGAGAGTACATACAAATTCCTTCACAAGGAATGCGAAGAATTTGAGCAAAGGTGTTGAGAGGAAAAATAAATTTTTGTTTGTTGTTGATTGATTGTGCAAAAGATTGCACAACCAGGCTTCGATGAGGATCAAAGTAATGAGGGTGTGTGTTCGGCCAAGACTCGCCTATAACACGAGAATAAGAAATACTAAGACACTACGTTAAGTGATTGCTTGGCGGTGGGACCTTGCGAACCACCTCGGCGTGAGAGTAAGTATGAGTTATGGTTATATAAGTGTGTGAAAGTAAAGAGATGAGTGTGAAATGAGCATACCATAATCCATTGCCGTCCAACCTATTTATAGTGAATGAAATAGGGTTGAGAGCATACTGCATGAATGTCGGAGATCATGGGGCGTTCCATGATTGTGGATAACCGCTAGGGCTTAGTGACCCGCGTTCTCGGACTTGACGGGAAGCCAGAGAGAGAGAGGAGATCGTGGGTTTGACCAAGTCGGAGGTTCCTTATCCATTGTCCTTCGTCGGCCCATACCCGAAGGGCTCAGGGCTTTGGATGGCGAGTTCCTTAGGTAACCTTCGTGCCAGCGAATGGTTTGGCCTATGGATATTTTGGAATCCTAACTTGGGCCTTCGTATAGAAGGGCTTGACACGTCTCGGAGGTGTCCTTGAGCTACTCGGAGGTACATCATCAAGCCCCAGTCGAAAGTGATGTATATGAGCGAGGAGACATTGCTTTCGACTTCATGTCTGTGAAAAATATCATCCTGCTGCGAAGTGTGTTAGTTAAAGGATAATAATGTACACGACTTAGCGCATTTAATGCTAATCACTTATTATTCTTGCCCGCTGTGGAATCACATTTCCCAACTTACCGGAGACCAAAAAGTCGCCTTTATTCAAAATTTAAAATTTTACCCGGATAAGACTTATCCACAGGACACGCCAGACGGTGTTTGAGAGAAAAGGAGTATAAAAAGGGGTAGATGCAACCTAGTTTATTTTACTCTCTCGTCTCACCTCCACACGCTTGATAAAACTTCATCGCCTTCACTTCCGAAACTAAAGGTAATCCTTCCTTCGTCTTTGAAAGTTTGTTGTTTTTTTGTATATAAAATGGATTCCAAGTTTATTATAAAGCGACAAAAGTGTACATTATGCGCAAAAGATCTTCATGATCATAGCCGATTATCCCATCCAATATAACACAAAGTGATGCTACCCAAACCTTCTGAGGTATCTTTGATGCTCCTGAGGTTTAAATAGGGTTGTATACACATGCATTTAGTCACTCAAACCTTAGGATTCCGTTACATCCACCGATTTTAGAGTTTATGCAATACTACAAAGTTCACATCTCTAGGTTTAATCCTTTGGGTTTGCCAAATTGACTACATTCATAGTAATGTGCAAAGCCTACGGATATGAACCAACCTTGCGGTTTAAGAGGATTCTTGAACTTGTACCCGGGCGATTGGTTGACACTAGCAAAAGACTGAGCGGATGTACCCAACTGTTTGAAAAGTTTACACAAACATATCGAGTTAGAAGGTAGCTTTTCTACGTGCAAGACACTATTGTTCCCCTACGTATTGGTGTTGAACAAAGAGAATAGGTATAATGCTAAGCGGTATAATGACCCCACCCACGAGGTTCGGAGTGATCCTTGTTACTGCGTTTGGCAAAGTATCCGTGGATGTGCAAGTATTCCACGAAGCCATCTTATACATGGTGGGATTGCTCGAGTTGGGAGGGTCTCCCAAGAAGCCTATGATCATATACCAAGGAAAAAGTATGTTTATCCACTTTTATTTAAATAGGACCAATGTGTATCGATATTTATTTCTTTTTTGCTTTGATTTTGCGAGAGATATCGTTCGAAACTTCATGTTCCAAGAATTTGATGAAGATTTAAGTTTCATACTGCGGAGAAAGGCGAGAGTCTTATGGCGTTGGCTCCTTCACACATGTGAATAACAATGAGGTAAGCATCCGGCCGAGCCTATTTCATCAAGACTTTGCGATCTGGCTGTGGCGGTCACATCTCAACCGGTGGAGAACATTGCTTGACTCGGACGATCCTGCGGATGAGGATGTCCCGTCGTTAGCTCAAGCTGGAATAGGTGATAGGCTAAAGAGTAGGAAAGGACGGTGACCGAAGGCGTGAAATCCAACAAAGGAAGAATCTCCACCTACCTCCGGGAGTAGAGTTGTGAAGCATAAAAGTACCGAGGGCGTAAAGCTTATCAAGTGCGCCTTGGTGCCCGATGAATCCGTTGAGGTTCATGGTAAGTATTTCTGTCTTATGAGACATTGTGAAGGTAAAATATAAGCTATTATGCTAACTTTGTGTATATTTTGTTGCTCGTGAGTCTTCGAGAGCGAAGGAGCTTCCAAATGCCTTAGCTTTGTCATCGGATTGTTGACCATGTGACCTCCACGGTGGAAGAGTATGCTAGAGAACATGTCCATTGAGGATTACATGACATGCATGATAATGGGGTTGCGAGGCGCGTGATGGATAATCATGAACGCCCGGACCGGGGTTGCTCGGAGCCGTGGCCAAGCTGGAAGCAAAGTGTGGCCAGATTGAGGGCGTTGAGAAGAACCCGTCGTCCAAGACCTTGAGAAAAATAGCTCGATTGACCGTGGAGCGTGGCAATCTCAAAGCGGAAGAAGCGAGGTTATTACTCTCGGCTGGTCGAATGCCGCTCTCGAGGCTAAATCGTTGGGTTGGAAAGTGAGAAGGTTAGGCTTGGGAGGTAGAGGTAAAGTTGAGGGAGGAGATCGATGGCCTGCAAATGAGGTATAAGATCTTTGCGAAAGATCGTGCGAAGTTGTTTGAAGGTGGTGCCTTACATAGCCATGGAACTCTATCATAGTGACGGTGGGAGCTCGGATGTGGAAGGTCATCAAGTCGGCCCTATTTCATGGGCGGTGTTTGGCTCGGAGGAGTCGCCAAAAGCAGGTAAGCTTGTGGAGCTCTCAGATTGAATGCTACCGTCCAGCCAGGCTGAATATGATGAGGCGGAAATGCATTTGCAGCTGAGTACTCCTTCCTTGCGAGGCAACCAAATATCCAATGGCACCGCGAAGATCTCATCTAAGAAACCTCGGAGCTGACCTACCACTCCAACCAAGAAGACCATGTCTACTAAACCAGTCTCGGTGCAACCTCCTCCACTCCCTCTAGAAGAAACAAGAATGAAGGCTGCTCTGTTAGCGATAATTTGGTTCAAAAGGGTGGCATGTACCATAAGACAATTTATTTTATGTGACAATGTGTGTCTTGTTTCCCAAACAATTTAAGCACTTGATGTATGGCCATGGGCCAAAAACAATTGACATGAGTCTAGGCTCCTTATGCGGTATAAAGCGTGGCCGTATTTTGAATGCAATAGTGTAGAGGACATACCTCTACATACTTAACTTAAGTTTGTTATGTAAACTTCTCTTACGCCATTTTGCGCTTAAATTTTACAACCTAAGGTTCAACAACCTCATTGTGTAAATTACAACACCAAGAATATAATGGCCAACTTGACCATTGTGAGAGGTTCGCGACCCACTTATCTCGGATCCTTTATATAGCATGGCTTTGTTAAATTTTTTTTTTACAAGCGCCAAAATCTACTAGGAGAGTTAATGTGAATGTTTAAGTTGGCTTTGAATAATAAGGCATATGTTACACCTCAAGCCATTCGACATTGAAACTCATTAACGACTTGGTTGAACAAATCTTTGTGTTTAAAAAAGCGAAGCAAGAGATTTGTGGAAATGTCTTATTTATCATTGAATTGGTAGGGAGGATTACATCATTCTTGAAATGAAAACTAAGACAACTACCAATAATGTGCTTTCCCCTTGAGAAGCTTTTGATTACAAGAAAAAGTTAAAGTACTTCTTAAACATAGAACTTTCGAAGGTTCGTACCATTCCATGTTACGTCGATGGGTTCTCCGAGAAGAGTGGCGGTTGTATGCTTCATTGCCGTGAGGCCTCGGCTACCATGTAGGTCCTTCCCAAGTTGGTCCAGTTTTCCCGATACTCTGCTTTGCTTGCCTTTGTTGGTGATACATATTCTCCGGGCTTGAAAGTGGAAGGTCGACCCTTTTGTTATAGTAGCCTTGATCTTATGTTTGTGTATTGCTTCCGGATGGAGGTTATTTCTCTTTCTTCTAGGAGATCAAGGTTTTCCCAGATCCTATCGTCATTTTGGAAGGCATCATACGTTGCCACACGCTCCGTGTACAATTAGTTCGAAGGATGACCGCTCATTCCGTATGTTCTGTTGAAGGGGTTTCTCCGTTGCTTGACTTAGGATGTGTCCGGTGAGCCCATAAGACTTGAGGAGCTCGTCCACCCATCCATGATGAGTTCGACCTAGCCTTTTCTCAATCCCTTTGGCGATTTCTCTGTTTGTAACCTCCACTTGTCCATTACCTTGTGGGTGATGAGCGGATGTCCGTGTTGTTTTATGTTGAGCCCTTGACGAAGTCATAAAGACTCCTTCGACAATTGTTTCCGTTGTTAGATATGATGATGTGGGGTACTCGAATCTGCACACAATGTGTTCCCATACAAACTTCTCGATCATCTTCCCGTCACCGAGGCTGGGGTTTTGCTTCCACCCACTTGGTGAGTAGTCGATCGCATACTATCAGAACTTGACTCTCCGGAGCTATAGGCATAGGCCCTACAATATCGATGCCCCACTGGGAGAAAGGCCCAGCGGATGTCACACTTGTCATATCTTGCTTGGCATTTTTGGAGCGTTTGAGTGTATCGACAAGCTTCACACTGAGGATGATTTCGGTTGCGTCCACTGTGCCGAGGGCCAATAGTAGCCCAACTTCATTATCTTCGAGACAAGCGGCGAGGTCTGCATGGAGACCGCAAGATCCTTCATGGACTTGGCTATGATGCTCGAAGCTTGCAGGGCCTCGATCGTAACCAAGGTGATAAAAGCGACCTCTATATGGGTTTCCCTATTAGCCGTCTTGCGGGGACTTAACCCGAATCTTTCTTGCAAGCTTGGGATCTTGGGGAAGACCACTTATCAAATATTCCCTTATGGGAGTCATCCATGTCTCTTCCTCTTCGTGAATCACATCGGCGACCTCTTTGAGAATGATGGATCTTTCGGAAGGACTTCCACGAGAACCTCCTTAGTGAGATAAGCGAAAGCCATGGAAGCTAGCTTGCTTAATCGTCTGCCTTTTGTTACGGTTCCGCGAACATGTTGGATGGTGTAAGAGTTGAAGTTTTCTTAAGCATCTCTTTTGTCTTTTCAAGTCTTGTTTGATGACGGGTTGCCTTGCTTCGTAGGAACATCACTTGGTTTGCCACCAATTTGGAATCTACGAAGACCGCGAGTTTTGACCTCCATATCTTTGGCTAGTCGAGTCCTGCTAGTAGCGCTTGTATTCCGCTTCGTTGTTTGTGGCTTGAACTCAAACCGAAGAGCATATGTATGCTCCTTCCTTGGGGCCCGATGACATTAGACACTGCTCCGGAGCCATCGGGCTGGATGCTCCATCATGTAAAGCTTCCATTCAAGCGCACTTGAGAAAGATTAGCTTTGGGCTTTCCTTTTCTTCATCGGTTAGGAAGGTGTTTACGCAAAGAAGTCGCAAGGATTTGCCTTTGATAGAACTACGTCCTTTAAACTCGATTTCATGTTCTCCGAGTTCAATAGCCCATTTAGCCACCCTTCCGGACTTTTCGAGGTTTAGACAAGATGCCTTGGTGACTTATCGGTTAAGGCGTAATTGGGTGGGCACGGAAATAGCGTCGAGACCTCCTTGCTGCATAAATTAAAGTGAGCACTAACTTCTCCAAGGTTGGGTAGTTGACCTCCGCTCCTTGTGAGGACCTGCTAACAAAGTAAATTGGGATCCATGCTTTTCTCTCTCTGCCCATAAGGATTAGCTAATACTTTCTGCTTGAGGATGCCAAATACATAAACAACACTTCGCCTTTGATTGGGGCTGTAAGTGTTGGAAGTATTTCAATGAACTCCTTCATCTTACGAAAGGCTACTTGATCTTGGATCCATTGGAAAGTTTTCTTGTCCGTGCATCCTTTGAGTGTCTTGAAGAAGGGTAGGGACATCGACTCCTTTCGACAAAAATCGACTTAAAAGCGCCTACTTCCCATTCGAGCTCTGCACATCTTTTAGACACTTAGGGCTTGGAGATCGAGATGGCTTTGACCTTAGAGGGTTAGCTCATATCCTTGCTTAGTGATCAAATGTCCTAAAATTGTCCTTCCTCGACACCGAAGGAGCATTTCTTAGGGTTGACTTCATGTTGATTGCCGGAGGCGATCGAATGTTTCTGTACATCAAGGAGTAGGTTCTCTCGGTCTTGCTCTTGATAACCATGTCATCAGCGTAGGCTTCGAGATTCCGCCTGTCTGTTTGTTGAAGGCTTTATCTATGAGGCGTTGGTAAGTAGCCCTGCGTTCTTCAAACCGAAGGGCATCTTTACGTAACGATGAACACCTTTACTTGTGTAGAAGGTTGTCTTTTCTTCGTCCTCCTTAGCCATACGGATCGATGGTACCCATGAGGCATCTAAAAGCATTTTAGCAGGAAGCGCCAAGGATTCTACCTTCCGTCGATTTCGGGTAGGGGTAGCAATCCTTAGGGCATGCTTTGTTGATGTCGATGAAATCACGCACATGCGCCACCCTTCGTCGCTCTTTTTACGGCACGGGTTGGCCACCCAAGTTTGGTATTTAACCTCCCTCGGGATGCACCTTGTGTAAGTTCATCAACTTCTTTGCAAGGCTGCGTTTCTCTCGGGGCAAGGCTTCTCTTTTACGCTTTATGGGCTCAATGTGCTTGTACTCATTGAGTTTATGCTCCGTTCGAAGAGAATTGTCCATCTATCGACAATGTTCTTGGAACACTGTCATGTCGAATATTTCCAAGCAAAGACATCAAGGTTAATGCGTACTTGATTCGTGAGCTTCGCCTTGAAATTCGCGGGAGTTGCTTCCCTACTACCACTTTGCTGCATTCGGGATAGCTAGGGTTTCGACAACTCGCTCCTCGCATCTGTACAACTAAAATTGCCATCGGAGGCTCCTCCAATTCTCTCTCGATCTTTTGACACCATATACACCTTATCCGCTTTATAACTAGAATGAGCAGTTCCTACTCAAGGAGGTTTGGAACTTAATAGCGCATGTATAGTAGAAACAACAATTCCCATTTTTGCATATTGTTCTCTATTAATAAATTATAAGGAGAATCGACCTTACGATGGCGAAAATGAGGTGTCTCCGTAAGGGATAAGGGCCTTCGCCTATGGTGACTTCCATGTACTTCTCCCGAGAGGCCATGAGTGTTCACCAGAGAACCCTACTAGCGGTGCCTTGATTCGACCCTTCGTGGCGTATAGACGACTTGAGCTTTGGAAACAATGCTCGTAAATGATTTCGCAAAACTTCCGCAATCCATATACGCTCGGTTCACTTCCTGTTGGATATGTGTACCTTGATGATCACGGGATCGGTCGAAGGTGTACGCCTAAAATGTGGGAAAGGTTATTTCCCACACTTCTAGCTCTTCCTCTGCTTCCTTTATTTTCAAGGTAGTGTCGCGTTTGTGTACCATTAGTATTGGAGCTTCTGCGCGTAGTTTCTTTCTTGTTCCCTTCCATTCTCTAGGCGAGTGTCGGAGAATTTGTCCTTTCCTTCTTTATGCCTTTGACCGGTGTGCTAGCTGTCCGGATCGTCTTGCCTCTTGATGCGCTTCTTTAATTCCCTGAGTTGTTCGTGTCATGTCCATGATCTTCATGGAAATGGCGATGATTGGACATGTCTGCAGCTTTGCCTCGTGTTATCATCCGAGGCGGAGGATCGAAAGGATTTTGCGGCCTTCTCGTCGCGAGATTTCTCGGGAGATTTAACCAAGTTTGCGAAATCCATGGTTCGAGCCTTTGTTGTAGGGGTGAAGCGATCTCTGTTCTTCTTCTTGTTTTGGATCCTTCGGGAGGACCTCTATAGAATTTGTCGGATGCTTCCCTTGGCTCTATCAGGCCCGTTTTCTTCTACCTCCTTAGACTCGATCCGGTGTAGGCCTTCTCAATCAAGGCCTTGTAGGTGTTGGGAAGATCGGTGGATAGGAATTCCACCAAGCTTCGAGTTTGGAGGCCATGTACAAAACGGAGATCCTCGATCTTCGTGAGACCCATGTCTGCAAAGTTTCATCGATGTGTCAGTAGCGAAGGCCCTCGTGCTTTCGTTGTCCCTGTTTGATGGTGTGCGGTTAAGTGAGTTTTGGTGTGCTTCTTACTGCTGGCTAAAGTGTAACCGGAACTTAGCCTTAAGATCATCTAGACTCACAATGCTTCCCGACTTCATCCGTTCCACCATATTCTTGCGGAGTCTACGGCGTGTAAGTGAACATATGTCATGCTCTGCATGACCCACTTTGCATTTTGATAGCGCCTTCAAATAAGTGGAGAAAGTTATCGGGATCACCTTTTCCGTCGTAGGTTGCCTATATGAGTGAGCATCTTGGCGTCGGGTAAAGGGTGATCTCGATCCATTTCACGAAGGGTGTGCAAGCTCGAGACTTGGCACCATAAGGGTTGTATGGAGGTGGATAAGCAGTGTAGGGTTATCACGGGTTAGGGAATGGTTGTGAATAGGTAGGGTATCGCGATGGAAGTTTGAGTCGAAGGTATATTCCATCGATTGTGTAGGAATCTGTCGTAGGGCATCTGCTTGTAGTCGGTTTGGGATTGAACCATTTGGAGGTAAGTGTTGTAGGTTTGAGTAGGTAAGTAGGATTCATTCACGGAGGGTAATTAGTTCATGTTGGAGTAGGAGATGGATCTCGATACTCGAAACATAAGAGGGTAATCTTGGAGCCCCGCCTTTCTCTTCCCAAATGTCTTTGCTAGAAGGAGGCGGGTTTACCCTCCATTTCCTCTTGGGTTGCTTCCTCCGTTGGAGTTCTCGCTCCTTCTTTCACCATGCATTCATCCTTCTGCCCGGTTCCTCGAGTCCTTCTTCAAACCCACGGTCCTTCCATTTGACCTTCTAACGGAAGGAACCATTTAAATGAGGGGCGGCGCCTGCCCATAGGTTGAGGGCATCCCTACTTCAATCTCCTCGTCATACTCTTGTTGGAGTACTCCAACTCCCTCCGCATTTATGTGTTACGAACTTGTCTCTTGTGAGCCCTTAGCAAAGAATCTAAGGCCTCAAAGTTTGCCTCTCTGACCGGGGCGATGTCGGAATAGGGTTAGCGGATGTTGAGGCGTGATGCGGGAGTAGTTTCAAAGCGAGATCGTGTGGTGAAGGTTGAGGTTGTTATGGGGCGAGGTTATCGGTGTTAGTTGTGGTGAGTGGGACGGTAGAGAAACGGTGGAGGTGAATCTTCTCTTCTGGTTCCATGCCGGAAAAATAGCGTAGTTGGTTAAGGTATTAGGATTTGGGTGATTCTGGGACTAATAGTTGTGGTCCTCTGGTGGCGCCATGATTGTGCAAAGATTGCACTACCGAGGCTTCGATGAGGATCAAAGTAATGAGGGGTGTGTGTTCGGCCAAGACTACTTTGTAACACGAGAATAAGAAATACTAAGACACTCGTTAAGTGATTGCGGGGTAGGACCTACGAACCACCTCGGCGTGAGAGTAAGTATGAGTTATGGTTGTATAAGTGTGTGAAAGTAAAGAGATGAGTGTGAAATGAGCATACCATAATCCATTGCCCGTCAACCTATTTATAGTGAATGAAATAGGGTTGAGCACTTCTGCATGAATGTCGGAGATCATGGGGCGTTCCATGATTGTGGATAACCGCTGGGGCTTAGTGACCAGCGTTCCGGACTTGACGGGAAGCCAAGAGAGAGAGGAGATCGTGGGTTTGACCAAGTCGGGAGGTTCCCTTATCCATTGTCCTTCGTTAGCCATACCAGAAGAGCTCAGGGCTTGGATGGCGAGTTCCCCTTAGGTAACCTTCGTGCCAACGAATGGTTTGACGCCTATGGATATTTTGGAATCCTAACTTGGGCCTTCGTATAGAAGGGCTTCGACACGTCTCGGAGGAGTGTCCTTCGAGCTACTCGGAGGGTACATCATCAATGATGAAGGTGATTGAGATGCTATTGTCGGTGTTTCTAATGATCCTAAAGCTTTTGTAAAATTCCAAAATGAAGACGGGACAAATTTGCTCATCTATGTCAAGGAGACAATCAAAGTTGATCGTCGAGAAAACTTGACGAATGTCGGTATCTTCAAGGAAACATTCCTTACACGACCTTCGTGGATAAGTCGTTTTACAAGGCTTTTGAATATTTTACGGTCGGTTTTGGTCAATCCTTTTTTACGATAGTAGTGAGTAAGATAGTGGACGGTGTCATGATGATCTTGTTGAGTGGCTTTGGGCATGGTTGGTCCTAAAAATGTAAATTTTCAATTAGGTAAAATTAGTTGGAATGGGTTTATGGTTTTGATTTGTATTAACAATGTTGTGAACACAAAGTGATTTTGTTAAAATCCCTCTTTTTATGATTAATTTGAAAAACCCTAATTGAGTTAATTGATTAGATATTAAGAAACCATAAACCACTAGGATGAGGATGATGAAAGTTAGAACAAGTTAATGTAATTACTTACAATGGTGTTCTAGGAGGAATACTTGAAAGTATGGAAGCAATGAGGATGAATTTTGTAGTTTGGTCGTTTTGTGTTGTGTGAATAGAGGGAAAAACAATCGGTGGTGAATTTTTGAAAGCGTATAGTGAGTTACATTCCACGGTTCCCCGGATCCTTTATGTTTGGGATCCGGCTAGTACAACTAGAGGATCCAGCTCGTGTGGATGAAGGAAGTTGTTTGGCATTATTTTGTAGTAGGCTTATAAGTTAGCTTACTAAAAAATAGTTCGGAGATAGATGAAGATTGTTTTGGATGACGACTTTTGATGAATCACATATCGAAGGTTCATATGTGATGCGGCGTGGTTTGACGAATCAAAGGAGTATTATTCCGATGATGAAAAAAGGCGGAAAAGTAGCGAAAAAGAGACTTTAACGATGTTAGTGATTAATAAACAAAGAGAACTTATGAAAATAAATTGAACTCATGTAACCTATCTAATGAAAAGTAAAACATACCTCTATGCTTCTTGGTTTGGTATAATACCAAAGATACTTCATGAGCTTTTAAAGTAATCCTTTGTACTTGGTGTACGTAAGTTGTGATTACTTTTTAGATCCTTCCTTGAATGTTGACTTCATTATTCTTTGAATGAAGATTTTGGAGAGATTCTAGCATGAAGATTTCTTGGGAACAAAAGTTGTTAGAATCATCTATCAATGTCCAACAAAATGATTTAAAAAAATATGACAAAAAAAATCATTCTTTGTAGTTTTCAAACATACACGGATCGTATCAAGTCTTTAAAGTACAACATACTTTAAGAAACTTGGTAACGAAGCTCGATGCCAATTGTGGAAAACTAGAAGGGGGTTGAATAGTTTTGCCAATTTAAAACTTCCTTTTAAATATTTAGATCGACTTATGTCAATCTATTTGGTTGTTTATGTTGGACGTTGATAGATAGATATATAAGCGTATAATGAAATATAAAGAGTAGAAGCACATCACCGACACAAGTATTTATAGTGGTTCGGCTACAAGGACACCTTCCTTGCCCTACTCCACTCCCAGTCACCTACTCGAGTTCGTAAACACTACACCAATCTCCTTATGGCGGAGAAGCCTTCACAACGTAAACAACCTTTTTCGGTACAAAGCTAAATACCGAGTTATTTCACACCAAGGCGAACCACACCTAACACACGTCGCCTACCCTTTATACGGTGCTAGGCTAACCACGGGTTCTTTCACACCTAGGAGAACTAATCCTATCACAACGTCACCTACCCTTTATTAGGTACTAGGCTAAGCACCTAGTTCCATTACTATGGAGGAGCTGCTACCGCCGACACAACACCTAATCTCAAGGAGATCTACTCCTTGTTACAACACCATCAAGTATATCACCATCCTTATAAATAAACAAATACTTATATGTATAACGATGCCTCATCGATTATACGACCTAGAGCATTCTTCCCAATGCTACTTGATTTGATTCTTGGCATCCTTCACTAATGCCTTTGACACAACGCTTGGCACCCTTCACTAATGCCTTCATCTTGACACCTTTAGCATTCTTCACTAATGCTTGAACACGGATGATGAGCACCTTTCACTAATGCTTTCATCTTGACACTTTCGGCATTCTTCACTAATGCCTTCAACCCAACATCTATGGAGAAAGGTAGAACTATCAACAAGAGAACCGCCGTTGTCTTGATGATGACGACATGGCAACTCATGGACTTGAGCTTGCTCGTCTTCAAGAAGTGGTGATCTTTCCTTTAAGAGGAACCTAGAAGATCACACAAAAACAAAGACAAACTACATAGATCACTTGGATCCGAGGTTAGAGGTTAGAATACTTGGGGTGGTATGTGTGTGAGTGATGAGCTAAAAGGAAAGAAATGGCTCACTATTTATAGAAAATTTCTCTGTTCCCGGATCCCACGGATCCCTTCCACAAGGGATCCGGCTAACTAAAACTAGGGATCCGTGGGCGCTCTCTTAACCCATGGGTATTTTTGGTTATGGGTCATGGGTCATGGGTTATGGGTTGATCCATGGTTTTCTATCTAGATACAATGAACTTGGTTAAGTGGTATATATAAAACCATGGGTTATGGGTCAATACCATTTGCTAGTTTTACCGTTTAGTATAAACATGTTTTTACCCATTTTAGTATTTACATGTTTTACGATTTTAGTATACTTAGTTTAAGTATGTGCTAACCCAATATGTAAACATTAGTTGTTGTACATATATATCTAAATCATAAAATCACTTAAGCTTGTTTTAGTGTTTTATGTGAAAACGTAAGTGTGTTAGGAAACTATTAACTCAAACTATTTGCGTACTCTATTTGTTTCGTTAAAATGATTTTACGTTTGTTATCGACAAAACATTAGAAGATCGTAAAATATAAATAAACGTTTTTACGGTTTATTTGTATTAACAAACTGGCCTCGTCTGTCCACCTTTCTTTGAATTCCGGTAACGTTTCATTGGTTTTCCGGACAATTTTTGTGATTTCCATCAGGTCCTTGAGACATTTCCTCGTGAGTGCGAACCTTTCGAGTAAACTCTCTCGAAGTTCCTCCCAGCTATTTATGCTACCGTTGGGCAGGCGATCAAACCAACCGCTCGCCGGCCAGTCCAATGTCTGTTGGAACATCCAGCACCATACTGGCATTTGCCAACCTCCATGGTTAGCTGCCCCGGAGAAACGGATGACGTGATCATCCGGGTCTGTAGACCCATCGTAGAGCCGGATATTATTGGGTAGCTCGTGTTTTGCTCCCGCAAATTCTATGATCCGTCGGGTGAATGGACATTTGGGGGCGTCCTTGTAGGGTTTCTGCAGATCTTCTTCGTCAACCCCTTTCCCTTTTGGATCCTTTTCATTTCCTACACCTCGGGGTGGTTCCTCTGCTCCGTCTCCAAAGTCGATCCGTATTGGCTGCAGGGGGCTGGTTCCTTTGGTATTGTGTTCTTTAATCAGGGCATTTAGTGAGGTGATGTGACTCAGTATTTGTTCTTCGAGGTTGGTCGGGTCGTTTGCGGGTGGTGTTTCGGTTGAGGGGGTTGCCATTCTCTAGCCTTGGTAGTTTGAATAGCGGTCCCACGGATGGCGCCAATTTGTTGAGGTAAAAATATGTCTTAACAAGCAATAATCCTTCAGCTGACTCTTCGTCCAGCTCTCCGGATCAGGACCCTTCGGATCTGTTAACACAAGAAAAACACGCGTTAGCCTCGCCTAGGGTTTTATCCCTAGACCAAGCTCCGGCGTGAGATTGAGAATATGATATGTCAGAGTTGTTATGTGTAAAAGTAGGGTAAAAATGAGTTAACCTTTGATGCAGTAACTTCTCTCCTTTTATAGGTGAGAAGCTTGTCCTTACCCGGAGGTAACGTGGGGTGATAGTGACTCTTTCGGGCGGGAGTCGACTTACTCTGATTGGTTTCTGCTTAGGTCAGGCGGGAGCTTGACTTACTCTGTTTGGTCCTGTCTGAATAAGGTCAGGGATTCTGATCGAGATTCATTTCCCTTTATGTATGGTGACACCATGTAGTCGTTGTGCCGGGGGGTTGTGTCCAACCCTTCGGCATGTGTTGACTATATTGGCTCAGCCTGCTTGGTCTTATTTAATTGGCTGTATGTTTATCCGAGCGGTTTAGGCCCTTCGGCTCGGTTCGCCGGATACATACGCCAACAAGCTTCAATTACAATTAGACTTGATAGATAAAAAGCTTCAATTACATAATACTATACATGCGAAAACACATATCACCTCCATGTCTTCCTTGCCTTTAACTCTAAAAGGAGTTTTGCATCAGTAGTTAGTCTTTAGCGTATCACCAAGTGGAAACTCATAGTTAATAATTAGTGAATGGGTGCCTTATAATATGTACTCACTAGTTGTTAAGGATGATGATTGTTTGTACCAGTTGGCTTGGCGGTCATACTTATGGAGAAATGTGTGTATTTGGCGCATGCAATTTTTGCAAAGTTTTTTGATACCATAAAGAAATACTTTACTTAAAACTTGAATACACTTTATTTAAAATTTGAACACCATAGAAAACTCAATGATTTAAGAATAACAAAAATAAAAAAGTTAACTAAGGATTAGAATGAAAGGCAAAAGAATAATTCTGCTTTGTGGGCATTGCTTATTTGCTTGGCCAGCATGCCTTTTATCTTAATACAACTTGGTGTTTATATACAGCCTTTCTCATCCTCAACTTGCACTAATCAGCCAATGGGATAAACCCCCTTTCATGTTTGTCACTTTTCACCATTGTTACTAACTTTCTTTCTAAAGTCCGTTTTCAGCAAAAGATTATGGATTTTAAATCTATTTTAGAGCATTAGGTATCCTCGTGTCATTCCGTTGGTGTCGTAAATAAAAGTGTTGCCACATCAAGACTTTTCTCTTAACAAAAAATTCACTATAACACCAAAACCCTCCCTCATATAACATCATTTTCGATGTAAAGTCGTGCACCCTTAGACCCAACGGTTTCATTTTTATTTTTATTCATTTATTTAATTTTATTTAAATAAACCAACACATTTATCTAAAATTAAAATTTTCATTAAAAATATATTAAAAAGTACATTAAATAAAAAAGACATAAAAACAATAAAAGTAAAAACAACACGTGAAAATAAAAGTACATAAACTAAATTAGTTTGATCTAAAATATTCAAGGCAGTTTGTTCCCAAATATTGGATTCTCGAATACTTATATGTGAAAACAACTATTAATCATTTAAAAAGAAAACAACTATATATTACTATTAACCAACTTATTAACCCAACGTAATCAATTTTTATGACAAAAAAATGGGCAAATACATTCATATAACAACTTTGAAAAAGCTAGCCCATTATAAATATACCTGGTCTTTTAAAATCCATGAAAAGTTAGCCCATTATATTATAACTATAGAAGCTTTAAATAAAACACATATTAACCTTAATTGCCATTTTACCCTAATTTTCTCTCATCACAAATGCAGTCAAACACATTTTCCACCTATCTTATCTCTCCAAGCAAAACACACTAGCAGCCACGCCCACAACAACACTTCAAAACACACTATCTTTTTTTTTTACAACAACAACAAAACGCAGCTTCCTAAGCTTTGTCTAACGTTCAGAAGTGAAAGAAAAAAAAAGGGAAAACGCGAAACAAAAACGGTAAAACACGACCCAATGTACCTCCTCGCGCTGTTCCATCGCGTTTTCCGGGACCATTTGGGTTGGCCGTGACGGCTCCGGATGGGAAAACGCGAGTCCCAGTGTGATTCTGGCGCCGTCAGGTGGCGTTTTCCAGGAACATTTTGCTAACGGCGCAGGGTACCCAAGGTTCTTATACCGCTACGTAGTTTTTGATACAATAAATTTCATTTTGGGTCTTTTAGCTACTTCATTATGCAAATGCCTTTCTTTTCATTGGATTGATTCCCCTTTCAATGCATTTTTGTACTTTGTAAGATATCTGGAAAAGAAAAATACATGAAATTTGAAGAGTGACGATTATTACTTGATAACATCAAATATCCCTGAATATTAAATGTCAAATTCCCCCGATAATGCTCGTATTTTATATAATTTATATGGATTTACGCTTGTTTTCCTCTATATTTCACTTTCAGGTAAATTACGAGCATTGGAGCTAATGAGACGCGGATTTTGAGAGTTTATTGAAGATATATGATAGTATGCCCACTATGAAGTAATTACGGCGTAACTCCTCTCTCACATTATGCCATAACAAGAGCGTGAATCAGAAGACTAACTCAACAGCAGATTACGGTGTAACTCCATCCTAGGATTACGCCGTAACCAAATAGTTCAAATGATGTTCCACGCCACTACAAGTTACGCCGTAACTCTTCCAACGATTACGGCGTAATCATGATTTCGTAACGTATATTGAAGATACGACGTAACTCATTCCATGTGTTACGCCTTAACGACTTTATCTAGAGCATTATTACGGTTTATATAGGTTCTGGCGTAACTCTCAACTTAAGATACGCGTAACTAGATCGCCTATAAATACCATTTCTAAATTATGCATTTCACATCATTCACTCCACACAAAAGCAGAGAACGTGAGTAGGGATCAAGGCGGATCTTGAAGAGCATACGGAGCCATCTCCAAGGTAGAAATCACTCCCTAACGATAAGCATTAGCGATTATCTTTCTTTTTACTTTCGATTCATGTATTTTAATATGTTAAACATTGAATTGATTGTTTCATTTAATATGATCGGCTAAGCACCTCTGGTGCTAGCCTAGTTATGATTCCTTAATTGTTATGTTTATGTTTACATTGCTTCCGTATAATTATTTCTAGTGTATGCATGCATAGTTTGTTGCTAGATACCCTTGTTTCGGTAGTTTTGAATGGCGGTAGTGTCTAGTTGCTTAGGAGAATTGACCAACTGACCATAAGTAGGTAGACTGAGTGGGAAGGGTAAGAATTGACCAACTTATGACCTTTCTTTGCTTGTGCGAACTGAACGAATGATCACCTGCCGTTTGGATGAACTTAAGAAGTTAGGGATGAGTGTCTAAGATGCTAGCGCCCGGGCACTCATTATTATGAATCTTGCATGTAGCGAAACTTAATGACTTGGCTTTGGGGACTAAAAACCACTGGACTTTCAAGGGTAGTAGCTTGATCTCCGGTGGAAACCTTTGATGATAGGTTATGACGAACTGACCAAATGTTGTCCTAGCGACTTAAACCCCCACTTGAAGCAATTGGAAGTAATTAGACGTGAACATAACATGATAGGATGAGTAACTAGGTTAGCACACTTATCCTCTATTGATCACAACCTTTGCCTTTATTTGCTTTCTTTTATTTTCTTGTTTTATTAGTTTATTAATCATTTCAATCTTAAAATCATTAAAAACCATTGACACACTGATACCTAGAATTAATTAGAATCCGCTCACATAGCTCTTAGGACGACCTCGGTTTTACCAATTACTACACTACACACGATCGAATTTGCTGCGTGTTAGTGCATAAGGTGACCATAGGTAAGCGAGACACTTATAAATATTAAAACACATTCGGTAAAACACACATCAAGTTTTTAGCGCTACGAGGAGTTATATTAGGGTTTTATTAAGTCTATTTTAATTTTCTTTCTCATAATGTTAGGATTCAAGACCAGAAGCTCCAAGCCATTTTTGGCTACCCCATTCGACGATCCGGAAAAACAATTTCGGACGAAAAAATGTTACTCACCAATTCCTAATATTTTCTCATTTTACGAATCTGACCAATCTATTGCAGAACATGAGTTATTAATGAAGTTAATATCGAAGGAATAACCATGGAACCGTATATGGAGCAACCCAATGTGATCTGTAAAAGAGCCTTCACACAAGACTCTGGTATGGAAAAATTCTCCATTCCGGACCAATTTATCACAGAATTACACGAACTGCAGTTTTCTGGAGACGAGAATGAGGATGTGCAAAATCATGTGGAAGAAGTGTTTTACTTGTCTTCCCTTTTTAGCGTCCGGAATATCCCTAGCTATTCGGTTATAGCAAATTTTTTTCCTATGACTCTTACAGGGACTGCAAAAAGATGGTATAATAGACTCCCTGCCGAATGCAAGGGCGATGGGATCAATTAAGAAGGAATTCGTTCAAAGTTTTGCCCTCCTTCAAAGATGGCTAAACTTCTCGTTAATATCCATCGAGTTCGTTCAGAGAGAAGAAACATTGTATCAAGCATGGGAAAGATACAATGAGCTACTTTATCGCTGCCCTACTCATGACATGAACAAGCACCAAATTGTCTATGTTTTCTATAGAGGGATTAATGCAGAGACCCGTGAACTTCTCGATTCTCCTAGACCTATTCCAAGCATGGCACCCGACCAAGCTTTGGAGTCTATTCGACATCTGAACATTGCTATAAATGGCATATGGAGACCGGGTATGGACCAAAAGATAATTTCGATCACAAGGTGATGAAAACATTAATCAAGAGGGAAAATGACTACGGTACAATTTTTGAAAAGCGGAAAATGGAAAGGGCTAGTGAAAGTGAAGCTTGTAGGGTAGAAAAGGTAAAAAGTGTATTTGGGGCCAAGGTTGAAAATAGCTTGGAAAAAATGATTCTTGATCACATTGAAGAATCAAAGGGACTTGACGAGAGGATAGAAAAAATGATGAGAAAATTCGTAGAAAGCACGGTATCTTCTCTTAAGATTCAGGAATGCTGGATCAAGGACTTGGAAAAGAATGTGGACTTATGCTCAAAAGCCATTATGGATTATCTTGTTGCACGGGATGAAGAAATTGTCAATTCGGTTGAAACAGTTTCTGAGGAGCCAACTACCTTCTCTGAGAAGGTCAAAAGAAGGATTAGCAAGGAGAAACTCTTACTTTATGATATTGGAGCTCTTCCGGTAAACATCTCTCTAATTAATTCCATTAGAACTAATCCTAAAAATGTTTTGCAGGAATTAAGTAATGAGAAGAATGATCTCGATGAGACGGTTAAACTAAATGAAAGATGTTCAACAATTCTAAGAAATGAACTGCCGTAAAAAGAGAAAGATCCAGGTTGCTTCACTCTCCCTTACTTGATCAGGAATCTTAACATGTGTAACGCCTTAGCTGATCTTGGTGCAAGCATTAGCATAATGCCTCGTTCAATGTTCCTACGCATGGGGATCGGAAATCTTAAGCCGGAAAAAATGAAAATAGAAATGGCCGATCGATCCATGCAATCACCTTTGGGGATCGTAGAAAACGTATTGGTAAAAATCAACAAGTTCCTCTTCCCGGTGGATTTCGGTATTCTGGATATTCCCGAAGACAATAGGATACCTATCATTCTAGGTAGACCCATACTCGCTACTGCCTATACGAAAGTGGATGTCTTTGCTCGAAAAATGACACTTAAGGCTAATGGGGAAATTGCTACATTCAGATCAAATGAACTTCTGTCCATCCCTCAAAAGGTTTGCGCAGTGGATCTTATAGGCAATTTTGGTGATGCGTTGGAAGAACTTCTTAGTGATGCCCCAAATACCCCTTCAAATCTTGGCGATATCGCTTCGGGAAAATATTTTGATGTGTTTGTCAACTTTGAAGAAGAAGATGGTTTGGGAATCAGTGCCGACGATTTTTCTAGTGACATCGACATGGTCCATCCATTGGCACAACAATTCTGAAAAGACTTTTTCACGATCTGACTAACCTAAGTTTTACGAGATGGGAACTCTAATCTATCATAGGAATCCCTATTACCTGAAAATTCCGTGCAAGATTGGGTATATTGACTTCCATCACTTCATCGACACTAATTCCCCGGTGAATATCATATCGAAAGAATGTTACAACCAAGTTATGGTGAAAGAAATGGAGTATAAAGGGAACAATTTCCTAGAGATTGCAACAAACGTTCATGTCTTTGTTGGAACACATACATTCTTGGTCGATTTTGTGGTATTAGATGACACTAGCGAGTTCGTGGAGAATGGACTCACCGGGGTAATTTTCGGGAAACCCTTTCAAGAATTATCTGGGCTAGATAAGAATGAAAAGGAATGGCTAGTGTGGTTAAAGATTGGCGATGATAAAAGAGTTTTAGAATGCCAAGAAGCTGTTAAAACTTTAAGAATTGGACAAAAAGCAATTAAGCCATGCTCGACCTTTGCTTGACACACGTGACGAAGATAAGGCCAAAGAAATTGACCACCCGTACAAAAATCATTTTTTATTTGGGGTGCTTAGAACTTGGCGCGGACTATGAGCAGGACGATAATCTCATCGAGTTGGATTCAACGTGAGGATTGCCATATCCACGAAATGACAAACAAACATTTCTAGCCCATGGCTTTGAGTCTAATTTAAAGACTCGTAAATAAAGAAAAGTGCTCTTTTGGGAGACAACCGAATTATCCCTTTTATTTTCTTTTGTTTTATTTCCATTTCTGTTGGGTTTTGTGTTTTTAACCACTTTTGCGAGGAAATCGGAGAATTCTTTGCGACAACTGAACGAGGGACTGATCGTCCACGATTCGGCGTAACTCATTCCAATGGTTACCGTAACACATCTCTAGCAACAGTTCTCTCGAGCATTACCAATTACGACGTAATCCCATGCAATGGTTACGCCGTAGCTTCACTGATAAGCGTATGCCACGTTTTGCCATAATTACGGCGTAACTCCTTACAGGAGTTATGGCGTAACTATCCTCTATATTAATTCTTTCTATTTAAACACAATGACCTTGTATTAGTTTTTAAATGAACTTTTGGGTATGTTCTCTGTAAGCCCTCACGAGACTACACTCGTCCACTTGGGACACCAAGTTGTTTAAAGGCTTGTTGCATACGCTAAATGCAACCGTGATTCTTCACAAAGTGAGTTAGGTTTCTTTTCATTTTCTTTTCTTTTTAGAATTATGCTTGTTGGTAGTGTGATTTCGAGGAATGAAGTTTGCTCGTGGATGCTTATGCGAAGGCACCATTCTTTTTGTGGGCCTTTTTCTTTTCTGAAGCGAATTCGGGAAGTTCTCGCTCTAATTCTACTTTCTCTTCACCTTTATTTAACGTTTAGTACAAAAGGGACTTTATGCATTTCAAGTGGGGACGGGGTAGAATTATCTCTTGAACTTTATTTTGCCCTCGTTTTCAAGTTTATTTTGAAAACTTATGCCATTTTAAAAATTTTGACATATTTTCTTAACCTAACTAGATTAGACCTTAGCGAGCACATTATAACTCTTGATATTATATGGTGAGATTAGCCTTATCCGTTTCCAAATATTTACCCAAAATCCACCAAATTATGAGTGTGCCGGTGGCTTGTAAACTTTAGAACTTGGCCTTTGCATTATTTCGAGACCATAGATGAGGTATGTTGAGTTAGCTTAATGTATTTGGATTATTCAGTTTAAGAAGGTAATATTATAGGATTATCACCCAAAAAGCCTATCTTTGTGTGTCTATCGATTAGTCACCTCGACTTCTCAACCCCCATGTTAAACCCTTTTGTTGCACTCATCTTTAGTGCAAGATACCCCTATATACACCCATATGAGCCATTCATTTCATTTTGTTCACCCAATATATTGTTTCAATACACCCATACGCCTTAGCCTACCGTGTAGTCTTTATTTGTGATCGGGAAGTCATTGTTTGCCTAAGTTCAAGGTTCAAGTGGAAAGGTTCGGGAATCACGCTTTCGTCAAACACATATTTTTGAAGATCATTGAAGACCCGCCTTAGTTGTAATGAAAAAAAAAAGTGATTCGAAAACAAATAAATAAATAAAATTATAGTTGTAGTTGTTGATTGTAAAGTGCGATGTTATAAGCACTATGTTTAAGAGCTCATTATAGATTTAGTATCGAGGAGGCCACCTCGGTCACATTTGAAGAATGAAGTTGGCAATCTTTTCGCCAACAACTGAAGAAAAGGTAATGTGTCCATCATGACGTCCTCTAATGGCACATGTACTTGATATATCATGATCCGGTTTCTTAATTTTGAAACTTGAACTTTGGATGAACGGTAAGTGGTGATGACTTGGATATAGATTTAGACTATTTGCTTGATATTTTTACTTTACACCAATTATATCCCATGTCTTATCTTACCCTTTAGTCATGAAGCGTGTCTAGGT
This sequence comes from Chrysanthemum lavandulifolium, assembly GCA_022545495.1. Classification (NCBI taxonomy): domain Eukaryota; kingdom Viridiplantae; phylum Streptophyta; class Magnoliopsida; order Asterales; family Asteraceae; genus Chrysanthemum; species Chrysanthemum lavandulifolium. The sequence continues at coordinate 242,503,956 of CM040244.1, forward strand.
GATGAAGCGAGCAATCTTTGGTGTCTTGGTCATGGATTTGGTCATGTATCATTGATTTTGTCCACTTCGCCGTGACATGTTAGTAATGACGACTTACCCTTAACCTTTGTCGTGTCTACCCATATTGCCTTCGAGAATTGTTTAGTCCTTAACTCTAGTGGTGGAGATTTGTGTAACAGCCAAGGTTATGATATAATACAAGCTATGACTGCGCGTTGAGTGATCACCCCGAAATTGACACTTAAAATAGTTGAGAGATTTGAGTGCTTTGTTCCCATTTCGTGAGGTGTTCGGCTTTTTTTATTCTAGCATAAGGGATTTTTAAACTTATATTTTCCGGTAATGGGAGATATCTTTTTAAAAATTTATCTAATAAGGTCTACTTGAGGGCAAGTAGAGTTCAAGTGGGGGATATTTGATAACATCAAATAGTCCTAAATATTAAGTGTCAATTTCCCCGATAATGCTCGTATTTTATATCATTTATATAACGGGTCAGACAAGGTTCAGTTTGACAAGGCTTAACTTTTTTACTCGTGGTCTTTTGAATGTCAAAAAAACTGCTAGTAATAACCATGATTTCAAAAACTATTAGTGAATATTTAGCGAGTGGTAAACACCTGAATATACATTGGTACACTTTTGAACCGCTTGACCCATTGTCAATAAAACAAAACCCCACTTGATCCGTTTTTGCTAAAATGACTTGAAGTTGCTCCCCTCTATCACTCCGTTTTTTGAATGTGTTTGGCACGTCATTTATGTATTTAGTCCTTTGCAAAGTTCTGTGTATAGAAGTTCCAGTTATGATTATGCTAAATGAATAAATCTAATTGGTGTCTGCAGGTTATTAATTCTTATAGGAGAAAAGGTATTGTAGCAAACCTCCATGCATAAACTATTGCAGGAGGTAACTGCTGAGGTCCTATATTGAACAACTTTTCCACTCGTACCACAATTTTTAGCATTTAGTATCCATCAAGAATAAACTAATTGTTCACATGAAGGCTTCTCCAAGGGCTACGTTAATTATACTCATAACTAAGTCATCAGAAACTTGCCCTTTAACAGCAGTACAATCAAACTTCAATAAGTACAAGAAGAAGGTTCAATTGTATAATAATATACATGCAAAATTACACCAACTCCATGTCTTCGTTGGCTCTATCTCTAAAGGGAGTTTTTTGTGACCATTAGTCTTAGCATATAACCGATGGCCAAGTGGCACAAACACTAATCATCATTAATAATTTGTGATTGGCGTGCCTTTTAGATATCCAATCACCATTTATTAGCGATGATGTTTGTTTGTGCAACTTGACGACTGACTGGTGATTTGATATGATAAGAGTAGTTGTAGCTGTAAAAACTCCACTTGGAGTTAAAGCCAATGAAGATATGGAGAATGTATGTACTTTGTGCAAGCATATTTTTGTAAATTTGAACAATATTCACTACAACAGATTCATTTACAAGGTCTATGACTGTTTCAAATACTTGTATTGTTTGGCTACAAACTTATGTGCTAAATTCTGCAATATAGAGCCTCCTCAACTTTTAGGTTTAAAGCTTGAACTAAAGATTAGTTCGAGTTCTTCTTTTTGAGAAGAAACTTTCCAAAAATAGGCGTATGCCAATTTATGCAACGAGCATACGGTATTCTTTAGTAAAAGGCGAAAGAATAGTTCGCTTTGTGCTCATTGCTTGGTTGCGTGCCTTTCATCATATATAGCTTGGTCTTTACATACAACTTTCCTCTCTCTAAGCTAATGTAGGATATACATATACTTATAAAAGGGTGATTACATGAGAAGCATAGGTGGTCCATGGTCATCTATAGTTTACGCTCCCATTAGGTAGTTTATAGTTTAGGATATCAATGATTGTTTTGATTTTGTTCATCGATCACACCCACTACTAATTCATCATAAAACGTTGTCCCTGACCAACAACTTCAATAATACGATTTTCGTAACTTCCTTAGCTACAGTAAATAGGGCTTTGCAGCAACAACTACTTTTATCATATCACTAGTCGCCATGTGGCACAAACAATTGTATTCTATAGTTATTAGTGGATAATTAGGCCCAAACCCGGTTTGTGTGTTTTGAGAATTAGAGTTTTACCATTATAAATAATGGTAATCAATAAAGTTATACCTACGGGGGAGTGTCTAACATAGTATCATGAGCAGGCTTGATCTTGAGACCTAGTCGGTCATCAAGCCGCCACCTCATGATCACCCGTCACCGTCTCCAAAACCTTTTTTTTCACTGTCGATCCGAGTTTGCGTCATTGTTGACTATAGATCTCAACGTTGACTTTTAAGACTTGAAGATTTTGAAAATTTGTCTATGCTTCGGTTGCTACAGAACATTTGATTAGCATTGAAAAAATAAAATAATAGTTATTTAATTGTTTGGTTTTGTTTTATATCGAATATAGGGTTCTTATTCAAGAAGACTTTTGTTGGTGTCGAATCTAGGGTTCTTATTCCACTGAGGCATTTGTTTGGGATATTTTGGTTTATCCTTCGGATACTTTGTTTATCCGTAAACAAAAAAGAATAATAGAATAGGGGATACTTTGGGTTATCCCGTCTGGTTATTGTTTTATTTTGCTTTCTTAGTTTACTACTCTAGTTCGAGCTTTTGCGATTTCGCCGCTCGAACTGCGGATGAGTATTAGTGGATAATTAGGCCCAAGCCCGATTTGTCGGTTTTGAGAATTAGGGTTTTACCATTATAAATTATGGTAATCAATAACGTTATACCTACGGGGTTTACATTGTCTAACAATAATAAGTCGTGATTCGATAACTTATCATTATCTTGTCACCAATTATCAAGGACGTGTATGGTTTTTGCCACTTGGTGCATACGCAAAGGAACATATTACTGTAATTTTATGTATGCGTTGTTTTTTGGTTACTTATTTGTATTAAGCTGCTTTCACGATATTCAAAATAGTAATCAACCTTGGTCAGGGAAAGATACCAGGTCACCAATGATTAAGGACAGATAGTATTTATTCTACTCGGCGACTGGTGACATACTAAGAGTTTTCATTTTTGCTAAAACTCCTCTCGCAGTTGAAGCAAATGGAGCTATGGAGAATGTTTTTTATAGGTGCATATTTTTATACAAACTGAATTGTACTTTATCTACATTTTGGCTTTATTGTTGGTCAGGGAGAACTTGTTTCTGATGACATTGTTATTAATCATGCGTCCTTGAGTAAGCCTTAAGGCCTAAAAGGTTTCATTCTTGATGGTTTCCAAATGAAGTTGGTGCAACTAATGAAGCATTATGTCAACAAGGTTTCCATCTTGATAGATTCCATGGAAAGGGCTGCATTTTAAAAGGAAAAAAAGTATATCAGTGACGATTTATGTTGCACGGTTATTACCATAAGTAATAACTTACAGGTGTTTATAATTGTAGTTTCACTTCAATAAGTAATTATGTTTTACTTAGTTTTTCAAAATTTTTTTTGAATACATGACTTTCAAAAGCACACTAAAATGCATTTTTTTTAATTAAAATACGATTTTAAATTTTATTTTTTTTTTGCAAAAATCTATATAATTAAATAAATAATTAAAATTATGTAATTCGGGTTATTCAGTTCAGTTTTCGGTTTTACTCTGGAATTTTTTTAAATGAACCGAATAACCCGATAATCAAACGGATGAACACCCCTAACATATTTAAATGTGTACAACTATAATTTGTAGTGAAGTTGCATATGTATAAGACAGGACATGCATTAAATGTTTCTGCCTTAATAATAAACTACCACCTTGTATATAACTACTCTCAATCGACTTAATCTACAACAATTTTGTATCTTTATAACTTTTAAATGTTAGCCTTAAGGCTACAAATAGCAAAATTTTATTAATTAATATATAGTTTATAGTTTGTTTTTATCCATGTATTCTAGTTTAATTAAGAACAACTTCGGTTAGATTTCAAATTATAATTTATTTCAAAGTTTGAAGAACAACTTGTTTTAGATTTTTTAAGAACAACTTGTTTTAATACTTTTAGGTTACATTGTTCTATCTTTTACTATTGCAATTTGTAATATAGTTTTTTGTGAATGTGTCATTTTCATTTTACGTAACTTTTAATAATCAACATAAACAGGGTAGTGATATATAAATTAATATTAATATGGTGAAGTGGAAATGTATAAACCGTCAAGAGTTTGATGCATTGTGAAATTCTTTTGTAAAAAGTTGATATACTAATGTGGCGGCGTGTAAACAGTTGAAGGTTTCATGCATTGGTGGCGCTCTTAATTCCAATTTTTATTTTCTCATTGTATAATGTTTGTTTTCATATCCAACAAATGAAACCAAGCGAATCGAAATGGAGTCATTAAATTTATATCATTCTATCTTATTATCAAATATCGTGATTTTTAACGAAAATTTACATTAAGCGGTAAACATTCATGGTTCCGTGAACCACTCAAAACCCTCTAAGTCCATACAGATTATAATACATATCACCTCCATGTCTTCCTTGACTTTACTTCTAAATTAATTTTTGCATGGGTGGTTAGTTATTTAGGTGTTTTAAGTTGTGAATCAATTTGATTCACACATTTGAACTTGATTTGTAAATGTCGAATTTGAATGAAGTAATAATGTTTGTTTTGTAAAAATTGTTTGTATACTATAAATAGAAAAAACTTATTCTTGATACATAAATGTTTATTAACACTAAATAGAGCAATTGAGTCATAAAACTACCACAATTTAAGTGGAAATAAAATGTTAAAATGAAACATTCAATGTCATTGTATCGCAATTTGATCTGGTTAAATAGTCATGTATTGTTGATATGTTAGACTCGATGTTAAATATCTTCACCATTTTGTAAACTATCATTATCAATTAATTTCGATGATTGGATTAAGAAAGAAAGTAAAATATTGTATAATATACTTAAGATTGTCAATTAACAACTAAAAGTATTTTCAAAGAATAAATATTCAAGTTCATGCCCAAAATAGGCATGCCATAATTTGATTTCACAAACTAGATATATATTTTTATTGTTTGAAAGACGTGCTTGAACATTTCGTCATTATATTCTCATCTTTAACATTTTTATTCTTGATGTGGCGTATGTAAAACAGTTGAAGGTTCCATGCATTGGTGGCGCTCTTAATTCCACTTTTTATTTTCTCATTGTATAATGTTTGTTTTTCATATCCAACAAATGAAACCAAACGAATCGAAATGGAGTCATTAAATTTATATCATTCTATCTTATTATCAAATATCGTGATTTTTAACGAAAATTTACATTAGGCGGTAAACATTCATCGGTTCCCGTGAACCACTCAAAACCCTCCTAAGTCCGCCCCTGATTATAATACATATCACCTCCATGTCTTCCTTGACTTTACTTCTAAATTAATTTTTTGCATGGGGTGGTTAGTTATTTAGGTGTTTTAAGAGGTTTGTGAATGCAATTTGATTCACACATTTGAACTGATTTGTAAATGTCGAATTTGAATGAAGTAATAATGTTTGTTTTTGTAAAAATTGTTTGTATACTATAAATGAAAAAACTTATTCTTACGATACATAAATGTTTATTAACACTAAATAGAGCAATTGAGTCATAAAACTACCACAATTTAAGTGGAAATAAAATGTGTTAAAATGAAACATTCAATGTCATTGTATCATAATTTGATCACGGTTAAATAGTCATGTATTGTTGATATGTTAGACTCGATGTTAAATATCTTCACCATTTGTAAACTATCATTATCAATTAATTTACGATGATTGGATTAAGAAAGAAAGTAAAATATTGTATAATATACTTAAGATTGTCAATTAACAACTAAAAGTATTTTCAAAGAATAAATATTCAAGTTCATGCCCAAAATAGGCATGCCATAATTTGATTTCACAAACTAGATATATATTTTTATTGTTTGAAAGGCGCTTGTGCTTGAACATTTCGTCATTATATTCTCATCTTTAACATTTTTATTCTTGATGTGGCGGCGTGTGAAACGAGTTGAAGGTTTCATGCATTGGTGGCGCTCTTAATTCCAATTTTATTTTCTCATTGTATAATGTTTGTTTTCATATCCAACTAATGAAACCAAGCGATCGAAATGGAGTCATTAAATTTATATCATTCTATCTTATTATCAAATATCGAGACCAAATTCCGTGATTTTTAACGAAAATTTACATTAGGCGGTAAACATTCATCGGTTCCGTGAACCACTCAAAACCCTCCTAGATCCATACGATTATTATAATACATATCACCTCCATGTCTTCCTTGACTTTACTTCTAAATTAATTTTTGCATGGGGTGGTTAGTTATTTAGGTGTTTTAAGAGGTTGTGAATCAATTTGATTCACACATTTGAACTTGATTTGTAAATGTCGAATTTGAATGAAGTAATAATGTTTGTTTTGTAAAAATTGTTTGTATACTATAAATAGAAAAAACTTATTCTTCACGATACATAAATGTTTATTAACACTAAATAGAGCAATTGAGTCATAAAACTACCACAATTTAAGTGGAAATAAAATGTGTTAAATGAAACATTCAATGTCATTGTATCGCAATTTGATCTGGTTAAATAGTCATGTATTGTTGATATGTTAGACTCGATGTTAAATATCTTCACCATTTTGTAAACTATCATTATCAATTAATTTCACGATGATTGGATTAAGAAAGAAAGTAAAATATTGTATAATATACTTAAGATTGTCAATTAACAACTAAAAGTATTTTCAAAGAATAAATATTCAAGTTCATGCCCAAAATAGGCATGCCATAATTTGATTTCACAAACTAGATATATATTTTTATTGTTTGAAAGGCGCTTGTGCTTGAACATTTCCGTCATTATATTCTCATCTTTAACATTTTTATTCTTGATGTGGCGTATGAAACAGTTGAAGGTTCCATGCATTGGTGGCGCTCTTAATTCCACTTTTATTTTCTCATTGTATAATGTTTGTTTTCATATCCAACAAATGAAACCAAACGAATCGAAATGGAGTCATTAAATTTATATCATTCTATCTTATTATCAAATATCGTGATTTTTAACGAAAATTTACATTAGGCGGTAAACATTCATCGGTTCCCGTGAACCACTCAAAACCCTCCTAAGTCCGCCCCTGATTATAATACATATCACCTCCATGTCTTCCTTGACTTTACTTCTAAATTAATTTTTTGCATGGGGTGGTTAGTTATTTAGGTGTTTTAAGAGGCTGTGAATCTGAATTTGATTCACACATTTGAACTTGATTTGTAAATGTCTGAATTTGAATGAAGTAATAATGTTTGTTTTTTGTAAAAAATTGTTTGTATACTATAAATAGAAAAAAACTTATTCTTACGATACATAAATGTTTATTAACACTAAATAGAGCAATTGAGTCATAAAACTACCACAATTTAAGTGGAAATAAAATGTGTTAAAATGAAACATTCAATGTCATTGTATCGCAATTTGATCTGGTTAAATAGTCATGTATTGTTGATATGTTAGACTCCGATGTTAAATATCTTCACCATTTTGTAAACTATCATTATCAATTAATTTACGATGATTGGATTAAGAAAGAAAGTAAAATATTGTATAATATACTTAAGATTGTCAATTAACAACTAAAAGTATTTTCAAAGAATAAATATTCAAGTTCATGCCCAAAATAGGCATGCCATAATTTGATTTCACAAACTAGATATATATTTTTATTGTTTGAAAGACGCTTGTGCTTGAACATTTCCGTCATTATATTCTCATCTTTAACATTTTTTTATTCTTGATGTGGCGTCAGTATGAAACAGTTGAAGGTTCCATGCATTGGTGACGCTCTTAATTCCACTTTTTATTTTCTCATTGTATAATGTTTGTTTTTCATATCCAACTAATGAAACCAAACGATCGAAATGGAGTCATTAAATTTATATCATTCTATCTTATTATCAAATATCGAGACCAAATTCCTTTTAAAAATATTGTGATTTTTAACGAAAATTTACATTAGGCGGCAAACATTCATCGGTTCCCGTGAACCATTGAAAACCCTCCTAGATCCGCCCCTGATTATAATACATGCAAAAATTACATATCACCTCCATGTCTTCCTTGCCTTTACTTCTAAAATGATTTTTTGCATGGGGTGGTTAGTTATTTAGGTGTTTTAAGAGGTTGTGAATCTGAATTTGATTCACACATTTGAACTTGATTTGTAAATGTCTGAATTTGAATGAAGTAATAATGTTTGTTTTTTGTAAAAAATTGTTTGTATACTATAAATAGAAAAAAACTTATTCTTACGATACATAAATGTTTATTAACACTAAATAGAGCAATTGAGTCATAAAACTACCACAATTTAAGTGGAAATAAAATGTGTTAAATGAAACATTCAATGTCATTGTATCGCAATTTGATCTCGGTTAAATAGTCATGTATTGTTGATATGTTAGACTACGATGTTAAATATCTTCACCATTTTGTAAACTATCATTATCAATTAATTTACGATGATTGGATTAAGAAAGAAAGTAAAATATTGTATAATATACTTAAGATTGTCAATTAACAACTAAAAGTATTTTCAAAGAATAAATATTCAAGTTCATGCCCAAAATAGGCATGCCATAATTTGATTTCACAAACTAGATATATATTTTTATTGTTTGAAAGACGCTTGTGCTTGAACATTTCCGTCATTATATTCTCATCTTTAACATTTTTTATTTACTGATGTGGCAGCGTATGAAACAGTTGAAGGTTCCATGCATTGGTGACGCTCTTAATTCCACTTTTTATTTTCTCATTGTATAATGTTTGTTTTTCATATCCAACTAATGAAACCAAACGATCGAAATGGAGTCATTAAATTTATATCATTCTATCTTATTATCAAATATCGAGACCAAATTCCTTTTAAAAATATTGTGATTTTTAACGAAAATTTACATTAGGCGGCAAACATTCATCGGTTCCCGTGAACCATTGAAAACCCTCCTAGATCCGCCCCTGATTATAATACATGCAAAAATTACATATCACCTCCATGTCTTCCTTGCCTTTACTTCTAAAATGATTTTTTGCATGGGGTGGTTAGTTATTTAGGTGTTTTAAGAGGTTGTGAATCTGAATTTGATTCACACATTTGAACTTGATACGTAAATATCTGAATTTGAATGAAATAATAATGCTTGTTTTTTGTAAAAAAATGTTTGTATACTATAAATAGAAAACAAACTTATTCTTACGATACATAAATGTTTATTAACACTAAATAGAGCAATTGAGTCATAAAACTACCACAATTTAAGTGGAAATAAAATGTGTTAAAATGAAACATTCAATGTCATTGTATCGCAATTTGATATGGTTAAATAGTCATGTATTGTTGATATGTTAGACTCCCATGTTAAATATCTTCACCATTTTGTAAACTATCGTTATCAATTAATTTACGATGATTGGATTAAGAAAGAAAGTAAAATATTGTATAATATACTTAAGATTGTCAATTAACAACTAAAAATATTTTCAAAGAATAAATATTCAAGTTCATGCCCAAAATAGGTATGCCATAATTTGATTTCACAAACTAGATTTATTGTTTGAAAGACGCTTGTGCTTGAACATTTTCATCATCATATTCTCATCTCTAACATTTTTTATTTAGCAAAAAGAAATAACGACAGTTCGCTTTAAACGTTCTATCAATAGTAAAGGAAAAGAGAAATAAAATGTATAATACAAAGTGAAAAGAGCTTAGAAAACTAAAGTAAGAAAGTCTTTTAAGAAAAGAAAGACAAAAAAGAGTTAAAAAGACATTAAGAGGTAGTAAGACGTCCCCTCTATATCTTGTTGTGTAAAAGGTCTAAGCTCAAACCGCCTATGAGTGAGCAAATTATAAACAAGCTCACTTAATGACCCAAATGTCGACATGGTCTGAATGACACTTATTAGAAAGGCTTTAAGAGGTATTTCCTAATAAATAAACACTACCTTAGTCTAGGCATATAACCGATAGCAAAGTGGAACAAACAATACTCATCTTTAATAATTTGTGATTGGGTGGCTTTTTGACATGTAGTCACCAACTATTAAGGACGATGCCTGTTTGTATAACTGGGCTATCATAAGATATGAGTAGTTGTAGATGCAAATACTCCGTTTGAAGTTAAAGCCAACGAAGGTATTGAGAATGTGTGTATTTTGTGCATGCATTTTTTGTAAGATTAAGCAATCTTTTTTGTGCTTACGATAAAATGATTAAATAGTACTTTGAGCGAAATTAGAAAACTCATACTTACCCCGTCATAAATTAATAGTCCACGTTTTTTTTTAAATGTCCCAATTTAATTTTTACTTCTAAATATAGATAGGAAAGTTTGATCGTGTTTATCATATTACTCTTGTTTGTTTAAAAATGACATTAATTAGTCAACTAAAAGTACAACTATGATTCTTTTATAAAAAAAAAAATAATAATAATAATTATTATGTATTTAAATTGTCAGAAAACAATTGTTTAAAAAAAACAAACGTAATACTTTTCTTTAAAACTTATACACATGTGCCAAAACTTATCTTTGAAAAATAACAAAAAAAGATAAGTTTTAACTACGGAATAGTCAAAGTTCTCTTCAAACTCTATAAATTAAGCATATGCAACAAGCACATGCATAAATGTATTTATTATAGGCGAATATCAAAAAAAATCTTATCACACCTATTCCTCTTGAGAATGAACAAAATTTTTTGCTTCTGCAGGGTAATATCTTTCAATTCATCTCTTTAGGGTATTTTAAGCGAAACAGTTGGACAATTTTGCCCTATTACCTTAAGAGAAATGGAAAGTATAATCTTTTTTAAAATAATAAATAATATACTAAATGCGGAAAAGCGTGTTTTGGCTAAGAAAGCGGAATAAATTAACAAGGGTAACGTGTTGTGATAGGGAAGCGAATGTATTTTGGCCGAATTTGATCGTGACGATCAAACTCAATAGGTTTATGGGTTGAATACGAATTATTTGTTTTGATACCGGTTGATACACTCTTACAGAATCAGCGAGATTCAAATAAAATTGAGCTCAAGAATTAGTTAATAGGATTTGTTATGAAACTTCGACTTGTAGAAGTTTATTCTGAGAGAATTACAAAATCAAAACCGCTTACAAATGTGAAATGAATTGTGTTATATACAAATGAAATGATGAAATGGTATGTGACTTTTCCCCGCCTAAATGGTAAGGGTTAAAGCTTATTTGAACCCACACGCGTCATGCATGCAGATACTTATTTAAACTCATGTCCTTTGCAAATGGAAGTGGTGGTGGAACTAAATTATCTTAATAAGTAAATAGTGTAAACTTAAAACAAAACATTTTTATCATAGATTTAACACAATTATAAATCATTAAATAATTTATCTTAATACATATCCAAAATTTAACATAATAAAAAGCTAGGGCAAATGATAAAATTCTACCATAAACCTATTGAGTTTGATCGTCACGATCAAATTGCAAAATATCATTCGTGCTTTCCTATCACAAATCGTTCTTCATTAATTTCTTATTAGTTTCTTAGCTAAAACACGTTTTCCGTCATTAATTTAGTCATTATTTATTATTTAAAAAAAATATATCATCTTTCCATTTTCTTACGGGTAATAGGGGCAAAATTGTCCAACATTCATGAAAATACCCTAAGAGGATGAATTTGAAAGTATATTACCCATGAGAAAAAAATTTTGTCACATTCTGCGAAGAGGAATAGGTGAAGTATAGTCTTTTTTAGATATTTGCCCTTTATTATATAAAAGGCAAAAGAATAGCAACATTGGTTGGCTGCATGCCTTTCATTTATTCAGCTCGGTATTTATATACAGCCCTCCTCATTCTCAAGTTCCACTACTAAGCCAATGCGGGATAAAACCCACTTTCACGTTTCTCTCTTTTCACCATTGTTAATAATCTTTCTTTTTAAAGTTTGATTTCAACAAAGATTATAATTTAAATTTACTATTTTTTGTTTAAATCTCTCTTATAACGCTACGTAGTTTTGATACAATAAAATTCATTTTCGGCCTTTTGGACATTTTATTAGGGCATCCACTATGGTGATTTAAAGAAAAGGTTTAAAACACATGAAAAGGTCTATAATTTGTTTTAACCATAGTGAATGAACATGTTTGAAATCTTGAACATTTTCATATCTTAATGCATGTGTAATTGTTAAGCATTTTATAAACTTGAAAAGGTTTATACATAGTGCAACAACGTTTATAAAATCAAAAGCTTTATAAATTAATGATTTAATAAACGCTTAGACATTTTAAAAGGTCCACCATTATAGATGCTCGTATGCATCTTTTCATTGGATTGATACCCCTTTCAATGCATGTTTGTATTTTGTAGGATGTCTGTAAAAGCAAAATACATGAAATTCGAAGAGTGAAGATTATCACTCGTAGTTGGTTAGCGGAAAAGATCAAACACATAACATACTCCTAAACTTTTACAACTTATATGTCCAACCGTCGGTTTAGAATAACTAATGGGGCAAACTGAATAACTTTTAGCATATGAGTAGTAACCCTATGGCACTTTTCATTATCTGGTCTCAATTATCAAGGACTTGTATCGTTTTTGGGACTAGGTGGTGGTGACAAGCTAAAAGTAGTTGTTACTATAGTTTTCTCGAAATTGAAAGCAAGCAAAATTATATCATTTGTGTCCATTTTATTGGAGAAACCTAATATCGAAGGGAGTCTTTGTGGCAACAACTTTTAGCATATCATTAATTGCCATCAGGACAAACGATTATCTTCCTTAGTTGTTATTAAAGCTCCTCATCGAAGTTAAAAGCGAGTTAAGCTATATAAAACATATGCAATATCCGCTTTCATTACAAAGGAATCATACTCCTTACAAAAGTTAAAGGCAAGTTAAGCTATAGAAAACATACGACTTAGAGCTTGTTTGTTTAACATTTTGACGAAGTCACATTTAACTAAAAGATGACTTAATGTGGAGACCCTTCTCCTTATCACCCAGTTTGTATTCTCAACCACCACTAAGCCGTAAACTAACTCTTTTTACATGACTTTTTAAAATCAGTTTTTTTCGTATTACGACACACCACCTAGTCGTGTTTATAGTTGACGAATCCATGGAAATATTTTCCTTTTAGAAAGTTTGTGTAATCCATTACAAGGACAAGTACAAAGCAAAATCTTAGAGCACTGGTGTCAACAACACCAATAACACGTTATTGGTATGACACCTCAGCCACATCATACACCTATCAATAACACACTAATAACTCACACACCCCTCCCTCATAACACGCCACTAACACATGTTATTGGATCCCACTTTTTTTATATTTTATATATTAAAAGAGTTATGAAATATATATTGAATATGTGTTTGTTTAATGTTTACCAAGAACAAAAAATACATCAAACAATTAGTTCACAGTTTCACACAACAACTTGCACTGAAAAAACATGTGTTGTCATGCATTAAACCACACAAGAAAATGTGACCCATGGATTACTTTTTAACTTTGGCGTTATTACTTATTAGGCATTAAAAGAATCAACTCTTACAAAATAGTCAAACACTCATCATCTTCTTCAACTACCCTTCTTCCACCTGAAACTATACTTGGTAAGTTATCCGTGAATTTTTTTCGCTTTCTTTCTACTACTTCTTTCTTGCTTTCGATCTAAGATGGCTACTCGTTTATTTTCAGATTAGTAGTAAAAAGGCAACACTAAACTTTTGATGCCTCCAACCCTTCTCTTCTACTGAAACCTGAAAAAAAAATCACATCTTTCACCATTTATTTTGCTCACCTGCTGCTGCGTTTTAATTTCGTTTTTTAAACGTTTGGCGTGAGCAGTCAAGTAGCTCAAATCCATTTGGCTCAAAATTAGCGTGTTGCCCGGTATGGTTTTGGCGGCGTTATCGGTATCCACAGGGACGAATAGCGTGTCCACGTAGGAGCATACCGTGTGCTCTTAAACTGAAAATTGGAGACGTATGCCACTTTATACAACAAGAATTGCATAAAGTAGGGCCGCAACTATTTCCTACAATGCTTGGTGTTTTATATACGGACTTCATGAATTTCAACTTTTAGTGATCGAGCGATGTGGGATTAATCCAATACCCACAGGCATCTCACTTTTGTATATTTGTTGTTTTAATTTACCGGCAAAACCATAATCCCATATATGTACTCTTTTTAGCATTAAGATTGACATATCTATCTAAATTGTTAATTTAATTATTTATAATCTTTTAAATATCTTATTAATCATTAAACAAAAGTTTGTTAATTATTGTACCTTTTTATTAAGTCGCCAACAAATATTAACTATCTTTGATCACAATGGCCGCTTAACATGTTGGAGGAATTGACATCACGTTGGAGATGGTATCTTTATCGAACTCTTGTGATCGATGGATTTGTGATTTGACAAGTGATGGTGTATTTCGAGTCAAGGAGGTTCGAATTGTATTGATGATATTTTTCTTCCGTCATAAGTCATCGAGACTAGATGGGTGTGGTTTGTTCCTATAAAGGTTAATATTTTATTTGGCGAGCCCGTCAAGATTGTTTGCCGGCGAGGGTTAACTTGGTTCGTAGAGGTATTAATGTGGATTCTTGCGTATGTCCGATATGTTCATCCGGAGAGGATGAGATTAATCATATTCTTTTCGGTGTGATTTGGCGCAATGTGTTCTTCGTCGTATTTGTAGGTGGTGGGAATTAGATCCTTACGATTGGAACACGTTTGAGGAATGGTATGCTTGGTTTTCTTCGATCAAACTCTCTTCCAAGTCTAAGTCGCTGTTGGAGGGCACTTTCTTTGTAGCGTGGTGGCATATATGGAGGATTAGGAATTGCATCATTTTTGAGGGAGTTCTTCCCAGACGTTCCGAGGTCTTTGATGATATTATTTTTTGTGCTTTCATTTGGTGTAATAATCGTTGTCGTAAAGTTTTCTCATGGGAGGATTGGTTAAAAAATCCCCACCATATTTTTTTGTAATGTTGTTTCTAGCATCTTGTTAATTTAATAAAATTTCCGCCGTTCAAAACAATAAAATAAAAAACAAATAAAGACAAATAAAAAAGATCAGAATAGTTCATCGAAGTGGTCTTTTTTATTTGTCTTTGATTGTTCATTCAATTGTTTATCCAAAATTCTCTCAAATCCCTTTTTGAATATACATCACTTGGCTATTGTGTTGTGTTTTGTGATGCAAGTTGTGTTTTATCTGATTGTTTACTTCATAAATAAATGGGTTATATTCGATGATCATAAGTTTTAATCATGAGAGGTGATCAAGTGGTAAAAATATAAGTCTTTTAAAGAGGAGGTCAAGGTTCGAATTCAACGGGAAGAAACTTAATCCCTTTGTGGCCACAGAAGTTCACTTACGACGACTCCAAAGTATCCAAAAAGGAAGTCGCCATGAAATTAGTCAGCTCATAATACACCATTTGCGTATTGGTAATGTGTCTCCAGTATTTTAGAGGAGACCAATTATTCAAATCTCGATGAGTAAACATCTTGAGATAAAATCTAGTAATAAATACAAAAATAATGGTTCGGATGCGTACAACAAATAAAAAAGCTCCACTTTCTCATACCGATATTTCTTCACAAGACTAATTATATATATTGAAAAATCTTACAAACTTAAAGGATTTTCATTTTAAAAGGAGTTAATTGCAAAAATCATTCGTGTGGTTTGGTTAAATTGTAGGTTCTATCACTATCCTATCCAAAGTGCACTAGTCGTTTTTGGATGGAACTTACAAGTGCACTCTTAGTCCTTGGTCAAAATTAAATGACTAAATTACCCTTACAAGGACCAAAGTAAAAGAAAAAACGAAAAAAGTAGTTTAGTAATTTAAATTTAGCAAAGGACCAAATGTGCACTTGTAAGTTTCTCACACGAACAATGAGTGCACTTCGAAATGATAAGTACTAAAGGCGCAATTTCGTCAAACTAAAGGGACTTTTTTTTTTTGCAATTTACTCTTTAAAAGCTTAACACTTGATTTCACTTGCATGTTTATAAGTTCGTTAGTACTTTTGGCGCCAAAAATAATGTAATTTCACATAAAGCAGCTTATAAATCTGATTATAACAACACAAACACAATAGTGGTATTTGTTTCACGACTTGGTATTTGATTCTGCCGACATTGATTATCTAACTCGCTGCGGGAACCTAAACCCCAACAATCAAAGTAAACTATTTTGTGATAATCAATGGTTGATCTCGCAATGAAACACATGGCTTCAAACTTTGCCAAGCTTGATAAGTTTGAAGGGTGGACTTTAGAGGTGGCGGAAGAAGATGCACTTCTTGGCATCAAGCATGAGTGTGGTGTATGTGCTAACCACTCCTATTCACGATGATTGGGATGATGCTCTTGTGGAGTAGATCGGGAGGAGGAGCAAATGGGAGAATGATGACTACATTTGCAGAGGTCTAATTCTCAACGGTATGTCGATTCTCTGTTTGATATTTATCGAACTTTGAATCTTCCAAAGAACTGTGGGATTCCTTGGATGCCAAATATATGGTCGAGGATGCATCAAGTAAGAAGTTTCTTGTAAGTAATTTCACAAATTACAAAATGACCGATTCAAGACCGGTCATGGAACAATACAATGAACTTCTTGGAATACTTGGAAGGTTTACACAACACAATATGCACATGGATGAGGCTATTCAAGTCTCTTGTGTTATTGATAAACTTCCTCCTTCTTGGAAAGATTTCAAGCATACCTTGAAACATAAGAAGAGGAATTAACTCGGTTGAGTTGGCGATCATCGCACATTGAGGAATCTCTCAAGGTGCGGGATAATGACAAGCCAAAGGGTAGCAATGTTGTTGGACCATCATTGTCAATATGGTAGAGCATAACAACTCCACCGTGTACAACGACAACAAAGGCAAAATATCATGACAACACAAGGCAGATCCTAACTAGAAGGCAACACCTACTTGTTGGAAATATGGCAAAACAGTCACATTAAAAGGACCGCAAGGGTGTTAAAGTTGGTGGTAAAGCCAATGGATCGTGCACTAATGGTTCGAGGAGTGGTGGTTCTTCCAACTCACCGAAAGGTCGAATATGGTTAATAAGTCTTTTCGATTTATTATGTTACATATGTATCTGAATCTCATTATGTGCAGGATGATGATGTTGCGTGGTGGGTTGACTCTGGTGCAACAGTTCATGTGTGCAAAGATAGAAGATGGTTCAAGACTTATGAGTCACTGAATGATGGTTCTATTCTTCACATGGGAAATGAGTCAACATCCTTGGTGTATGGTCGTGGTTGTGTAGACCTTAGGTTAGTTCTGGAAAGATTGTAACTTTGTTTAATGTTATTCATGTTCCTGATATAAGGAAAAACTTGGTTTCAAGTAGTGTTTTGAATAATCATGGATATAAACAAGTTATTGAGTCTGATAAATTTGTGCTTTCTAAGCATGGTGTTTTTATTGGTTTTGGTTATTTATGTAATCAAATGTTCAGGCTTAATATTTTCTCTGATAGTGTTTATTCAGTATTTGTGACCACCACTAACCTGTCTGACTCTACCCTTTGGCATGCTAGACTTGGCCATGTACATTATAAAAGAATGCAAGATATGTCTAGGGATGGTTTAATCCCAAAGATTTGACATGGACACCGAAAAGTGTAAAACTTGCATGTTGACCAAGATAACCAAGAAACCCTTCGGTGTTAGTCGTGAGACTAAGCTCTTGGAGCTTATACATGACACTGTGTGATTTGCATGCCAATCCTTCTTTGGGGAATAAGAAGTACTTTGTGACATTTATTGATGATGCTTCAAGGTTTTGTTATGTCTTTTGTTACATTCAAGGATGAAGCATTAGATAAATTCAAAGTGTTTAAAGCGAAGTTGAATTACAACTTGGGTCTTTGATCAAAAGATTAAGGATCGATAGGGAGGTGAGTACATGGATACTCAGTATTTTCGATCTGTTGGTATAATCCATGAAACGATCGCCCTTATACTCCTCAAACAAAATGGCATTTACGAAAGGAAAACAGTCTTTGAAGGAGATGGTTAATTCCATGTTGTCCTATTCGGAATGAGTCAAGGGTTCTAGGGTGAAGCTATGTTAACGACTTGCTATTTATTAAATAGGGTTCCCAACAAAGGAACAAGGTTACCCTTATGAACTCGGACTAAAAGGAAACCCAACATGAACTATCTCGGGGTTTGGGGTTGTAGGGTCATTGTAAGACTCCACGATCCAAAGCTAAAGACTTTGGGTGAAAGAGGCATTGATTGCATCTTTGTTGGATATGTTGAGCATTCCAAGGCTTATAGGTTCTATGTTATTGAACCTAATGAATATATTTCAATTAACTCAATAATTGAATCAGGGATGCAGACTTTGATGAGAATAGATTCTCATCGGTCCCTAGACCAATTCATAGGATTCCTAATGGAACTCATGACTTTGGTGTATCGAGGTCCACGATGATGAACCATCGGTGGTCCACGATGAGGTTGTGGTTCAACAACTCGAACTCGTGTAGAAAGAGCAAAAGGGTCGGGACTCCAAAGTCATTTGGACATGAGTTTCAACTATACTTAGTTGAAAGAACCGGGAATGAGGTCTTAGACCAATACCCTATTGCTTCATTGTTGAGGATGATCCCAAGACATTTGAAGAAGCAATGAAGTCCCGGGATATTGCTTTCGGAAAGAAGCAATCAATGATGAGATGGATTCCATCATGGGCAACAACACTTGGGTGTTGGTTGATCTACCACACAGTTGCAAACCTTTGGGTTGCAAATGGATTTTAAAGGAAAATGAAGGTAGATGGAACTATTGAAAAGTTCAAGGCCGACTAGTCATTCGGGGCTTTAAACAAAATTCGTGGATAGACTACTTTGATACTTATGCCCCTGTGGCTCGTGTCGATTACCATAAGATTGTCGATTGCTTTGGCATCTATTCACAACGGTTATTCATCGATGGATGTGAAGACGGCTTTCTTGAATGGTGAATTGGATGAGGAGGTTTATATGAACCAACCTCGTGGCTTCATCATGCCGAGCAATGAAAACAAGGTGTAAACCGATTAAGTCTCTTTATGGACTAAAGCGGGCACCTAAGAAATGGCATCAAAAATTTGATGAAGTGGTTTTGTCTAGTGGTTATGTTCTTAACCAAGTCGACAAATGTGTATATAGCAAATTTGATGAATCCGTAAAGGAGTCATCATTTGTCTATATGTTGATGACATGTTGATCTTTGGCACCGACCAAAATCAGTTGACTTGACAAAGGAATTTTGTCATCAAGGTTCTCTATGAAGGACATGGGGAGGCGATGTTATCCTTGGTATAAGGATTAAACATGAAAGTAAAAGAATTTCTATCTCTCGGTCTCATTATATTGAGAAGGTGTTGAAGAAATTCAATTACTTTGATTGTACTCCGATGAGTACACCTATGGATACTGTGAGAAGTCGATGCCTAATAATGGCAAAGTTGTATCTCAACTTGAGTATTCTAGGGTAATTGGTCGCTTGATGTATGCCATGACTTGTACAAGACCGATATTGGTTTTGCGGTGGGAAAATTGAGCGGTATACTAGTAATCCTAGTGCTCATCAACGGCAAGTTGTTCAAAGGGCATCAAGTATTTGAAGAGAACTATGGATTATAGTCTCGTATACTAGTTACCCATCGGTGTTGGAAGGATACTGCGATGCAAGTTGGATCGATAACACGAAGACAATTAGTCTACCGATGTCGGGTATTCCTACTTGGTGGAGGTGCAATTTCTTGGGCATCCAAGAAGCAAACTTGCATCACCGGTTCAACAATAGAATCTGAATTTGTGGCGTTGGCATTGCCGGTAAAGAAGTCGAATGGTTGAAAAACTTGCTTCTTGAGATTCCATTGTGGCCTAAACCTATAGCACCTATTTCTATCCGATTGTGATAATGCGACTACATTGGCTAAGGCTTATAGCAAGATGTACAATGGTAAGTCTAGACACTTAGGTGTCGGACATAGCATGATTCGTGAGCTTATCATGAATGGGGTGGTATCTATAAAGTCTGCTAAAGGGATGGGTTTAAGTCCAACTTAGTCACTGAATGCTAGGACACCCATCCTCATGAGGAAACTTGGGGCTGAGTTTAATGTGGAAAGTCGAACATTCGGTGGATGGAGCACATGGTTTTATTTACATCCCAAGGTTGTGCTCGAACTCTTTGAAAGGAGGATGAAGTCTTTAATTCTTAATGGTTAACTTTCTTTGAAAAAGTGCTTGGCGGGAGCATGAATAAAGAGGAACCACCTATGTAAATGTTGAAGCTTTGCGCTTGAGGAGCTTTGGACTTTTAGCTTTTACAACATTTATGAATTTGGATATGGACACATGGCTTGTATAGTGTCGGGAGGCGATAAGTGTTTGAAAACTTGTGTGTATTTTATCTTCGGTATTCAAATGGGTTGAAGGGTTCAATTCTTAGAACACCCCGATTCTCGAATATTTGAGCGTGTAATTTACTAAGATGGAAATTCAATCCTCAAGACATTTTCGTTTATGCACATGTTTTGTTTAATGTTTGTTTTCATGCAAGGAAGTGAACTAAATTTGGGAGGATTGTTGGAAAATTTAGTGCACTTGTGGGATTTGTTCACACCTTGTAATGGGTTATGAGTGCAGTGTACACCCATAAAGTCCATGAACACCCCGACTCTAATAGTGGTTTGTATTGGTAGTGCTAGTAGAAAGTCTTCTGGTGGAAAGTATTGATTGTGGTTTCCATCGATAAGCGATGTTTCCATCAAGCGATGTTTCATCAAGCGGTGTTTCCACGAGCGATGTATCCACCGATAGTGCTATGAAAAATCTTGATAAAAATCACCGCTTGTAGCGGACTTTGACCTATTCAAGTGGCGATTACAAGCGCATAATGACCACGTTTAATTGGTCATGTAACCACTAACGGCTATAATGGGGATAATTATGAGGCGATTAATGGGCAGATTAATTCTCATAATTTCATTGGACTAGCTCAGAGTAACCTCCTATATATAGGAGATCTGATCATGCATGATATATACACAGAAAACGATTAGCACTTCTAAGCAAAAGGTTATTGATTTGTGCCTAATTCAATAACATACATTTGGTCTTATCCCAAGTAGATATTCGTGTAACCCAGGCATTAGGGTCGAATAGTTTACTTTGGAAAGTGATCACACGATTCCAAGTGATATCCGGTAACCGCCTAGTGGTATTTGTTTATGCTGACTTGGTATTTGATTCTGCTGACATTGTTTATCTAACCCTGTTCTGAGAACCTAAACCCCAACAATATTTTCATTTTACGCAACTTTTAATAATCAACATAAACAGGGTAGTGATATATAAATTAATATTAAGATGGTGAAGCGGAAATGTATGAAACCGTCAACAGTTTGATGCATTGTGAAATTCTTTTGTAAAAAGTTGATATACTGATGTGGCAGCGTATGAAACTGTTGAAGGTTTCATGCATTGGAGACGCTCTTAATTCCAATTTTTATTTTCTCATTGTATAATGTTTGTTTTTCATATCCAACTAATGAAACCAAACGATTGAAATGGAGTCATTAAATTTATATCATTCTATCTTATTATCAAATATCGAGACCAAGTTCATTTTGAAAATATCGTGATTTTTAACAAAAATTTATACTAGGCGGCAAACATTCATCGGTTCCCGTGAACCACCGAAAACCCTCCTAGGTCCGCCTCTGATTATAATACATGCAAAAAATACATATCACCTCCATGTCTTCCTTGCCTTTACTTCTAAAAGGATTATTTGCAGGGGGTGGTTAGTTATTTAGGTGTTGTTTGTTTGTTAAGAAGTTGTGAATATGAATTTGATTCACACATTTGAATTTGATTCGTAAATGTCTGAATTTTTTTGAATGAAATAATAAAGTTTGTTTTTTGTTAAAAATGTCTGTATACTATAAATAGAAAACAAACTTATTCTTACTATACATAAATGTTTATTAACACTAAATAGAGCAATTGAGTCATAAAACTACCACAATTCAACTGGAAATAAAATGTGTTAAAATGAAACATTCAATGTCATTGTATCGCAATTTGATGTGGTTAAATAGTCATGTATTGTTGATATGTTAGACTCCAATGTTAAACATCTTCACCATTTTGTAAACTATCATTATCAATTAATTTACGATGATCGGATTAAGAAAGAAAGTAAAATATTTTATAATATACTTAAGATTGTCAATTAACAACAAAAAGTATTTTCAAAGAATAAATATTCAAGTTCATGCCCAAAATAGGCATGCCATAATTTGATTTAACAAACTAGCCATATATTTTTATTGTTTGAAATACGCTTGTGCTTGAACATTTTTGTCATCTTATTCTCATCTTTAACATTTTTTATTTAGCAAAAAGAAATAATGACGGTTCGCTTGAAACGTTCTATCAATAGTAAAGGAAAAGAGAAAACAAATGTTAATACAAAGTGAAAAGAGCTTAGAAAACTAAAGTAAGAAAGTCTTTTAAGAAAAGAAAGACAAAAAAGAGTTAAAAAGACATTAAGAGATAGTAAGACATTCCCTCTATATCTTGTTGTGTAAGAGGTCTAAGCTCAAACTGCATATGAGCAAGCAAAATATAAACAAGCGCACTTAGTGACCCAAATGTTGACAGGGTCTGAATGACACTTATTATAAAGGCTTTAAGAGGTATTTCCTAATAAATAAACACCACCTTAGTCTAGGCATATAATCGATAGCAAGTGGAACAAACAATGGTCATCCTTAATAATTTATGAGTGGGTGCCTTTTTGATATGTAGTCACCAACTATTAAGGATGATGCCTGTTTGTATAACTGGGCTATCATAAGATATGAGTAGTTGTAGATGCAAATACTCCGTTTGGAGTTAAAGCCAACGAATGTATTGAGAATGTGTGTATTTTGTGCATGCATTTTTTTGTAAGATTAAGCAATCTTTTTTGTACTTACGATAAAATGATTAAATAGTACTTTGAGCGAAAGTAGAAAACTCATACATACCCCGTCATAAACTAATAGTCTACGCTTTTTTTTTGTTTTTTTTAAATGTCCCAATTTAATTTTTACTTCTAAATATAGATAGGAAAATTTGATCGTGTTTATTACTCTTGTTTGTTTAAAAATGACATTAATTAGTCAATTAAAAGTAAAACTATGATTCTTTAATAAATAATAAATAAAATAATTATGTATTTAATTTGTCAAAAAACAATTGTTTTTAAAAAAAACGAACGTAATACTTTGTTTTAAAAATTATATACCTTGTGTCAAAACTTATCTTTGTAAAATAACGAAGATAAGTTTTAACTAAAATGGTGTTTGTTTTTTAAGAGGGTCGAATCAATCAAGCGCACGTCGAATCAATCGATGCGTAAATGTCTCGAATCGAACGCATCCGAGCGAAGAAAAAAACACATGTTTGAACAGGATTTTTTTTTTTTTTTTTTTTGGTTATTTTGTGTCTACAAGAAGCGTTCGACGCGTTAAGACACCCTCTCGGTCTTGACAGATTCAGACATTTTTCCGTTCGCACGCGTCGTTCGCACGTCGAGCGAAAAAATAACGATGCAAGCAATGAAATGTCGACCGATTGAGACGTTTCGCCTGCTCGCATGCTGTTAAAGAAAAAAAAAAACAAACACAGCCTAAGAAATAGTCAAAGTTCTCTTTTCAAGAAGAAACTCTATAAAATTAGGCATATGCAACAAGCACATGTATAAATGTATTTATTATAGAAAAGGCAAAAGAATAGCTGCATTGGTTGGCTGCATGCCTTTCATTTATGCAGCTCGGTGTTTATACAGCCTTCCTCATTCTCAAGTTCCACTACTCAGCCAATGTGGGATAAAACCCACTTTCACGTTTCTCTCTTTTCACCATTGTTAATAATCTTTCTTTTTAAAGTTTGATTTCAACAAAGATTATAATTTAAGTTTACTATTTTTTGTTTAAATCTCTCTTATAACGCTACGTAGTTTTGAGACAATAAAATTCATTTTCGGCCTTTTGGACATTTTATTAGGGCATCCACTATGGTGATTTAAAGAAAATGTTTAAAACACATGAAAAGGTCCATAATTTGTTTTAACCATAGTGAATTCATGTTTCATGTCCATGTGGAATGAATAGGTTTGAAATCTTGAACATTTTCATAATTTAATGCATGTGTAATTGTTAAGCATTTTATAAACTTGAAAAGGTTTGTACATAGTGCAACAAGGTTTATAAAATCAAAAGCTTTATAAATTAATGATTGTTTAGACATTTTAAAAGGTCCACCATTGTAGATGCTCTTATGCATCTTTTCATTGAATTGATACCCCTTTCAATGCATGTTTGTATTTTGTAGGATGTCTGTAAAAGCAAAATACATGAAATTCGAAGAGTGAAGATTATTACTCGTAGTTGGTTAGCGGAAAAGATCAAACACATAACATACTCCTAAACTTTTACAACTTATATGTCCAACCGTCGGTTTAAAATAACTAATGGGGCAAACTGAATAACTTTTAGCATATAGAAAACATATGCAATATCCGCTTTCATTACAAAGGAATCATACTCCTTACAAAAGTTAAAGGCAAGTTAAGCTATATAAAACATACGACTTAGAGCTTGTTTGTTTAACATTTTGACGAAGTCACATTTAACTAAAAGATGACTTAATGTGGAGACCCTTCTCCTTATCACTCAGTTTGTATTCTCAACCACCACTAAGTCGTAAACTAACGCTTTTTACATGACTTTTAAAATCGCTTTTTTCAGACACGACACACCACCTAGTCGTGTTTATAGTTGACGAATCCATGGAAATATTTTCCTTTTAGAAAGTTTGTGTAATCCATTACAAGGACAAGTACAAAGCAAAATCTTAGAGCACAAGGTATGCAACATACCAATAACACGTTATTGGTATGACACCTCAGCGCCACATCATACACCTATCAATAACACACTAATAACTCACACACCCCTCCCTCATAACACACCACTAACACATGTTATTGGATCCCACTTTTTTTATATTTTATATATTAAAAGAGTTATGAAATATATATTGAATATGTGTTTGTTTAATGTTTACCAAGAACAAAAAATACATCAAACAATTAGTTCACATTTTCACACAACAACTTGCACTGAAAAAACATGTGTTGTCATGCATTAAACCACACAAGAAAATGTGACCCATGGATTACTTTTTAACTTTGGCAGTTATTACTTATTAGGCATTAAAAGAATCAACTCTTACAAAATAGTCAAACACTCATCATCTTCTTCAACTACCATTCTCTTCCACTGAAACTATACTTGGTAAGTTATCCGGCGAATTTTTTTCGCTTTCTTTCTTTCTACTTCTTCTTTCTTGCTTTCTGATCTAAGATGGCTACTCGTTTATTTTCAGATTAGTAGTAAAAAGGCAACACTAAACTTTTGATGCCTCCAACCCTTCTCTTCTACTGAAACCTGAAAAAAAAATCACATCTTTCACCATTTATTTTGCTCACCTGCTGCTGCGTTTTAATTTCGTTTTTTAAACGTTTGGCGTGAGCAGTCAAGTAGCTCAAATCCATTTGGCTCAAAATTAGCGTGTTGCCCGGTATGGTTTTGGCGGCGTTATCGGTATCAACAGGGACGAATAGCGTGTCCACGTAGGAGCATACCGTGTGGTCTTAAACTGAAAATTGGAGACGTATGCCACTTTATACAACAAGAATTGCATAAAGTGGGGCCGCAACTATTTCCTACAATGCTTGGTGTTTTATATACGGACTTCATGACTTTCAACTTTTAGTGATCGAGCGATGTGGGATTAACCCGATACCCACAGGCATCTCACTTTTGTATATTTGTTGTTTTAATTTACCCACTTGAAAACCATAATCCCATATATGTACTCTTTTTTTAGCATTAAAATTGACATATCTATCTAAATTGTTAATTTAATTATTTATAATCTTTTAAATATCTTATTAATCATTAAACAAAAGTTTGTTAATTATTGTACCTTTTTTATTAAGCTGCCAACAAATATTAACTATGCTGATCACAATGGCCGCTTAACATGTTGGAGGAATTGACATCTACGTTGGAGATGGTATCTTTATCGAACTCTTGTGATCGATGGATTTGTGATTTGACAAGTGATGGTGTATTTCGAGTCAAGGAGGTTCGGAATTGTATTGATGATATTTTTCTTCCGTCGCAAGTCATCGAGACTAGATGGGTGTGGTTTGTTCCTATAAAGGTTAATATTTTTATTTGGCGAGCCCGTCAAGATTGTTTGCCGACGAGGGTTAACTTGGTTCGTAGAGGTATTAATGTGGATTCTTGCGTATGCCCGATATGTTCATCTGGAGAGGATGAGATTAATCATATTCTTTTCCGGTGTGATTTGGCGCAACAGGTTCTTCGTCGTATTTGTAGGTGGTGGGAATTAGATCCTTCTGATTGGAACACGTTTCAGGAATGGTATGCTTTGTTTTCTTCGATCAAACTCTCTTCCAAGTCTAAGTCGCTGTTGGAGGGCACTTTCTTTGTAGCGTGGTGGCATATATGGAGGATTAGGAATTGCATCATTTTTGAGGGAGTTCTTCCCAGACGTTCCGAGGTCTTTGATGATATTATTTTTTGTGCTTTCATTTGGTGTAATAATCGTTGTCGTAAAGTTTTCTCATGGGAGGATTGGTTAAAAAATTCCCACCATATTTTTTTGTAATGTTGTTTCTAGCATCTTGTTAGTTTAATAAAATTTCCGCAGTTCAAAACAATAAAATAAAAAACAAATAAAGACAAATAAAAAAGATCAGAATAGTTCATCGAAGTGGTCTTTTTTATTTGTCTTTGATTGTTCATTCAATTGTTTATCCAAAATTCTCTCAAATCCCTTTTTGAATATACATCACTTGGCTATTGTGTTGTGTTTTGTGATGCAAGTTGTGTTTTATCTGATTGTTTACTTCATAAATAAATGGGTTATATTCGATGATCATAAGTTTTAATCATAAGAGGTGATCAAGTGGTAAAAATATAAGTCTTTTAAAGAGGAGGTCAAGGTTTGAATTCAACGGGAAGAAACTTAATCCCTTTGTGGCCACAGAAGTTCACTTACGACGACTCCAGAGTATCCAAAAAAGAAGTCGCCATGAAATTAGTCAGCTCATAATACACCATCTGCATATTGGTAATGTGTCTCCAGTATTTTAGAGGAGACCAATTATTCAAATCTCGATGAGTAAACATCTTGAGATAAAATCTAGTAATAAATACAAAAATAATGGTTCGGATGCGTACAACAAATAAAAAAGCTCCACTTTCTCATACCGATATTTCTTCACAAGACTAATTATATATATTGAAAAATCTTACAAACTTAAAGGATTTTCATTTTAAAAGGAGTTAATTGCAAAAATCATTCGTGCGGTTTGGTTAAATTGTAGGTTCTATCACTATCCTATCCAAAGTGCACTAGTCGTTTTTGGATGGAACTTACAAGTGCACTCTTAGTCCTTGGTCAAACTTAAATGACTAAATTACCCTTACAAGGACCAAAGTAAAAGAAAAAACGAAAAAAGTAGTTTAGTAATTTAAATTTAGCAAAGGACCAAATGTGCACTTGTAAGTTTCTCACACGAACAATGAGTGCACTCTCGAAATGATAAGTACTAAAGCTGCAATTTCGTCAAACTAAAGGGACTTTTTTTTTTTTTTTTTTTTTGCAATTTACTCTTTTAAAAGCTTAACACTTGATTTCACTTGCATGTTTATAAGTTCGTTAGTACTTTTGGCGCCAAAAATAACAGAATTTCACATAAAACAGTTATAAATACAGTTATAACAACACAAACACAATAGCAGCTCAATAATCATCACCATCAATGGCGAAAGCGAAACCAATCAAGAACTCAATCTTAACACTAAACCCAAATCACTACCCTCATTTATTCACCATTTTTCCCGCCAAAAACCGTTACACAAACCCTCAACCACCATCAACACACACATTCTTCTTCTTCACACTCATCCTCGCTTCGGTTCTATGTTTTGCGTCAGTCAATCGCTTTTCAAACACGCCCAGTATCTCGATAATCACCCGTACTGATCAGACGGGTTCTTACACGCCGATTTATGTAGCTTCATTGGCGTCAGTGTTTGAGGACCCAGGTGATGAGGAGAAAGATGGGTTGGTGAGTTTGGATACGACTGCGATGGTTCCGTTGCCGCCGAGGTTGGCGGTGGGGGAGTTTTGGGAGCAGCCGGATGGGGAAGGTTACGTGCCGTGTTTGGATTTTAGTTTGGAGTATAGGAGACGGTCGGGTGTGATTGCGAATGAGAAGAAGAGGTTTTTGGTTGTTGTGGTTTCGGGTGGGTTGTTTGAGATTAGGAATCAGATTGTTGATGCGGTTGTTATTGCTAGGATTCTTGAAGCTTCCTTGGTTTTGCCGGTTTTAAATGGAGATGAAAGGTATTAGTACTTTTAGCACTAATTTGGCTTCGGGTTTATGAATGTTGCATAACTGCATTTTGTATCAAGATCGCGTAAAAAACCGATATGTTTTCTTGTATATTGATTTAGTGGTGAATTTGAGTGTATACTGGTGTCATAAATCTTATTTGCTGATTAAGGGTTCATTATTAATCCATATTGGATTAGATGTGCTTATTGCTGAATTATGGTTCATTTTAGCTTCATATATTGTGTTAAATGTGTGTCCAACTGTCGATTAATTTAGCGTTCATAATTGGCCCGTATATCTGATATGGGGTTGAATGTGAAAATGCTTATGTGCTAACTGCTGCATTAGTGTTCATATTAGCTCCGATATAGTTGATTCGGGGTTTAACGTGTGCCTATTGTAAAATTAAGATTTATGATGCTCCACGTAATTGATTTAGGGGTTAAATGCGTGCATTTTTATGTTCATAATTACTCGCTTTATATGAGTCAAGCTTAAAATCTGTGTAGGCTTGTGTATTCTGTTGATATAACTTTCAGAATTGCTCAATATGCCATCTAGGAAACCGATTAAATGTGTTTTGAAGCTGAATTTTTGTATACATGTGTATGTTTTCTCTAATTTTTTTCGGTTTTCTCAAATTAAGGGTCATTTGGATGATTACCACTTGATTTCTGTATTTGATTGTGCAGTGACTTTTCAGACATTTTCGATGTGCAACAGTTTAGGGAGACTTTAAAAGCTGACATTCGAGTTGTATCATCTCTTCCTTCTACACATTTGGTTTCTTGGCAGACATTAGAGAATCAAATTCCGCACAACGTTAATCCATTTTGGATTCGTGCAAGATTTTTTAAGAAGGTAAGAACCATCAAACGACCATTTCTGCTCGGTTTTATCTCTACAAACAAGCACGATTACTAGTCATATAAACACTAATGTCTTGCAGCTCAATGAAGAAGGATCTCTTGTATTAACAGGGATAGAATCTAAACTTTCGAGGAATCTTCCACCAGACCTTCAAAAACTTCGATGCAAGGTGTTAAAATACCAATATCAACACTTTTTGACCATTTTTTGTTAGATAATTTGAGTCTTATGATCATGTTTGCTCACTGCAGGTAGCGTTTCATGCACTGAAGTTTGCTAAACCAATCAGAGAGCTTGGTAACCGAATTGCAAGAAGAATGTGGATTGAAGGCCCATACGTAGCCATTCATCTCAGTCTAGAAAAAGATGTGTGGGTAAGAACAGGATGCCTCACAGGCTTAGGCTCGATTATGATACCATTATAAACACAGAAAGAGAATCTAATCCTGAGTTTCCCGCTACAAGATCAAACATAAGTTGCCCTATAAACGCTTTAGAAGCGGCAAGGTATTTTCCAGACTTTTCTTGCTTTGAAACAGTAATTTTTCGCCAAATTGCTTAAGGTTCTAATATAAAATGCAGACTTCTTAAAGAATCAGGGGCACCAGAGAATTCTCGAGTATATATTGCTGGTGGAGAGCCGTTTGGGGGTGATCGAGCCATTCTTCCATTAAAGTCTGAATTTGTTAATGTGGTTACAAAAGAGATGTTGGCTCGAAATGATGAGCTCAACCCATACAAAAACAGAACTGCGATTTTGACAGCAATTGATTATATAGTATCACTAAGTAGTGACGTTTTCCTGCCTTCTTATGATGGTCATATGGTCCGAGCCTTGCAGGTATCTTTTCTCGATCACGATCTTTAAAAGTTTATTTCTTATGGTAAAGATGTTTATATTGTTATTTTTTGTGTTTTTGAAGGGGCATCGGGCATATGTGGGACACAGAAAGATTGTCACAATGTCGAAGAATTTCAAGGGGCAGCCACAGCCGAGGGCTAAGAGGAGAGACAGAGATGTAATAACTTTTCCAGTCCCGGAATGCATGTGTAAACACTAGCTGAAGGTGATTTTGGATTGAATGTTGGATCCTTCTTGAACCTGTTTAGGACTTGTGGTGTAATTTTGGCATTGTATAGATTTTTGAATTGGGATAAATAAATGCAAGTGAACATAAAACTTTGTGCTTTTAGTGTGAGAATCAACTATCAATAGTACTTATCTAGCAGAAATACTATCACGAAACATGGGTTCGCGTTGCTTAAATTGTCTGGGACGCAAATTTTCAATAACGTCAAAAGTACAATCTGCCCGTCTAGTTGTGATACTTGAACTGTAAGCTAACACATTCATTTGTTACCTTGTTGTGATAGTTGAACTGTAACCTACTGAAATGTAAAGGTCACTACCAAAGTACCAATATATTTAAATATTTTAAATAAAAATACTTATGATGGAATGAAGCACGAGAATGATCTACTTGTACCAAAGTTGATTCAGTAAACAGATGACAAGATTAATTAGCTGATAAAAAAACTAGAAGTTTATAAAATGGGACAAACTGTTAAGTTCCACTAAGCAACAATGTACATGGCAGCTTTCTTAATGTTTAGTTATTTTACATAAGTTGTTGTGACACAGATGGTTATGGCTGTTATTTCAGCGACACTAATAAGGTACCCATGTTTAGTTTTCGAAACATACTAGATGGCCAATGATGATGGCAGGAAGAAGTTAGCATATAAGGATGGTAAATCTGCTAGCAAAACACTTTAGGAGTTGATATTAACAGACATCTTCACTTGCATCTATTGACCCCACAACTAGGATCTTTTAAACGCCAAAATCATGCTACAAGTCACAAACGGGTTAAAGAAGATCCACCCTTCTGGCATAAATAAAACCATGGTCACTGTTTACACTTAAGAACGCGTTTCAGCACAAAGAAGGCTATTACACCTGTTTCCCCTCTTAATCCTTGGGTGCAGCTGCCCCTTGAACCTCGCTGCCACAGTGACAATTTTTCTGTGTCCAGCATATACACGATGACTCCCTAAAAACACATGTGACCATCATAGAAATCAAGAGATCGAACACATACCATCAAGACTTGAACCATGTGACCGCCGTAAGAAGACATAAAACATTACTACTTAATGATGTAGAACATAGCCGATTGCTGTCAAAATTGTTATCACGCATCTGGCAGGGTTGAGTTCCCTGTCCACCGTCTCCAGCCAGCATCTCCTTTAAATTTATTAGTTAGAAACTCAGGATGGGCTCCTTATCTTTGTTTATAGTTATGCCATACTAAATGTCTTTAATCTACAGTCTCCCTTGCAATTCTGTTACCAAGTTCTCTAACTAGTTTACCAATTTTTGTTGCATATATAGCATATTTAATCATAAAAACAAAACTGATCTTAAGTTTAAAAGGCCGAAACTTGATCATATTTAACACCTTACATCAAAGTTTTTGAAGGTATATTAGGAGATTCTTTGAAAGTTTAGATTCCAACCCTGTCGATACAAGAGACCCTTCCTTCATCGAGCTGCCAAACATTGAGGTTTTAGAAAAAAAATGTTTAGACAGAAGAGTAAATAGTACTGCTCAAATGTTGCTTATAAAGTCTTCTTAAACTGTTTTACACTAAAAATCTCTGAATATTCGCTGCAAAACTGTATACTCCACTACTTGAAGTACAAAACTCTTACGTCGTTCATACGACTACACTTAAACTGTACACTCGACTACTCGAGTGCTCATTAGAGCCCCTGCTTAAGGAGTCATTTTTGGTTACAAAGTTTGAGCAATTTGGCTCAATGGAATAAAAGGTGGCTGGTTACTCATTTGGTTAATTAAACTAGACTAAAATATTCCCCCAACTTGAAACATCGATTTAGACATACTAGCTAATTTCTTAATGCAACATTTAATATTAAATGACTTTATCTCGCCTCACCAGATTGACTGATTGCACAGGGCCTCATTTTTTGGGGGGCCTCCGATTTTTAAAGATTAAAGTTGTATATAAAGTCATTTTCGGATGATTTGATCATATAAATTGTGTTTTATGATTAAAAAATACGTTATATACGATTATATGATTATTGAAAGAAAGAAAAAATGAATCTCACATCTGTGCTTTAATGGAGTCTCGTTGTTTACTGTGATGGACAGACGAGGAAGAAGACCAAAAGGTTTATTTGTGGGACCCATAATTTTATTTCTTTTTAACTACCTACACAAAGTTCCCTTTTACCCCTTCCTTTGAGAATAGTTAAATTTAACTTTTTTTTATTTATAGATGTGATTCATAACTCATTAAGTTAATCTTTGTATTTTGGTCAAATGATAAATAAAAAAAAAAGTATCATATTGTTATCATCGTTTCTTCTTGTGGGTATGAATAAATTTTTTGTTTTGTGGGTTATATCTTTCAAATTCATCCTCTTTGCGACATTTTACCCTGAGGAAAAAAATTATTATAGTAAGAGGCAAAATGTATAAAAACTCGCAAAATACCCTAAAGATGATGAATTTGAAAGTATGGTACCCACAAAAGAAAAAATTTGTCATTACCCACAAAAGAAATGGTGTCAAGATAATACTTTTTTTTATCATTCGCCTCAGATTTTTGTAAATAGTTTTCAAAAACAAAATGGCTTAAAGCGAATGGCAAAAATATATATTTATAGTTGAAAACAAGTAATACACAATGTTAAAACATATTCAAAGTCTAATATATAATCAACTTAATTTAAAGCGTAATTCGGCACGAATTATACTTTTCCGTGATCGTGGCCTATAACTTTTTTGGCAGACAGGCCCAAAACTCATGGGACGACCATTGTACCCTTTGTGGTATAGTCATAAACCAATTGATAGTTTGTACTCTTTACTAGTTATATTGTTGAATATCAAGGCATGAAGCAAGCTAGAAGTACGTCAGTCATAAAAAAAGTTTAACTTTGAAATCTCTTAACATAAAATTGAGACTGAAAATTAATGACATGACAAATTGTAAGAAAATTTTGTGTGAGATGAATCCATTTGGTGGAATTATAACACAAAAAGTTGGATGCGTTTAGTTGAAGAAAACTTATTTTTTTTCTAGTTTTCGGTTTTTAGTTTTGTAAAAATTTGAAGGGATTTATCTGTCTGCAATATAGCGAAAATTTAATAATGTGTTTACTCGATTTTGTATTTTTCTAGTTTTAAGAGGTTTCGGGTTACAAAAGAAATAAAGAAACAAATAAAACATGTTAAAATATGTTTTGTAATTTTCTTGTTATGTCAGGATAAGAAAATTATTTGTTTTGTGGAGAACTCTTTGGGAATAAAACAATTTCAGTACAAATTAAAAAGTTTCAGCCAACTAAACGCCAATTCTAAATGTTGAATGAGTAAATCAAGTTAGCGTCAACCGTGTATAGTAGCGTCATTTTTTTTTAAATGTTGGATGTAACTGTGTAAGTGAGAGTGGAGAAAATTCGTAAATTAAATTGTAATTACATTATTTAAATAATTACTCCCTCCTTCTTAAATAATTGTCCTTCGACAAAAAACAGACAGTTTAAAACTACCATCATTATTATTGTTTTTTTCTTTCTTACTTTTTGCAGAATGTGAGTTTTACCCTTAATTAATTAATATTTTTTTAAAGTTTAAAATTATAATTTCAATTAAGGATATTATGGTCAATTCAATCAAACTTTCCTATCTATTTTTAGTACTAGACAATTAAATTGTGACATCCCAAAAACAAAACGTGGACTATCAATTTGGGACGCATGGAGTAATAGATTGTACAATAAAACCTTTATAAATTAATAATCTCGATAAATTTAATAATTTGTACAGTCAAAACTTGGGATCAATACAAATTTGGACCTCAGTTGATAAAATAATAAGATTTTTTTTAACTTCAATGTATATAGATTTGTCCTAACGAAACTATAAATTAATAATTCTAAAAACTTCCACAATTTCTTCAATACCTTGAACCTCGTAACATTTATTAGTATACATTCCATAGTTGTTAAGATACCGATCCTGATCTTATGATCTTACGATTCTACGATACTATAAAACAAAAACGATCCGAATCCTACATAGGATCTTAGCAAGCTTAAGATCTTATAAGATCCCGATCTTGACCATAGAATTTTAAGATCTAATCCAATCCGATCTTACTTTTCTTGAACCACAAATTAAAACAAGTTGTTGATTATGTTTTCTAGAATTTAAAAAACAGCATGTTAATCCTCTTAAACATTCAGTAATCATAATTTAAATCGTCATTTTCATAAAACATTCATATAATTGTGTGTTTATAATATATAATTTGTAGATTTGAATAGTATTACAAAAACTATTAAAGAAATTACATTATAGTAGGATCTTATGATCTCAATCCGATCTTACGATTTCGATCTTGCAAAAACGAAAACGATACTGAGTAGGATCCCGATCTTAAAAACATTGATACATTCATTAATTTCTTCAATGACTTCAATTCATAAAATGTTAATTGAAACTTGTTTTTTAAATTTATTGTTAATCTCTACTAGTATACATTGTAACTAGTATATTGAATATGAAAATTTAAAGGTTATACGTAAAACTTATTTAAATTAATAAATTATTAATTTATCGATATAATAATATCTCGCTAAATTAATAAAATATTTCAGTCTTAACATCATTAATTTATAGAGGTTTTACTATATTGACTTTTAGAGCACTCCCAATAGTAACGCCATAACGGCGTTATAGCACAAAAAACGGCGTTATGGTCGTTACCCTTGTTGTGACCTCGGCGTTAAAGAGAAGAAAGGAAGCCGCGTTGCCAAAGCAACCAGGCGTTATAGAAAAAAAAAAAAAAAAAAAAAAAAAAAAATCAAAATTTTACACTTTCTACCCTTAAACGGCTACTAGCCGTTATTTTAAAAAAATTTCAAAACACCCTAAACGGTTACTAGCCGTTATTTTCAAAAAATTTCAACAACCTTTTTACCACTATAAATACCCAATTAAAATACCATTTCTTTTCATACTTCCACTACTAAATCCTCTTCATTCTCTCAATCTTTCAACTTCTATTAACCGCAAAAAAACAATGTCGGGAGGCAACGGCGATATTTTCTACAATCTTCTTGCTGGTGGGTGGAATCCTCAAACCCGGGTTCATCATCTAACCCGAACACCGGTTCATCTTCAATCCCCAACCCACTAGGCTTATCGAGCCAAGAAATGTATCAACAACATCAAGCATTTCAGATTGGCAACAACAAAACCAACAAAACACCTTAAACTCTAACTTTCAAAACCTACAATTCACACAACAATCACAACAATCACAAACCGAAACACATGATGTTGCCGACACACCCACGTCTCC
This sequence comes from Chrysanthemum lavandulifolium, assembly GCA_022545495.1. Classification (NCBI taxonomy): domain Eukaryota; kingdom Viridiplantae; phylum Streptophyta; class Magnoliopsida; order Asterales; family Asteraceae; genus Chrysanthemum; species Chrysanthemum lavandulifolium. Next base: position 242,539,895 of record CM040244.1, read on the forward strand.
TCCAAAAAGGAAAAGGTCGCATTAAGCGAAAATCAAAGAAATCCAAAGACCCCGAGCCCGAACCGGTTGATTTCGATGAAGGCGGTTGTTGTTAACTCACGTTGGACTCGGCGAGAGGAAGCATTACTTGCAACATGTTACATAGTTGTTTTGAGGATCCGAAAGTTGGAAAGTGCCAACCTGTGGATACGTTTTGGTATCGGGTGCGAAATGAGTTCAATAAAACAACTTTCAAGCGGCGCAACAAGGACATGTTGTCAAGCAAGTGGAAAACTTTGAACGACATATGCACAAAGTTCAACTCTCATTACAAACGTTCAAACGGGATCAACGAAGCGGGAAAGTGAAATGGATGTGATGCAACGGGCAAAGCAATGGTATCGTGAGAAACCAAGGATCGACTTTTGGCCTCAAGACGCTGGGAGGTTTTCGTCATTATAAGAAATTGAACACGCCGAACCGGTCGATTTAATCCCGTGAAGTCCCAAGCCAAACAAACGAGGATTTGTTTGGTCAAGATGAACAACCTCGCCCATGGGAAAGAAACGTGCTACCAAGAAAGCAAGATCCGAGACTACAACAAGTCTTGGGGAACAAGCTTTGGAGGAACGAGCTCGTCAACTTATTTCACCGAAACTATGGCAAACGAGTTTCGATGAAACGAGAAGTCTCCGGCGGCGTGTCGGGCGCAAGCAGAAAAAGATCCGACAATAACCCGGTTGGAAGAAATAAAGTTTTTGATGACGCCATCTTTGGGCAAGATCCAATGGTCGTGCGGTGGATCAATGACGAACAAGATCGAATCATCGCAAAATATAACTTGAAACCTCGTCGAGAGATCGTATTCTCGTCATTTCCTTTAATTTGTTGTAACGTTTTATTTCGTTGTATGGTTTTTTTATTTCGTTGTATTTTTTTTTTATTTCGTTGTATTTTTTTAGTCTCGTATTGTAATATGTTTTAAGTTTTAATGAAATGTTTGTTTTAGTTTAAAAATGAAGTGTTTGATTTAGTTTAGGGTTGAAATTGAAAATATGAAATATTAGTGGTGTTATGGTGTTATTGGGATGTTATTGTTGTGGGTGTTTTTGAGGATGTTAATGTTAAAACCAGAAAGTTCGATGCCACTGACGTGAAGTGTTATTGGTGTTATGGTGTTATTGTTGTGAGTCTTTTATATTGAAAGTATTTTAGTCAAATAACATTACTCATGTTATAAATTTTCAAGTTTTAAACAAGATCAAAGTTTAGTAAACTCTTTTCTTTCTTGTTTAGTAAAGATATAGAAAAAATACATTACACAAAAACAAAAATTTATATTTTTAGCGAGACTTGCTACAACCTCTTATTAAATCGTCCTACAAATCCTCCTACACATAATAATATTATATAGCTTTTTCTCACTCATTCTTTCTCTGCATTAAACCGCTGGGTTACGTGCCACTGACAAGATCATGTAAATAGACGGTTTTGTAGGATGATTTAGTAGGAATATTTAGCACAGACAATTCCAAAACGAAAACACTATACAAAACTTTTGCTCAAAAGAAGTAGGGTACAAAACTGAAACAGAACCACGTGGTGCAAGCCATATTTAGACAAATGAGTATGACATATACCGAATTATATTTCTGATTTATGACATATACCGAATTATATTTCTTATTTAATGAAAAAAAAAAACAAATAGAATCCTGTGTTAGGCGCTTACATTTTTTTATTTATTTTTGTAAATTTATCAGTCCTATTCTATTTTAAATGTTGTTTTCAACAAATGTTAGGTACTACTATAATTTTATTGTGCCAAAAATATTGACTTTTACAAATAGGATATATACTGTTACGACTTGCTAGTGGAGTTTGAACTCGACTTAGCTCACCTCATGTCGAATATAACTAAAATTCAACTTTTAGTTTGATAAATATTTAAGTATATTAAGCCGCGTGAAACAGATGCTATTAATAATATATTTTTTGACTCGATCGCAAGAATATTAAAAATTTAAAATCATCTTGAGTTGTTTTTAGCCTTTAATGAGGAATCAGATACCGGCAATTAGAAACCGAAAAATAAATAATTTATATTAGTGGCAATTTCATATATTCGCCTCTTTAAATTTAAAAATTCATATTTATCCAAACATACTTTAAAAATAGAGTAAATTACACGGATGGTCTACAGGTCATTCAAAATTTTACTCACATCGCGAAAGTTTAAAGTGTATTGATAGTCCCTATCTACGAAAAGAATAACACCTATGGTCCCTTATTTAAGCGATGTTAACTAAGTTCCGTTATAATTTACACTTTTAGCTTTTTGGTTAACAATCGTTCTTCGTCGGTCCTTTATCATAACTAAGTTTATAATTTAATGATTTTCGAATTTAGGCACGTTTTTATACGTTTTCTTACGATTTCATCCATTTTCGTCCGTTTTTATACGTTTTCGTCCGCTTTTATATGTTTTCATCCGTTTTTATACGTTTTCGTCCGTTTTTATACGTTTTCATCTGTTTTTATTACGTGTTCATCCGTTTTAATACGTTTTTTTACGTTTTTGCCCGTTGCTTACAATTTTTTAAAATTTGGTCCTTTTTATGCGTTTTGTCTCGATTTTTTATATGTTTTCTCACGTTTATCCGTTTCGCCTGCTTTATATATTTTCATCCATTTTATTTGTTTTGTCCGCTTTTATACATTTTCATCCAGACATACATTTTTATCCGTGTTCGTCCATTTTATTCGCTTTCATATGTTTTATTCGTTTTCGTCCATTTTAACACGCTTTCATCTCGTATTTATCGTTTTATCTGTTTTCGTCCGTTTTTATTCGTTTTTGTCTGTTTTAATTCGCTTTTATCTGTTTTTATACGTTTTCATCCGTATTTATACGTATTTATCCATTTTCGTTCATTTTTATTCGTTTTCGTCTGCTTTTATCCGTTTTCGTCCGTTTTTGTACTTTTTCTTACGTTCTCATACCTTTTCATCCATTTTTATATGTTTTTTAAATATTATCGTTTTAGTCCCTTCGATAAAATGTATTTAATTTGCTTTTATCGGATTTAAATTTTATACATTTTCTTTTGTTTTCTTACGTATAAAAAGTATGAAACATATAAAACGTAAGAAAATGTATAAAGACGGATTAAAAAACGAAAACGTATAAAACGGATAAACGGACGAAACGATTAAAACGATATAAAATGTATTAAAACATAAGAAAGGCGGATAAAAATGGATGAAAACTATGAGAACGTAGAAAACGTATAAAACGGATTTAAAAACGTGAAAAACATTTAATGATTGTATTTTAAGTATATATAAACTTAATCATGAAATTAAAGAAAAATATAACATTCATCCTACATATTAAACTCTCGGTCTCAAAAAAATTCTTCTCATACAAGAATCGCATAAATTATTAGCAAAAGAACTTGTGGACGTATGGTCCGGACCGGCCAGAATAGGTCAGCCCGACAAAACGCTACCACTCTACGCCTAAACCCTAATCCACGTCCTATATACATGACAGTTATCTCTAACCCTAACAACTAACTCATCACATCGCACCGACATTAACTCGACTGTCGGAGGTGGACCGGGGCTACGACCCGGGTCCACTCCTAACGGTTCTCTTTGTTGATGGTCTACTTAGGGCTCGAGAAGGCGATTTAACGGCCTAAGGAGAGTCGTTGAATCCATTCCATGGGGATTATGATCAACAAGTTGGCGCCATCCGTGGGACCACGAATAAACTATGTTTCGTGTTCTCATATTACCGAAAAGCAGAAATCAATTTATAAAGTCGGTAATTCTAAATCGCTCTAATCGATTGATTTAAAATATCATTCGCAATTAATATGATCGATTGTTGTGCATGCTTTAAAGTATCCATGCTTTAATACTCCACGTGACGATGCAGTGAATAAACATCATAATATTCCTTCACGTGAATGTATTTATTATATAAATAATCTAATATAACATGTATACGATTCATGATTTTCTTTACATAAGATACAAGAATGGGTATAATAATATTTCTTTTACATATAAAAGAAAAAGTCCGCACGATCGAACCTATTTTATCTTTTAGTCCGCACGATCGGACCTAAGAAAATATTCGCACGATCGGAGCTCTTTTATTTTTTTAGCCGCGAATTAATTCGCCAGACATCTTTTTACGGTTGAGTACGCTTGTTGGCGCTCGAACAACGCATCCACGATAAATCTACCCGCGTAAGACCGTGCGTTCGAAATCTTCGCGAGAACGCGACGCGCGAACACCACGATGCTAGTCAATCGCCATGATGCACACCGGACAAAGGCCGTGGTATATACATCCGCGATCATCCACAAACGTTCGAGTCTATGCGGTTACGATAAATCCATCTGCGTCTATTAGTCGCGGTCGCGGTACATCCATCCGAGTTTTTATTTTATACATTAAAAAGAAAAAAACACAATTAATTATTTCGTCAGATGCATCCTACGACGGTGCAAGACCGCCACTTTTCTTATGTGCTAAATATTATTTATGCTATGCGCAATATATTACTCATGCTATGTGCTGTCTATTGTTTCAATTAATTAGGTTTTATATGTTGCAATCCGCGGCATATACTTTTAATCTTTGCATTCAGTTTTTTTTCGCAGATTAAATAAGTTTAATGCTTCTACATGAGTAGCACCATCTAACTTGGGGGGCTACCAGGGTATATACTACCACTGTTTCCGTACACGTCACGCAGATTATTTGGAGGCGGTATAAAGACGGATTTAAATATTCGCACCATCTTGCCGCAGGGGAGACGTCCTCTGTCGGTTGTAAAGACGGATGTAATGCGCGCAGGCACGCCTTCGTCGCACCTCTTTGTCGCCAAGACAACACAAGACAAGCACTTCACTCTGTAAGCACGTCGCTCGTCGCACCATCGCACCACGTCACTCACGGTACAAAAGGTACGCCTACCTAGATGCAAGATATGGGTTCCACTTTCACCTACACGGCCATCGAACTTAAGTCTAGCATAACATAGCCATGCGCTATCTCATACTAGACTTGGGGGCTTGTGGACGTATGGTCCGGACTGGGCCAGGAATGGGTCATGCCCGGCAAATGCGCCCACTCTACGCCTAAACCCTAATCCATGTCCTATATATACATGACAGGTTATCTCTAACCCTAACAACTAACTCATCACATCGCACCGATACTAACTTGACCGTCGGAGGTGGACCCCGGGGCTACGGCCTCGGGTCCACTCCTAACGGGTTCTCTTTGTTGACAGGTCTACTTAGGGCTCGAGAAGACGACGAACGGCCTAAGGAGAGTCGTTGAATCCAGTTCGCGCCAGATTATGCATCAATAGAACTAATGGTAAGACACATAATTATCTCAGAAGAGATTTTAATTTCAAACTTCAAAAGATGCGTAGTCGGGGTTAGCCATGAAAAGGCCCGAAACAGTCATGAAAATAAATCGATTAGATCGTGTACATGTGAGTCAAAAATTCATCCGAGTAACTCGAAAAAGCAACCCACGCTTGTTTACCTTTTAATAAAGTCGCAATTAAAAAAAAAATGCACTCATTTGTTACCAATGTAATCTTATGTTTACCGTTTAAAAGTGTTTGATAGGCGAGATTTGCAGAGTATAATAAGTGAGTTGAATCAAATCGAATCGAAACAAGACTCGACTTGAGTTGACAGTATTATGTTCAGCTCGAGCTCGATTTGATAACTCGACGAGCTTTTAAGAAGGAAAGTTTGAATTCGGATCGAGCTCGACTCGAAACTATCAATTTATTTGTAATATGTGCTTATTCATCAAACTAATTAAAATCAAAATACCAGATAAGATTTGAATTCGACTTGAGTTCAGCTCGAAAAATTCGATATATTCACAAATAAGTATTTACATTTAGTATATTTATATATAAGCCCCTAAAATATACATAATATATATAAAAATCATATACATATCACTCAAAAGCTCGACAATAATCTGAGTCGAACATATATATGCTTAAGTTCGACTCATTAAATATTTCGAACTTATTTTCTAAGCTCGATCCCGAGCTCAAGACTTAAGAAAGCTCAGCTCACACGAGCTCAAGTTACTCGACAAAAACTCGATTCGTTTAAACATATGTTTGCATTAGGGGTGTGCAAGAAACCGAAAAACCGAACCTAAACCCAAAAAAACCGAAGAACCGAAACCAAAAACCGAAACCGATTGAAAACCGACGGTTCGGTTTTATATTTTGAAAACCGAAGTTTTTGGTTCGGTTTGGTTTTAGCTTTAAAAACCGACCAATAGAAACCGAACCGACATTTAAAGTCAAAATAATATATCTTGCCTTGTTGTTCATAAATAATATAAGTACGTTCTTCTGATATCTTCCTTTTACATTACCGTTGTCAATGATGCATTTCAAATGTGTAATAACTCTGCTAATATTTTATTTCATAACAATATACATAACACAAAGGGAGAATTGCATATATATCCACTAAAACTTAAAAACTTGCATCTTTCCCCAAAATACAAGTTTTCAATGCATGATGTACAATGCAAGTTAAGCATGTTTTGGGTATATATGCAAATATGCAAGTTTTAGTGGGTATATATGCAATTGACCCTAACACAAATGTGTTTTAAGGTAAAAAAAAATGGGTACACAAATGTTACAAGAACACATTAATTTTGAATGTTAATGGTGTTGAATATGGTGCAATTACATCAAAAGATTGAAGAACTTGTTCCAACATCATTCTTTTTCGTTTACACACCCTTCAATTGTTTTAGTGTCACCTTTCAAGCTCTAACAAATTAAATCCTTGGAACTTGGAGGCAACTTTGAGAATGTTGGCACTTGATTTATAATGGTTCTTTACCTGCTTTAGTACCGCAGTTATTCTGATCCGGTTTAAGATATGGTTCTATTTTATAATATATGTCAAATCTACTTTGAAAGCATAGCTCGATAAATCGTATAAACCGAAATAACCGAAAACCAAACCGAAAAAACCGACAACCGAAAAACCAAACCGACACAAAACCGAAACCGAATGGTTTCTAAAAATCAAAATCGAAATTTTCGGTTCGGTTTCGGTTTTATACAAAAACCGAGCCAAACCGAACCATGCTCACCCCTAGTTTGCATCTTAGCAATTAATTTAGTATGTATAAAAATAGAAAAATGAATAATAAACTTGTGTAAGAAAATTTGTGATTATTAAAATGTTGAGGGATGAGTTCGAAAATAAATAAACGTAAGTATGTAGTGTAACAGTTATCCTTGAGTTGGTGGCATATAAGTATCCCACCTTTTCTTCCAAGTTCCAACCAATATCATTCTATTCCTCTCATTCATTTGATCTCAGGCAACGCTCACAATTTCTGGTACCACATATCCAACTGTCGTTTCTTCGTGGAAAATAAAGTTAGTACATTATTATTATTTTTTTTTTTTTAATTTTTTACTTGTAACTTGCTAGTCTATGATTAGGATGGATTTTTTTTTGTAAGTAAACATGTTCCAAGCTTGATATCTAACTGCATGCACTGAGTTTTCAGTTTCTTAGATGCATTAGAACCACAAATTATAGCTTAAAAGGGACAGAACCAGTGGGTCTAGAGGGTCACGGGACACCCATGGATTTTTGCAGCATAAGCTCTTTTTTCCTTTTATGTCTGCAGGCGCGGACAATTTACTTGAAGACCGTTTATTTTTTAGACATAAGAGGTAAAACCACTTCTTTTCCTCTTCTACTGCAGACGTAAATTTCTCTTTTTCCACTTCTTTCAATCACTTTTTTTCCACTTCTTTCAAAAAAAAAAAAAAAAAATGGAAGAAGTACTTAATAGCAAAAAACAAACGGTCTTCTTTTGCAGATGAAGTGCTTAAATGTACCTCTTCTTCTGCAGACATGGTTTGCAGATGAAGAGATAAAAGCTCTGAAAAAACAAATGACACCTTAGTTTTTGTAAAATGTTCGATTTTACTAAATGCACGCGGACCAAAGGGCTTGTGTCCCGATGGTATCCATTTTGTTTGAGAAGCTCTCCAACCAAATGGTTGTGTGTTCAAGTCCTGCTTAGGACATTGATTAGGACATCTGAGATAGATTTGTGGCTTAAATACCGTGGGATAGTTAAAATTGTCGTTCTATGACTAAAAGAAAAAAATGCACCTAGTCAATTTGAGTCGAGTTATTACTTAATTTAATTTGATCACATATTCACATCCCTAACAAACCTTTTGTCAAGAAATGATGAAGTGAAATGTTTGTTTTTGATTAATTTGTGGACTTCGTTATTATATAATTTTGATAAAATCCCAAATTGTGTAGTTGGACTTTTCATGAGATGTAAATTATTGTCTATTTTTAGATATTTGGTTAGTATTTTGTTTATTCAACTCACATGTTTCTTGCATAGATGCAATATAACTAAAACAAATGTGTTTAGTATATAACTTGATGTAAATGGTATCATTGCAGAGTTGTTTAGAGGTGTTGGTAACTGCAAAATCGATAATGTCGTTCTTCAGGACGTATCTGAATAGTCCTGTTGGACCTAAGACTACTCATTTCTGGGGTCCGGTTGCCAACTTCGGATTCGTTGCAGCGGTATGCTTGTCCTCTATACTATTTCACTACTACTAAAGATTACAATTGACCTTAAAAATAAGATATTAGTTTGTTAAAAAACTATGATTGGTGAAATTTGACAGGCGATGGCTGACATCAACAAACCTCCCGAGATGATATCTGGAAACATGACTGCAGTGATGTGTGTGTTTTCGGCTTTGTGCATGAGATTTGCGTGGGTGGTGCGGCCTCGCAATCATTTGCTTCTTGTATGCCATGCCTCAAATGAAACGGTTCAACTATTTCAGCTTTCACGCTGGGCAAAAGGTCAAGGGTAAGCTACCTTTTGAAACTGTTTTTAGATTCTCAGGATCATTTTGCATACCACATTCAACTGGACAGAACGCTTACTTTTGTTTCCCTCTTGAAAGGTACTTGCAGCTGAAAGAAGACAAGACACCCTCAACTTGACTTCACATAGTTTTCTTCTCCCTTTCTGGATTCTATACCTTTCAGGTTTAGTGTAAATCTAAAGAATCTTGATCAATATAATATTTAATAATAGCTATTTTCATATCCGAGTATAGTTTAATTAACAGATCTAAAAAATAGTTACTTATCTGTATAGTTTATTCAACAAATCAAATGGCAGTACTTTGATTTTTTTGAATCTCTAGTACTTGATAATCATCTCTGTATCCGGTTGATTACCTTCCTATGATCCATTATGTGTGATCTTTTCTATTGTTTGATGACCTGTGACACCATAAAAAATTTATTAGCCTTGGTATGTTTTCAGTGATGAACCACAGCCTCAGTGTAGCGGTATGGTAGCCTATGCAACCTTTCTATATATATACAACCTTTCTCACTCTCAACTTTCACTACTCTAGCGATGTGGGATAAACACAACTTCTATATTTCCCTTCAGACCCACCCCTGATTTCCAGTCTTCTACTAATATACCTTCAAATTATTTCATTTCCAATTTACAAATTTCACATATTGTCCCCTAATACTATCTTGAAATCCAAATTATAAAATATACTCCGTAAGTATCTGTGAAGTAATGGTCCTCTTAAATCCTAATCTAATTTTTTTCCAAGTCTAAATATAGTGTTATAGTATTGCATTCAAATTGGAACCAGTCGACGAAAGTGACCTATGATGGTTACTGGTTAGATCAAATGTTAAACTATTATTATTGTATGTACGTTAGGTGAAATGCTGTTTTATATGTAAAATAAGCACTTTTTATGACTAAATAAGCAATGATTCTTTAAGATGCAATAAATATTTCCCAAGCGATCAACGATAATCGAAAGATACTAATGACGTTAACAGTGGGAACCCGTTTAATATCTAATGACACCAATACACCATTGTCCAGAGACACACTGGGGAAATTGGTAGTAATATGTGGTTCAAGGATTAATCATAGATAACAAGCGAATCAAAATTTCATACACTTAATCTTGATTATTACAGGAGCGTGCAAGAAAGAAAAACCGAAAAAAGTCGGGTCAAAGAGGACTTATGAGTTATGTACTTATGTGAAATCGAGTCATTTTTTATTTTTGGTTAGGTTCAAATGTTCAATGAGACTCTAATAACAATAAACATTTTTTTATTCTTTTTTTAATAATTATTAGCGTTAATCACGTTAAAATAATTCATTTCATTCTTGTTTTCTATTATATTATACCAATCACTTATGACTTTATTTTCTTTACCCATAAATTCACGCTAACTAAAGACAAATCACACAATTCATTTAGTTTGATCTAATAGTGGGGATTAACCCAAGATTTAGTAGATAAGCACAAGTCACGTTTTTTTCTCTTTTTGTCTTTATTTTTATTCATTTTTTTTTTTTTTTTTCTTATTCACGTTTTTCTTAATTAATGTTTTTTTTTTTTTTTTTTTTTTTTAATTCGTTTTCTTTTCGCGTTTTTATTCGTGTTTTTTTCTTCGATTTCATACGTTTCATCTGCTTTCATCGCTCTTATCCGCTTTCTTACGCCGCCCGCTTTCATCATTTTCTTTCATTTTCGTCCATTTTCATACGTTTTACTTTGTTTTCATCTGAATTCGTCCGTATTCTTACGTTTTCGTCCATTTTCTTAAGTTTTCGTTCGTTTTCACACGTTTCGACTATCACAGTGATTTATGTGATATTCGAATATCACTAATGATTATCTCGAATATCACTTTGTGATATTCGAAAACACAAGTGATATTTTGTTAATATCACTTTGTGATTTTCCGAATATCACGTTGTGATATTCGAATATCACGTGATTTTGTGAATATCACTCGTGATATTACGAATATCACTATGTGATATTATGAATATCATTTGTGATATTCGAATATGAGTTTGCGATATTTTGAATATCACTGCGATAGTATGAATATCACTGCGATATTATCAATATCACTTGTGATTTTCTTGATATCATTGTGTAATATTTTGAATTTATTTCTTACGTGTATGTGTAGCAAAGTAGGAGGCAAGTCTTTGTTACTGTCAACGAATCAAAACCAAAAAGCCACAAACACAAATGAAATCCTTGGTCTTCTATCCTACTCATGCGTGTGGCATGGAACAAAAGAAACACAAAGGACATGCTAAGATCTTATTATATCAACCTAGGCATAACATGGCGGTGATATTTTGAATATCACGTATGATTTTAATATTACAAAACGTTAGTTGAAAATCACTGTTGTATTCAAAAATCACTTGTGGTATTCGAATATCACGGTGATATTCGAATATCACGAATATCACTCGTGATATTCGAATATCACATAACATCACTTGCGATATTCACGGTATCATTTGTGATATTCGAATATCACTTGTGCTATTCGAATATCACTTCTATCGCTCGAATATCACTTGTGATATTCGTAAACGCGTGAAAACGTTTAAAAGCGGCCGAAAACATTTAATAGCGGACGAAGCGGACGAATATGTATGAAAACGTTAAAATCGATGAAAAGCGGACGAAAACGTATGAATAATGTAAGAAAGCGGAAACGATGAAAGCGGACAAAATGTATGAAAGCGGACAAAACGTATGAAATCGGCGAGCGTATGAAAGCGGACGGCGTATGAAGGGAAGAAAAAAGCGAATTAAAAAAGCGTAAATAACGTGAATTAAAAACAAACAAACAAAAGAAGCGTGAATATTAAAAATGCGAATTTTGAAAAATTAAACGTGAATATTAACAAAAGCGCTTATTAAAAAAAAATAAAAAAAAAAAAAACATGGACTTAGGTTTAGACATATTAAATCTTAGGTTAATTCACAATTAGATCAAACTAATTAGATGGTGGGATTTGTCCCTTGGTAAGCATCAAAATAAGAGTAAGCATTTGAAAATTCTTCTACCAATCACTACCTTTATTTTGGTGCTTACTAAGGGACAAATCTCCACCATCCATCTAGTTTAATTTAATGGTGAGATTAACCTAAGATTTATTAGATAAACCCAAGTCCATTTTTTTTTCTTGTCTTTCTTTTTTATTCATATATTTTTTTGTATTTTTATTTTAATTCACATTTTTCTTTTAAATTCTCGTTTTTTTTTCTTTACAGTTTTATTATTATTATTATTATTATTATTATTATTATTATTATTATTTTTTTTTAATTCACGTTATTCAGGTTTTTTTTAATTCGCGTTTTTTTCTTCGCTTTCATACGTTTTCGCCGTTTTCTTACGTTTTCGTTTATTATTCATACGTTTTCGTCCGTTTTCATACTTATTTTTACGCTTTCATACGTTTTCGTCCGTTTTCATACATATTCGTCCATTTTCTTACGTTTTCATCCGTTTTCATACGTTTTCGCCTGTTTTCTTACGTTTTCGTTTATTATTCATACGTTTTCGTCCGTTTTCATACGTTTTCGTCCGTTTTCATTCTTTTTTTACGATTTCATACGTTTTCGTCCGTTTTCATACGTTTTCGTCCGTTTTCATACATATTCGTCCATTTTCTTACGTTTTCGTCCGTTTTCATACGTTTTCGCCTGTTTTCTTACGTTTTCATTTATTATTCATACGTTTTCGTCATTTTCATATGTTTTCGTCCGTTTTCATACTTGTTTTTATGCTTTCATACGTTTTCGTCCGTTTTCATACATATTCGTCCATTTTCTTACGTTTTTGTCCGTTTTCATACGTTTTCGTCCGTTTTTAAATGTTTTCGGCCGTTTTAAGACGTTTTCATACATTTCTTAATATCACAAGTGATATTCTATGATATTATGTGATATTCAGATGATCACAAGTAATATTTTGTGATATTCAGAATATAACTTGTGATATTCTAAATATCACAAGTGATTTTCAACTAATGTTTTGTAACATGAAAATCACAATTGATATTCAGAATATCATAAAGTGATATCCAGAAAATCACAAGTGATATTCATAATATCACAAAGTGATATTAAGAACATCACAAATATATAATTTGAATAGCAGCTACATAGTTTGGGGGTATTTGTTTAACCTTATTTTATTTGCTTATGAGCTTATGTGATTTTGGTTTATGTTTCACAAGCTTAATTTGCTTAATTTGAAACTTATAAAAATATGTAAGTTTATATTTACCACGTATAAAGAGAAAATGGTCAAATTTTGGTTTAGAGTTCATACATATTCGTCCGTGTTCATACGTTTTTGTCCGTTTTTAAATGTTTTCGGCCGTTTTCATATGTTTCTAAATATCACAAGAGATATTTTGTGATATTCTGAGTATCACAAATGATATTCTGAATATCACAAGTAATATTATGTGATATTCTGTGATATTCAGAAAATCACTTGTGATATTCTATCACAAGTTATTTTCTGAATATTACAAGTGATTTTCAACTAATGTTTTGTAAAATGAATATCACAAATTCACAAGTGATATTCAGAATACCACAAAGTGATATCCAGAAAATCATAAGTGATATTCTGAACATCACAAAATGATATTCAAAAATCACAGTGATATTACGAATATCACGAAAAACACTGTGATAGTCGAAAAGTATGAAAACGTAAAAATGGACGAAAACGTAAGAAAATGGACGAATGCGTGAAAACGGACGAAACGTATGAAAGCGTAAAACGTTTGAAAGTGGATGAAAATGTTGGATCGATGTATTCTAACCAAACTAACTTAAATAGCTTGTTAAGGTTTAATAACCTCGGATAAATCCTAAGTTATTAACAGAGAAACACCGAGCAAACTCTATTAAGTATGCGAAATTTACTTAACAAAGCTAAGAAGAATAACTTTAACAATAAACGATTTTATTAATAACTCTAACTCGCTTATTATGCGGATCTTTAACAACTCTAATAATATCGAACTTTTCTAAAACTCTAATAAAATCACGTCGTCTTATGCCAATCTAGGGTCCTTTTATAGGCTCAAGGATACCCTAGTCGGTTTACAATATGTATCCTTGTACGTCAAGTAATCTAACATAGAATATTCTAGAATTACAAGACTTTCTATAAGCGAATAATACAGATTCTTTAATCTTGCAAGACTTTGACTTCAGATGCGTGATTTTGACTTTATCATTAAGCGAAGACTTTGACTCTTTGACTTTTCCAAGACTTTATAGTTTACAATACTTTATCCTACGTAATACTCTATCAATCTTCAAAGACTTTCATATCCCAACAATCCTCCCTAACTTGAATTCTACTAGATTGACTTCAAGTTCCTTTGTAATTTATCTCAGATCGACTTCATCTTTAAGGACCGATTGTGTCTTTGTCTTTGGATTGTATCTTTGTAGATTCGTGCATAGTCAAAGTATCTTTAGAAATATTCTTTTACAACATCATCCGAGAAGCTCCATCTTTTCAACAACACAAACAACATATGACAATTTGTACATTAATTGAGTTCAAGTTGCAAACTATTCTCATCACTTCCGGTGTGTTAACTCTTGTGAGAGGTGAATCATTGAAAATTTAATGGATTTAGATCTCTTTACCAAAGCCATTAACTCGAAGTAGCCAAATGTTTTGGTGTGTAAGACCATGGTACATCGATAACCATATGATTTTTAGCAAATCATCACTATCAATGATTTGATTTGTCTTTACCAAAAGTTGTACCCTTACGGACTAGTTAGCTCTTTCATCATGGTGAACTAATTACCATATAATGGTTTTTCCACGACCTTTACCACAAGCCATTTTCTTGTGGGCTAGCCAACTCTTCACATTATCGATATGGTGAGTTGATTACCATCCAACTTATTAGCAAGTTGTCAACTAAAAGCGGATTTGATATATCTTTACGGATCCGTTTGCTCATGGATTAGTCAATCCTTTTGTAACATGGTGGATTGATAACCTATTGATGTTATCATCTCAAAACCATTTATTCAACCTTTGTTTCAAAATATTTATTACTTAACAAAAGTTTTCTTAAAAATCACTTAAGCGGTTAAAAGTCGCAAGCAATACTTTGGTTAAAGTCTTTGTTTGATCGCCAGTACTTTGAATAAAGTCTTGATTTATCAAAAATAATTTATTCAAGTAAGTTTCATACCGCTTATTCATTATCTTACGCAATAGTAGTCCAGTTGATAAACAAATTGATGACCATACAAGCAATTTCATTGTCCTCTTCAACCTCCATTCCATGATCTAGCATCCTCCTCATTAGATCGTTGTAAGAGGATATCTTCTATCGCAAACATGTGAATCATTGTACCATTTTCCAGCTCTAGAACATGAACTCAGTTCTTCAAAAATCTCCAACAAACAATTTCCAGCTCTCATGATTTTTCCAAATTTCATCACTACTATGTTCATCAGTTTCCCATGCAGTTGTGAGATCTCCAAGTAAGACCAAACCAATTCCTTCTGATGGATGATGTTCAAAATATTCTTTCACCACATGATATAAATAGAATAAATCCACTCTATCTATGATATGCATTAAATCCCATAGTCTGTTGAACACTATGAAGCTTTCATCTTCTCTATGAAACATCAGATAGCTTCCTTCTTTAGATTCCACAACTTCAAAAGTAGTAATCGAGATCTGTTCATCTTCATGTCGACATCTTCTCCGGAATATTCAAAATCTACTATTTCGAGATAATTTCTTAATTCATCCTTAGTTTCGATCTTAACTCAACTTTTTCTTTCTTTGAAAATTGTTTATCTTCAACTTCGTTTTCCTTTTCTTTTCAAACTTTTCTTTCTTTACGCTTCACCAAGTAGCTTCATCTTTATAATCTTTGATACTTGCAACATCTTTCTTATAAGCTTCTATCTCAACATCATATAATCTTTTCATATCAACATGCTTGACCGCAATCCTTTATATCCTCGACTTTTCAAATAAGCCATCATTGCATTCTTTTTTTAGCAAGATTTGGTTTCTAGGCATAAAAGAAACAGAACAGTGACTCTAATTGTTCACTAGCTTCAACATTCAATTCCTCTTGAAACTTCTTAGTCGCTTGTTCATTCTCGAGCTTCTTGACTTCCTTAGCTTCTCTATCTTTAGCATTTATTTCCTCTTGAATCTTTCTAGTCGCTTGTTCATTCAAAGCATCTTGAGCGACTCTTAAGCGTGCTAAAGTTGGTTTCTTCTTCTTTACTTCTACCAAAACACCTTTTCCTTTATCCTTAGGATCAATAGCAGTTGAGAAACTCTTGATTGTTCCTCTTCTTGCACTCACGGAATAATGTGACCTTGGCTTTGATAAATCATGCAAAATAGTTGCAATAAATTCATCATCACTTGCGTATGTATTCTTTGAGGTGTATCGGTTTCTTACGGTATAGTAGTTGTTGAGGACCGACTTGTTCTTCATGTGGAATAGTTGAAGGACCGACTTCTCTTCAAAATCTAATACCCTTGGTGTAACCAACTCTTGTCTGTGAGTACCGGTGAAAGCGATGCTTTGTTGTTCGATACCTTGATCTTGGACCTTTCTTCTTCAAGACTTTCAATGACAACATGCTCTTCAAGACCTTGAGGTTCTTTCTCCTTAACATCTTCTTTCAAATTCTTTTCATCTAAATTCCTCCCAATTGGACGAGAAGATGGTTTAGGAACCTTTTGCCTTTGTTTTCTTCTTAAATTGCCTTCGGCGCTTGTGTTCTTCCTTAACCCATAAGCGATAACGTTTGATAAAAGGCGTAACAAAATTCTTTAACCTTTTATACTTGAGCATCAACCTCTTAATCTGTTTTGCTTGAGCCTCAGTAGTCTTTTTCAACTTGACCAACTCCCTTGTCAAAACATAATTATCCAACGTTAACCCTTCAGGTGAGATAGTATGAGAAGCATCTCCTTGAATTGGTGAATGTTCCTCTGGTTGAGAATCAGGAACAGATTGTTGTGGAGATGGAGAAGGTGAACCTGCAACTTCTTCTTGAACTTCAATACTTGGGAAGCAGTACCTTGAGATGCGGTACCCTCTTGAGATGCAAGACTTACGGAGATGCAAGACTTTGAGAACCAAGCTTGTAGATGCAAGATGCTTGCGGTGCGATACCTTCACTTGCTTCATCATCTTCAAGATCGCTCTAACGACTTGAACAACTTCCATCATAGAAGTAGTTAAAGGCGATCCGGACCTCTGAATAGATCACTTCTTCTCGCCATAAATGTAAAATTTTTGCTTGTTGTACAATAACAGAAGTAAATCAGAGGCTTTGGTATATCGACAAGTTGTTTGTTCGAAAAACTTAAATAAACACAGGATACATCAACCATTTTGATCCATGAGTGATGTGAGAAAGCATGCCATCTAGAATCGACCTTGAAAAATTGAAAACACGATCTCGTAGCCAATCCCACCATAGCAGATGCTATATTTGATCCAAATTGCTCCCATGAAGTACTTTTAGCACTAATACAATGTAGCAACACATGTATTAAAACTTCCATTGAGGACAAAATAGTTGTTTCTGAAAGTTTGTTCGTTAAAGACCCTTCATAACCAAGATGCCCAAAAGTTTCCCAAATCAACTCCTTAGCAAAACGAATAGCCCTTACGCATCATTAAACAATAAGTCTTCTCGAATAGATGCTTGAGACTCTTCACAGTTCTTCCAACAACTGTAGCCTAATATAAAATTCATCATTCTCCATATTATCCCTTGCGGTAGCCCAAAATTCTTGAATCCAAGGTTCAATAATATCCGGCTCCACTAAAAGAGCATAACTAATTGGTGACCCAGTGAGATAATCAATAATATCATGAAAAGCCTCATTATCTTCAGTCTTGTATAAATTCGCCACCATATTGTGCTTTGAAACAGTAGGACGATTCGCCATGATTGAGTATGTAAGCACAATTAGAGATAGAATCGAATAATAAAGAGATGATGAGAGAATTATGGAAAAGATATGAGAATATCAAGATGAGAGGGAAAATCGGAGAGTAGTTATTTATAGGTGAGATTTGAAAAATCACAGCCCATAATAACCAAGTTACCGTTAGTAGAATTACCCCTCAATATTACCGTTGGAACAGTACTTCAATAAGACAAACAAGATTACTTTCCACGTGTGCAAGCTTTCCCAAGCAAGACTTTCCAAGCGGTGCTTTCATAAAAAAAGTACTTTTCCAAATTCCTCGTATAAGCTAAGTATACAAAATATCCTCCCTCAAACAATGCATGGACTATACTAATACTAAATAGTCCTCCCTTAAATGTAGCTCAAGAGTTAATCATGCCAATGCTTACCACCAAGTGATTAAATCTTGAGACATCAAAGCCTTTGGTGAGTAAGTCACTACATTATCATCCGTGTGAACCTTGACCACATTAATGAGTGCGTGCTCATAGCAATCTCTCGATAAAGTGATGCCTAATCGAATGTGCTTGGTCATGGAATGATAGACTGGATTCTTCACAATACGATAGTACTCTCATTATCAATATTGGTAGGAGTATTCTTAAAATTGAACTCATAATCCAAGAGTTGATTCGCATCCACGAACTTGTCCACAACAACTTGCGCAGCCTACATATTCACCTTGATAGATGATGTGGCCGCAATTGTTTGCTTTTACATCGCCATGAAACTAATCTTCTTCCAAGATATTGGCATCCACCGTTGTTGATCTTCCGTCATAATTATCACCGCATAATCACTATCCGAAAAAGCCTCCAAGTGAAAAGGTGAATCCACAGGATACCACAACCGTAACTTAGGTTGTTGTTTCAAATAATGAAAATTCTCTTTCTTGCATTCATACGAAATCTATGGTGAGACTTGATATCTTGCACATAAACAAGCGTAAACATGATATCGGGCCTAGATGCGAGAAGATACATAAGACGACCAATCATTGATCTATATAACTTGACTTCAACTAGGTGTCCATCTTCATCCTTGCCCAATGAGTTAATTGATTTAATAGGTGTAGTGATGGACTTCATGTCATCAAAATTGAATTTCTTAAGTATGTCGGATACATACTTGTCTTGACTTATGTGTAAAACCCTAAAATTCATATTTCTAATTTTACGTCTAATTTTAAATTTTTCTTAAAGTTTTTGTAATAATTTATTTTGAACCTTAAACTATATGTTAAGTATAACAATTCATTTAATAATCAGTTAACCTAAGTATTACAGCTTATGTAAATATTGGTACACATATTTTTGAAGTTCCTAACAGCTATCCACGCTAATATGTCCATATTACTAGGACCCATCCATATATCATTTATGTACACATATAAAATTTGAATAGGATATAAATTTTGAAAAAAAAGAAGTAAGTATATAAAATTGAAAAAGATATGATTGACAATTGTACCACAATTCTCGGCAAATTAATTCACCCATCTTCCTTTTATATTTGAAAATCGAATTTCACTTATCAAAAAAAAAAAAAAATCTCTCACATTCATTAAAACCCTAAAACACATATACTATTCGGCTGCCATTTTCTTTTAAAGAAGCAAAGTGTACGAAGGTTATCAAGGTGGTTAGTGGTGGTAATTAAGGTGGGGTGATCGTGGGTTGATTGTGGGAATTCATCTCGGTTAAGTTCGAAGGGCAAGTGTGGTTGTGTGTTTCTTGTTTCGTCTTGAATCCGACTAGGTACCCTTTATCTCTTTTCTTGTGTTCTTACTCGACACATAAAACACATATATACATATGACTTTGATGAGTAAAACTTAACCTAAGATAATTACTGCTATGATAACGAGTTGGATATGGGCCAACACTTTGAATCGGCTTAAAACTTGGTAACATAAAATAGCGAAGGTATAACTCTATAAGGGTGTCGAACTTGTTTTTCTTTTGTTTTGTCATTCGAGTAGATCACATGTTATACGTATCTTGGCTTATCTAATGAGACCTTAACAAGACCCTAAAAAGGATCATCTTATTAACCTTAAACGGATGTAAATCAAAGGAATGAGACTGGGAACAAATTGCATGCATGGGTATGTAAATTGAGTCAAATTGGTGTGGGTCACGTGTTATAATCAAAATGGAACTCTTAGGTTTTCAGTTGGACTCGTCATATGGACTAGACCTCATGTGTGCAAAATTGTATACCGTATATATAAACTATTTTGTGTAATATAGTAGTGTAGGTAATGTAATTTCCGAAAGTGGTCCGCGTCCGTCATTTGTCATAACATTCTTCGAATATCGTCTAAAAAAATATGTTATTATTTTATAATTTAAAACACTAAAATATGTTAAGTATGTAACCCGAATACTAAAATACCGTTTCGACATTTGTGGAATTATAAATAATATGTATAATTATTAATTTGTATAGGTTCTGCGAAGACGGAGTGATCCTTTGCTTTCCGTGTTTCTTGCTTTTGTTAGTTTTGCTTTTGGAATAAGGTACAGATATTCTATCCCTTTTCAGTAGGGGTTTCTCATGATTCGTTTACCTCTTTCGATATTGGTTTTGAACTGTTATCCTTTGCTCTGAGCCTTCTTATTAGGGCTTCCCTATAACTCTACTATGCTCCATTTGATTGAATCTCCTATGTGAACTGTTTAACGTGAACCACTGATATGAACCTTCTGATTATGAACCTTTGATATGCACCTTTGATTATGAACCTATGATATGGACTTTGATATGAACCTTTGACTTTTGAACCTTTGATATGAATCCTTATGATATGACCTTGCTTTGACCTGTCAGTTTGAGACCCGAGCTATCACTAGGCATGGGGGTTCCATGTCCCTGTCATTGATGCACCAATGGCACGACTCTAGTGTGTACGAGTGATGTTACACACCGTCCCTTTTCATTATCGATTATGAGCTCGATATATATTGTATGGCCACTATCCGCATCATAGGGGCGTATGGATGCATCCTAGATTTGTTCATTATCGATATGTTATGATCTCATGCGGTGAATGATGTCGTATGCAATCTGGCGTCTTCACGATCTGGGAGCTAGCTACTCCATTAGTTACCGAGGTCTCCTCCTATTGGTTTGGTATTCGAGGTCACCCTCCGAATACAATGGCTACTAGTGGATACTAATGGCGACTATTGCCACTATTGATATTGATTTGTTTTGTTGGCTCGGGATGGATTTCGACAAACCTTACACTATTGATATACCCATATTGTACCTTCAGATACCCAACGCACTATATTCTCGTATTGATTATGCATTTTCGGTACCCTTATGTGACTCATTCTACTACCATTCCATTCACGCATCGGGTTATTATATGATTATTGAATTTGATTGTGCTATTTGCATGTCTTATGTGACTCATGTTTACCTCGCTATGATATGATTAATATGTGATTGTCGATTCATCTATTGACATGCTAATAAGCGACAAACGGTTTACCATCATAACGTTATGTGACTCTTTGATTCGTCGGGCCCATGTTAGTGTATAAATGATTGTTTTGACGGCTTATCATGTAAACTCTGCTTTGTTTAACCTCGTGGTCTATGAATATCTTAGTATCTTTTTCCGCTTATTGTTGATCCGCCATGTTTATATTCTGTTATGATATTGTATGTAATTAACGGTGGGTTACTTGACTTGTGTGATTGCCAAGCTCTCTTTCTAATTACTTGCTTCCGCTAGCTTTTAGATTTCTGTTTGGCTTATGTGTTGTCCGATTTCGATTTTCTTGTATGCCCGTTGTATGTGCTTATTTATATGTCATTCTTTGCATTGCTTTGCTTCGTTCTGTTTGTTATCTGTTCTTTCTGGATATCTGTATAATTGTGTTCTGTAGGATCCTCATTGACTTATTGTTTCCTTTCCGTTGCAACCTTGCTATTGTTCCTTTGTTTCTTTTCGTATTTATGCTTTTGTTTAGTTTTCGTTTTGTTATATCATGCTCTTTGGGCTTTTAAGCTCACCAAGATTTCTTTTTGCTGCGGGTTTTAGGTTTGAAGATGGGCTGAGGGTTAGAGTATCTTAGTGGACCAACCCTTGCACCATAGTACTTTGGGACTTATTTTGAAGAACTTTTGTTTTAGGATTTTATTTCATTTTGGATATTGTATTTTCTTTATTAGTCAATTGTGTATATGTTTTGATACCTCATTTTTTGGTTTCCATTTGTAAATATTTTATTTGTATGTTCTGATATGACACCAGAATGTGACCCTTCTATCCTTGTCGGGTTGGGGTGTTACAATTATGGTATCAGAGAGCCGGGTTTCGTCTTGTTGACCTTAGGATTGACCTGTGAGGACTTGGGTAGACACTAGGTTTCTGTCTGTTCTGAACTCTTCCGATTCCTTTTGATTTTCATTCAGATTTGACTTCGATAATCTTTCGTCTTCCTTGTTTTGGCCTTCTTCTTTTCGCGTCGAACTTTGTTATTTTGTCTTCGTACATCCATTTGTCAACCGTTAGATGAAGACTACCCGTGGAGCCAAAGTTGATGGTGTCGACCTTGCATTGCTGCAACAATTTCTGGAGAGGTTCGTGAAACAGAAGCCACACCCGACTGCCGTGCTGCTGGAGGCATCAGGATGCTGCTGAAGGAAGCTGGACGGACCAACCAAAGACGCAAAGGACGGAGACAAGATTCAACCGGTGGCTGAGAAGGTTCATCTACTTCATATGATTTGGGCGCAACTTATGTTACTCCGATTCGTTTGTCATGCGTTCTGAGACTGTTTGATATTTTGCTATATGATTTGATCGGTATTGCTTTTCTTTGATTTGTTCAGAACTTGGTTTGTATCGTGAGGTTTCATCATTTAGCATTTTGGTGATATCTCAGTTTTCCTTTGAATCGTCAGTAATGAGTCATGAGGAACCATTTTATTCAAGTTGGTGGCTTTCTTTCCTTTTGTGGTATGGTAAGTTGGCTTGTTGTATTATATATTGCATATGCTGTTATAGTATGTTACTTGCTATCTGTATGTTATATGTATGTGATATGTTTTGTTGTGATATTGGTTATGTGGTTTGCCATGACCTCGGACAGAATGTGATGACAATAAGAACTTGTTATGTGATGCAAGTATTATGACGCCTGATCAACGTGATAATACCGAGATCATATAATTTGAACTTATTGAAATCATACGACATCTTGGGAAATATCTGGGGTTGGTACGTGAATGGAATAGGACTTATATCCGTTATTTGTCAATCCTCATGTTCGATTGGAATTCTGTACCTCTTTGTGAAATTCTCACCGACATCTGTTACGTATAACATTAGTACGCTTTGGAACTGATATTGTTATGATCTCAGATGAGACTATGATTGCTACGTGCGCTTTAAACTCGCTCGTCTCTGTGTACCCTGCGACTTCAATTTTGAGGACTAAAATTTTCTTTTAGAGGGAAGAGTTGTAAAACCCTAAAATTCATATTTCTAATTTTACGTCTAATTTTAAATTTTCTTAAAGTTTTTGTAATAATTTATTTTGAACCTTAAACTATATGTTAAGTATAACAATTCATTTAATAATCAGCTAACCTAAGTATTACGACTTATGTAAATATTGGTACACATATTTGTGAAGTTCCTATGACTATCCACGCTAATATGTCCATATTACTAGGACCCATCCATATATCATTTATGTACACATATAAAATTTGAATAGGATATAAATTTTGAAAAAAAAGAAGTAAGTATATAAAATTGAAAAGATATGATTGACAATTGTACCACAATTCTCGGCAAATTAATTCACCCATCTTCCTTTTATATTTGAAAATCAATTTCACTTATCGAAAAAAAAAACCTCTCACATTCATTAAAACCCTAAAACACATATACTATTCGCTGCCATTTTCTTTTAAAGAAGCAAAGTGTACGAAGGTTATCAAGGTGGTTAGTGGTGGTAATTAAGGTGGGGTGATCGTGGGTTGATTGTGGGAATTCATCTCGGTTAAGTTCGAAGGGCAAGTGTGGTTGTGTGTTTCTTGTTTCATCTTGAATCCGACTAGGTACCCTTTATCTCTTTTCTTGTGTTCTTACTCGACACATAAAACACATATATACATATGACTTTGATGAGTAAACTTAACCTAAGATAATTATCGCTATGATAACGAGTTGGATATGGGCCAACACTTTGAATCGGCTTAAAACTTGGTAACATAAAATAGCGAAGGTATAACTCTATAAGTGGTGTCGAACTTGTTTTTCTTTTGTTTTGTCATTCGAGTAGATCACATGTTATCGTATCTTGGCTTATCTAATGAGACCTTAACAAGACCCTAAAAGGATCATCTTATTAACCTTAAACGGATGTAAATCAAAGGAATGAGATCGGGAACAAATTGCATGCATGGGTATGTAAATTGAGTCAAATTGGTGTGGGTCACGTGTTATAATCAAAATGGAACTCTTAGGTTTTCGTTGGACTCGTCATATGGACTAGACCTCATGTGTGCAAAATTGTATACCGATATATAAACTATTTTATGTAATATAGTAGTGTAGGTTATGTAATTTCCGAAAGTGGTCCGCGTCCGTCATTTGTCATAACATTATTCGAATATCGCCTAAAAAATATGTTATTATTTTATAATTTAAAACACTAAAATATGTTAAGTATGTAACCCGAATATTAAAATACCGCTTCGACATTTGTGGAATTATAAATAATATGTATAATTATTAATTTGTATAGGTTCTCAAGAAGGAGTGATCCTTTGCTTTCCGTGTTTCTTGCTTTTGTTAGTTTTGCTTTTGGAATAAGGTACAGATATTCTATCCCTTTTCGTAGGGGTTTCTCATGATTCGTTTACCTCTTTCGATATTGGTTTTGAACTGCTATCCTTGCTCGAGCCTTCTTATTAGGGCTTCCTATAACTCTACTATGCTCCCTTTGATTGAATCTCCTATGAACTGCTTAACGTGAACCACCGATATGAACCTTCGATTATGAACCTTTGATATGCACCTTTGATTATGAACCTATGATATGGACTTTGATATGAACCTTTGACTTTTGAACCTTTGATATGAATCCTTATGATATGACCTTGCTTTGACTGTCGGTTTGAGACCGAGCTACACTAGGTATGGGGTTCCATGTCCATGTCATTGATGCACCAATGGCATGACTCTAGTGCAGACGAGTGATGTTACACATCGTCCCTTTCGTTATCTCGATTATGAGCTCGATATATTGTATGGCCACTATCTCGTCTCATAGGGCGATGGATGCATCCTAGATTTGTTACATTATCGATATGTTATGATCTCGTCGGTGAATGATGTCGCGCATGCAATACGCGTCTTCACGATCCCGGGAGCTAGCTACTCCATTGGTTCTTGAGGTCTCCTCCTATTGGTTTAGTATTCCGAGGTCACCCTCCGAATACAATGGCTACTAGTGGATACTAATGGCGACTATTGCCACTATTGATATTGATTTGTTTTGTTGGCTCGGGATGGATTTCACGCACCTTACACTATTGATACACCCATATTGTCCTTCTCAGACACCCAACGCACTATATTCGTATTGATTGTCATTTACTCAAGACCCTTATGTGACTCATTCTACTACCATTCCATTTACGCATCGGGTTATTATATGATTATTGAATTTGATTGTGCTATTTGCATGTCTTATGTGACTACTATTTACCCCGCTACGATATGATTAATATGTGATTGTTCGATTCATCTATTGACATGCTAATAACTCGACAAACAGTTTACCATCGTTATGTGACTCTTTGATTCGTCAGTCCATGTTAGTGTATAAATGATTGTTTTGACGGCTTATCATGTAAACTCTGTTTTGTTTAACCTCGTGGTCTATGAATATCTTTTAGTATCTTTTTCCGCTTATTGTTGATCTGCCATGTTTATATTCCTGTTATGATATTGTATGTAATTAACGGTGGGTTACTTGACTTGTGTGATTGCCAAGCTCTCTTTCTAATTACTTGCTTCCGCTAGCTTTTAGATTTCTGTTTGGCTTATGTGTTGTCTGATTTCCTGATTTTCTTGTATGCCTGTTGTATGTGCTTATTTATATGTCATTGCTGCATTGCTTTGCTTCGCTCGCTTTGTTATCCTGCTCTTTCCGGATATCTCGTATAATTGTGTTCTGAGGATCCTCATTGACTTATTGTTTCCTTCCGCTGCAACCTTGCTAATGTTCCTTTGTTTCTTTTCGTATTTATGCTTTTGTTTAGTTTTCGCTTTGTTATATCATGCTCACCTGGCTTTTTAAGCTCAAATGATTTCTTTTCCTGCTGCGTGTTTTAGGTTTGAAGATGGGTGAGAGTTAGAGTATCTTAGTGGACCAACCCTAGTACCATAGTACTTTGGGACTTATTTTGAAGAACTTTTGTTTTAGGATTTTATTTCATTTTGGATATTGTATTTTCTTTATTAGTCAATTGTGTATATGTTTTGATACCTCATTTTTTGGTTTCCGTTTGTAAATATTTTATTTGTATGTTCTGATATGACACCAGAATGTGACACTTCTATCCTTGTCGGGTTGGGGTGTTACATATGAAAATCCCTTCCTTTGACTGCTTAACTTGAAGTCCCAAAAAGAAATTTAACTCACCCATTGAACTCATTTGAAATTCTTTTTGCATCAGCTGCTCAAACTCCTTAACCATAGACTGTTTGGTAGCTCCAAAGATGATATCATCAACATATACTTGAACTAACATGATATCCTTCTTGTCTCTTTTGATAAACAAAGTCTTATCAATAGCTCCCCACCTGTAACCATGTTGTAATAAGAATGTGGAGAGCCTCTCATACCAAGCTCTAGGTGCCTGATGAAGGCCATAAAGAGCCTTAACCACCTTGTAGACTTTGTTAGGATGTTTAGGATCTTCAAAACCAGGAGGTTGTTTGACATAAACTTCCTCTGTAATAGTACCATATAAAAAGGCACTCTTGACACCCATCTGGTAAACCTGAAATCCCATATATGAAGCAAAAGCAAGAAATATTTGAATAGCTTCAATCCTTGCTACAAGAGCAAATACTTCATCATAATCTACTCCTTCTTCTTGTCTGTAGCCCTGAGCTACTAACCTAGCCTTGTTCTTGATGACATTACCTCTTTCATCTCTCTTGACTCTGAAAACCCATCTAGTTCCAATAACTTTCTTCCCATCTGGAAGATCACATAATACCCAAACTTCTTGAAGTTTGAATTGCAGCAGTTCTTCTTGCATAGCTTCAACCCAACTTTCTTTAGTCAATGCTTGAGCAATATTCTTGGGTTCCTCTTGAGAAATAAAGCAAGTAAACAGACATGTTTGATGGTCCTTATGATTCGACTGTTCGTTTGTAGACAAAGCTAAGTAAAGCATTATGAGGTTTAGTAAAACTCTTAGCTTTGTGTCTTATCATCACTCCAGTAGAAGGACCAATGATTTGATCGATGGGATGATTCTTATGAATCCTTAAGATTGGAGCGTGGAACTCCATACGCATCATCCAAGTTAGTTAAATCGGCATCTTCATTGGAATCGAGAAGATACCTTCATCTCGCAAACTCATCATCGGTTTCCTCTAATCCGGGCATGGTAGGATCATCTAAATCATCTAAAAATCATCAGCGAGTGCGGCGAAGACTTTGGTCGAAAATCTTGTCAAAATCATCGTAAGAGTATTCTTCAAGATAGTCTTTTCTTTCTTCGCTTCATAAGCTCTTCTTTGTTCATCGAATAAGAATGTGCCATTACATCTTGTAAAAGCATCCGATTAAGTGTCTCTTGAATATCTTGATCTTCGATAGATAGTCTAGTTTTTGGTATATCAAGTGCTTTATACTGGGCATCAAGATTTTGCTTTGGAACTTGAGATTTTGCTTTGTAGCATCGGAGCAAAGATCGGGTCTAATATGAACTCCATGAACAACATAACGTGAGTCTTCTACATCATGTACATGTTGATTTTCTTCTCTAACAGTACATAGTTCATAGAAGGAGTTAAAACCTCAAGATCAAACATCCAATCGTGACCTTTACCCTTCCGATTGTCTTGATCTTCTAAAACTCAACATGAAGACAATCTTGAATCTTCTTAGTGACTACATTGTACACTCTAAATCCACTTATCGTTGGTACAATAACCCAATAAATATCCTTCTTCCGACTTGCCATCAAACTTTCCCAAATTATCAATTGTGTTTAAAATAGTAAGAGGGCATCCAAAAGGCTTCATAAAGCGAATTTTGGGTTTGTTACCCATCGACAACTCATAAGGTGTCTTCATCGTGGTTTTGTGGTGATACTCTGTTGAGTACATAGCAAGCAAGACTTATAGCTTCAACCCGAATTGAATAGGTAGTTGTGAATGCAAGCATAGTTCTAGCCGCTTCAATCAAAGTCCTATTCTTCCTCTCTGCAACACCATTCTCACTGTGGTGTTCTTGCAATCTTGAACTCCTCTTGATTCCTTTGTTAGCACAAAATTCACCCATAAGCTTGTTCTTGAATTCGGTTCCATTGTCACATCTAATACCTCGACCTTGAGTCTCAATTGGTTTTCAGTGCTATTATTAATGTCGAATAACATCAAAAGTATCATCTTTAAATCCCAAGAAAAATACCCAACTCGAATCTCTCGCAATCATCGTAACAACTAAGCAAGATTTTTCTTGTTTAAACTTGCCATAGAAAGCAGGACCAAACAAATCCATATGTACTGACTCAAAGGTTCTCTAATTGTCCTCTCCTCAAGCTTCTTGCATGAAGCTTTGTGTTGTTACCCTTCTTACATGCTAAGCAGAGTGTTCATTCTTGTAAGTCTTTGAAGGTAAACCTCTAACTAAATTAGCTTTGACCGGTTTGTTGATATTCTTGAAATTTACATCGCCCAATCTTCTATGCCAGCGATGTGCTTCTTTAGTAGTTGCTTTTGCCACTAAGCGGTGGCTCTTCCATAAGAGTGAAGACTCTTCATGTCCAAACTATACACATCATTGGTTCTTGGTACTCGAGTACTACCAAGTTATCATCAACAGTGCTCGAATTCGGAAGAAAGGATGAGACATTACGTGTCGTTGAATAACACATGATGCTTTTGTCATGATTTGAAACCGACAATAAGTTGAACTTGACTCCTTCACATATCTAACATTCTCAAAATCTATGCGCCCGCTTTGATAGTTCCTTTCGGTAATTCTTCCTCAATTGGGATCATTCCCAAATGCAACTCTTCCTCCACTAATAGATCTAAAATCGCATGAGAATATCCTTGTCTCTGTCATACTTCCGAGCAACCACTATCTACAATCAAATGATCTTTAAGCTCCTCTTACGGGTTGCCCGCACAAAGATTTAGAGAGTTAGTCTCTTTTAGGAACCCAAGCCATTCTTGACTTGTGTTCCCATGGAGTTACAAACTCAAATTCTTTGAGTATGTAATTTCCTTTATTTTTCAAAACATGATCCATAATTATCTTTTGATTTTTAGCATGTGGATTTTCAAAACTTTCTAGATTTTCAACAGAACTCTCTTTTGCAAAATCATTCTCTTTTCTTGTATTATAAAACATCGGATTCACTTTTTGTTGAAAGTACAGTTTGTCCTCAGCAGTACTTTCTCTCTTAACCCATTCGGTTTTAACACTTGGTTCTCGTGATCTAGATCCCTATGTGAATTGTAGTACCTTCTAGGTTGATAGTAGTGAGATCTCCTAGGATTTACGTGCCAAATGGTATTCGCAGCATACCTTGGTTTGTCCGATTAGTACTTTGAGAAGGTGCGCTTGTGAAAATCTTGATGGTTTAAAAAGGTCTTCTCGGTGGGGTACCTATGATCCGTGAGAAATTACGTGATTGACCCTATTAGATTTATTCCATTTTGGTTTGTTCTCTCTAGGTTTACGGTTAGCGAGACCTATTCTTTGAAATTTCCTAAGGTATTCGAATGATGTTCACAATCCTTGATTAAATGATTAGGACTAAAACACACAAAACACGCTTTTCACCCATACTCCCAATATGACTTCTTCTATGTCTATGACCAAAACTATTTTTCCTTCTAGGTGAATGATTAAATTTGTTTTGACCAAAATTATCCCAAAAGGTTTAGCGATCTTGTTTTGAAAAGGTTTTCTGAAGGTATCGCTTGTGGAGCGATACTTTGAGTAGAAGGTACCGCTTGACTTTGAAAATTTGTTTCAATGATTCTTTTGGGGTTTCGGACCTAGATTGACCAATAAGCTTCTTCCTAAACTCTAGACTATCTACACCAAAGCGTGAAACATCGGTCTTATGGGTTGATGACTACCAACCGGATGTGGAACAACATGATAACCTCTGTCTTTCTTAAACTCGGGAGGTGATTCACTAATTGAACCCTCATTACTATATGTGTCTACATAATTAATGAGTTCATCATCACTAGTGGTTACATCCTCAAAATCACCTTCATCCTTATCACTAGATGTGTTTTCTTCTATGTTATCAAAGTCCATACCAAAACCTATGCCGGTTCTAATGTATGCTCTTCTACTTTTTGAACATAAGTAACATGTGACAGACTGCATTCTTTCTAGGCATCAAACTTTGCTAACAAATCATCTCTCCTTAGTGAGTTTCTCAATTTCGACAATTTTGAGTTTAGTTTCCATTCACTAAGTTTTAACGGTAATCCTGTTGTTCATATTTTTCACCCAAGCCATTTCATTATTTTCATGTGTTATAATTTTGGCTTCCATTGACTCTAAGGTTATTTGATAACCGCTACCTCGAACCTAGCCTTAACACAATTATCTCTTTCAAACACATAATTATTTAGCGCTTTTGATAGAAATCATGACAATTTGAGCATACCTCGGAGATAGGGGTTGAACTTGGTGAAGTAGCTACCATTGCAAGTAGAACAGATCATCTTCACACTCCAAGCTCCAATCAAATCCTCCATACCCATCTCCGCATCCAAAGCGGCATGATCAACTTCCTCATCAAAAAATAGTGCTCAAGTCCAACTCTTCCATCGAATCTTCAACTACTTATTCCATCGCTACCATACAATAAGTCACCGATTCATCATCAAACTCTTCACTCCGATCAACTTCGACAAATTCTCTTGAGCAACCAAAGCCTTTGTTTCAAGAATGGGATTTCTTTTAGCTCCAACTTTGGTTTCTCGGTCATCCTGTTTGTTTGATACTTAGCAAACTGCACTCCTTGCAAAGTGTCCGGTCTTTTGACAATTGAAGCATTCAATTTTGGATTTGTCAAAAGTTATCCCTGTTTTGGTTTGAAATCAATGCTCTTTCCAGTTTTCTTCATGTACTTCTTGATCCTTGCGGTGATCAAAGCAACTTGCCACCGATATCAATCTCTTCTAAAGCATCCTCATCAATGGGAGAGATCTTCTTCATAAAACGATGTAAAGAAGCTTGTTGTGCAAAGAAAGAAAACACAACCTCATCCGAATGCATAGTAGTAGATGGTGGGGTTTCTTGAGCATAGGTGGGAGTAGTATACGACCACATGATTTGAGGCACAATACTTTGAGTTGGAGAAGCGGTACTTTTGGTGGAAATCGCCTCTTTCGGATGATAGAAAAGCAATATTGTGAGACTTAGAACTTGGTGACCATTCATCTCATGCTCATATACATTCGAGATGATTGTAGAGATCATCAAAGTCCATAACATCCAAGCACTGGTTGTCCTTGATCATAGTAGCAATCACATTCCATGTGGATGGCAAACTCTTAGAAACTTGATTAGCATCTTCAATCGAAACTTACGCCGGTATAACTCCAACATATTGAGGAGATTTTGAAACCTATCATATGCGGCATCAAGACTCTCTCTTTCACCCTTCGGTGAAAGTTTCAAATTGTTGCTTCAAAGAAATTATTCTTCAAATATGGTCTTGAGAGCATCCCATAGCGCTAGCATCTTTAGCATCATGAAATTTGAGAAGATGACCATCGGAATGGCGAGACAAGAGAATATTGAGTGCCTTCTCTTGATTCCTTAAGGTTCTTCTTGGTAAGGCGCCTTAGGTGCTTTAGGTTGTCCAGGGAATGTCTATGAGTTTGGAACAACTTCATTACCATCGACAATTACATTCCATAGAGCATGGTCTGTAATGGCAATGTACCGCCTCATCTTCATACACCATAAGTCATATTCGCCTTCTTGATTACTGTGAATCCTCATTGAGGTGATGGAAGGTGGTGGAGCAGAATCGATCGACATCTTTAGGTTCATTGAGGTTTTAGGGTTTCTTCTTAGTCGAGTTTCCACACAAGCTCGATACCACTTGTTGGATCGATGTATTCTAACCAAACTAACTTAAATAGCTTGTTAAGGTTTAATAACCTCGGATAAATCCTAAGTTATTAATGAGAGAAACACCGAGCAAACTCTATTAAGTATGCGGAATTTACTTAACAAAGCTAAGAAGAATAACTTTAACAATAAGCGATTTTATTAATAACTCTAACTCGCTTATTATGCGGATCTTTAACAACTCTAATAATATCGAACTTTCTCTAAAACTCTAATAAAATCACGTCGTCTTATGCCAATCTAGGGTCCTTTTATAGGCTCAAGGATACCTAGTCGGTTTACAATATGTATCCTTGTCGTCAAGTAATCTAACATAGAATATTCTAGAATTACAAGACTTTCTATAAACGAATAATACAGTTCTTTAATCTTGTAGTACTTTGACTTCGTATGCGATTTGACTTTATCATTAAGCGATGCTTTGACTCTTTGACTTTTCTAGTACTTTATAGTTTACGATGCTTTATCATACGTAATACTCATCAATCTTGACACTTTCATATCCCAACGTAAAACGTATGAAAATGGATAAAACGAAAGAAAGCAGATGAAACCGGGTGAAAATGAGCAGCGTAAGAAAGCAAAAAAAAGCGTAAAGGGACGGACAAAAGCGTAAGTAAGCGAAAAAACGAAGAAAAGCAGACGAAAATGTAAAAAGCAGACAAAAGCATTTAAAATGGACGAAAATTTAAGAAAACGTATGAAAACGGACGAAAACATATGTAAACGGATAATAACGTATGAAAACGGACAAAAACGTAAGAAAACAGACGAAAACATAAGAAAACAGACGAAAATGTAACAAGACTGACGAAAACGTATGAAAACGAACGAAAACGTAACAAAAGAGACGAAAACGTAAGAAAACGGGCGAAAACATATGTAAACGGACGAAAACAGATGAAAACGAATGAAAACATATGAAAACGGATGAAAATGTAAGAAAACGGACGGCGTATAAAAGCATTTAAAACTTATAAAAGTGAAAAAAGAACAAAAGCGTATGAAATATGACGAAACGTAAAAAGCGAAAATGAAAAAAAAAAAAAAAAATATTAGAAAAGACAAAAATGAGAAAATAAATAAGAAAGATAAAAGAAAAGAAAAACAAGAAAAAACATGACTTGGGTTTAGATATATTAAATCTTAAGTTAATCCGCACCATCTATACTACTTTATAATGAATTTAGGCCTTATAAAATTAGAAGACTTAAAATTCGAGACTTTTTACTTGCTTATTATGGAAAGAGTTTTCTAACAAAAATTAAGATAAGGGCTCCAAAATGAGATGACGTGTGTAACAAACTTCTTAACAAACTTCTAACAAACTTCTAACAAACTCCAAACCTAACTCCTAACCACTAAAAATTAAGATAAATAGTTCAATTATAAAACGACGTATTTCATTTCTCAACTAAAATTCATCTTTATTTTTAAATTAAAATATCTTTTATCTACTTTTTTTTTTTATAATCTAATCTCATCATATTTTCTAAAATTTTATGCTCTTTAATTCAACATCCATTTTGATATATTTTTATGAGTTTTAGTTTTTATATTTTTAATGGGTTTATTTTATTTTAATTCAAATTTTACAACTTTAACCTTTATTTCATTTATTTCAATCAATATAATCTTGATTAAGTCAAAATCATATACTTTTGGGGTAGTGTTTGGCGTAAGAAATTGCGAGGATATTTCTATATGTGGGAATAATGATGTCGCGGGAAAGCTACGGGAAAGTTAAGGGTAACCCAAACAAACACTTACAACTAACACATATACATTCGAAGTGTTGTGAAACGAATTCACTAAACGGGTAAGCAAACACATATAACTATACTTATCGCCGCCGCTGTGCGCGGGTACCCGACTAGTTAAATCAAAATATATGAAAGGTAGAGATTTATCCCTTAATATGCTCTCACTACCTTATATTTCACTTTATACTTAGTAAGTTATTTGTTTTAATGTGATTAGTTCATGAGCTTGATATCCTTCACTTTTTAATGGTTTGAAAATTTATTAACTTAGAACTTCTAAAATCAATATAAATTAAAAAGTTAAACAATTGTATTCATCGTAACACTCAAATTGTCAAGGTTGTCCACTTAAACAAAAACACATTAGGAGATAAAAATGGTTTAAATAAGCAAAATCCAAGTTATCATCAATTCCACGTCTTGGAATAAAGTCGTTACTTGTACAAGTTTTCCATATTTAATTTTCTTTTTGGAAATCAACAGTTACTTAATTCAAATTGCTACTCACAGTTTACTAAGTCAACATAGAATTCTATATAGTTTTGAATGTGATGAGGTATGTCCTCCTCCGGATATTCTGAAAGAGATAATCACAATTAACTCCAAATGTTTATAAGACAAAACCACCTTACGTGGGAACAGTCCTTCGGAGTAGCTGAGGTGACGAAGGTCACTTCAGGTCCGGAGGCATAGTGATTAAGTAGTGCCTGCTCAGGAGGTATAGTGATGAAGCAATGCCTGCTCAGGAAGCATAGTGATGAATCAGTGGCTGCTCAGGAGGTATAGTGATGAAGCAGTGCCTACTCAGGAAGCATAGTGATGGAGCAGTGTCTTCTCAGGAGGCATAGTGATTAAGTAATGCCTACTCAGGAGGTATAGTGATGAGCGGTGCACGCTGGGAAGCATAGTGATGAAGCGGTGCACGCTCGGGAAGCATAGTGATGGGCGTTGTGCGCGTCGGGAGGCATAGTGATGAGCGGTGCTTGCTCGAAGTATATTGATGAAGTAGTGCTTGCTCAGGAAGCATAGTGATGAAGCAGTTCATGCTCAGGAGGTATAGTGATGAAGCAGTGCCTGCTCATGAAGTTTAGTGATGGAGCAATGTCTGCTCAGGAGGCATAGTGATGAAGCAGTGCCTACTCAGGAAGTATATTGATGAAGCAGTGTCTACTTAGGAGGCATAATGACAGAGTAGTGCCTGCATCGGAGCTAGTACACTAGCAACTGACATACAAATACAATGATATACGAATTAGCGTAGAGGCTTTGGTCCACAACTAGTACTTGTAGCATAACGCCAACTTAGACCCCAATGACCATGCCTGATACTTGTTAGGATTTAGTAAATCCAAGTATTAAAGTGTCGGTCACCTCAAGTATATGTAATCGTTAGAAAGCTAGTAGTCGTAGTTATTTAAAGTTAAGTAGTATTTAGTTAAGTAACACCTTGGAGGACGGACGGGTCTTTACCCACTGTATGCCTGATCCACAGCCCGTAGGTGGCGATTTGTGTAAGATTATAAATACTCTCTACCTCCCAAGGTAGAGAGTTGGAGCTAATAATAATACTTTCATTTTCTGTCACTAAGTTCCCAAACCTCTAACTCTTTCTCTCTCTAAAACCTTAAGTTATATGCCCACTTGATCATGTTTTGATGTGTATGTGAAATCCAATATGTTACAAATGGTATCAAGAGCCATGGTTTGATCATCTCTCTTACTTATCCTTGGATTTCTAGTGGTTTTATATGGTTTTTGAGTTTGAAAAAGTTTAGTGGTTTTGCATCATTGGACAATTTCTAGTGTTAAAGTTTGAATTTTGATTGTACTTTTGTGTTTAGAATCATTGTAAGTGCTTGGGTTTGATTTGAAAAGCTTGAATCAACGTGGTTGAGCTTGTTTTGGATTGAAAAGTGTGTTTTGAAGTTTTTCAAGGTAGCGACTTGAGTCTCGTTGTGAATTTCTTCGTAGCGACTTGCTTGATAATTTCTAGCGAGTTTTAGTGTTAGTCGTAGCGACTTGAGCTTAGCGACTTGTCTATTTAGACAAGCCGACAAACCGGTCCAAGTTAGTGGATTCTCCACTACGGCTAGCGACTTGGTGGGGTTAGCGACTTGCTTTCATTATTTCTAGCGACTTGTACTTATTGTTCTCAGCGACTTGATCTTAGCGACTTGGATACTTAGCGAGTAGCTCTTTAGCGACTTGTATGCTTAGTGATTTGGTTCGTTAGCGACTTGTGTTCAGCGACTTGGGTTTTAGCGATTTGTGCTTAGCGACTTGATTCACAACAACTTGAGGTTTAGCGAGTTGCTACTTAGCGACTTGGTGCTTAGCGACTTGGTTTAAGGATTATAGAAACTTGGTTAATACTTGTTTCTAATACGGTTTTCTCTTGATTTAGTAAAATCCCATGAAAGAATCTATTTCCCGGTTTAATCATAGAGTTATAAAATCCGTGAAATCGTAAACATGTCTACCAGCGTGCCTACAATCATCTCATTGAGTGAGGGCGTTCAGCGGTGGTTCGACACTCGTCCACCAATGCTTGACAGGCCGACTATGACTCATGGGCTCAACGAATCGGGTTGTCTTGTCTTGGTAAGGATAATGGAGTAAACATTCTCAAGTCAATTGATGAAGGACCGTATCAGTGAGACAACCGAGACATACTTGACAACTGCTGCAAATGGCTCGATGATATTAGGATGGGACGGACCTAAAATGTATGATGAAGCGGTGATAAGGAGAAGAAGAGATATGATGCGAGACATCGGGGCTTCTAACATCATACTTGAGGTTTACCTAACGACATTTATAAGTCGATCAATCACAACACTGAAGCTAAGGCATTTTGGGACAATGTCAAGATGCTACTCTCGGGTTCGAACTAACCAAGAAGACAGAGAATCTCAACTATATGATGAATTTGAGCACTTTAAGATGAAGCCGGAAGAAAGTGTGTATGAGTATTCGTGAGATTCCACAAGCTTGTGAATGATATGAGGAATATCAAAATGACCATGCCAAATATTCAAATTTGAATTCAAAGTTTGTGAACAACATGAATCCCGAATGGCATAAATTTGTTACATCTTTGAAGCTAACCAAAGGTTGAAGAACACCAACTATGAGCAACTCAGATGCATTCCTTCTTGAGAATGAGAGACATGCTATGTTTGAATGAAGGATTCTTGAGCAGTTCAAATCTAAGCGTGGAGAAACTAGTTAGTCAAATGACTCTACGACTTTTTACACCAATGTTGGAATTACCACCAAAGCTTCTCAAGTCATACCCATGGGTAATGGTAATTACAAGCTCATCCCACGATGCAACATATAAGCCTCGACCCAAACACATTCATGGAAAACTTCATCAATCAACTGTCTCTCATGGTTAGTCAAAACATGAACTCTCTCCCACACACCAACAATAACCTCAGAAATGACATCCAATCCACACAATCAAGCTCTTGTCGAGATGGGAAGGTTATGGTGCAACCAGTTCAAGAAAGGAAGTATGAACAAGGAAGAGGTGGAGTTGGTAGAGGATATGTGGCAAATCGAATCGTGGAAGGAATCCAAATCAAGGTCAAGCTAAGCCAATTAAGTGCTACAAGCTGTGGTGGTGATGGACACATAGCAAGGAGGCGCACTTCTCCAAAATGCCATCAAAATGCGAGTACTTGAGACAAGATGTTACTTGTGCAAGCTCGGGATAATGGGCTGTGTTGGATGAAGAGGCTGTTGTTTCTTCTTGAGGGCAATGCCAAGACATATGATGCGAGATGTGGATGAGCGACCAATTCGGGAGATAGGTCATAATCATTAGAATGCCTTTCAAGTTGCCGATTGTGATGCATACGACTCGGCGTTGATGATGAACCTCTGCACATACAATCTTCATGGCTAGCATCTCACCTATGGTCTCTCCAAAGGTCACTTCACCACAACAGTTGGTCCATCCAAAGATTCAATCATTTGAAGTATTAAAACTATATGATGAAGTTGATGAGCAAAGATGCATAATAAAGTACAATCTCTTGAAACTTATGAATCGATATTGATGATGAGGGTAATAGCAATATTGTCCCATATGATCAATATGTGAAGCAAAGTGAAAGTGAGATTGTACCAAGTAATCATCTTCCGCGATCAATGATGACTATGCTTTTGATGAATACACCGCTGTGCCTCGATGATTCTGTTATCTACGAGGCGAATGCCTATAAAGAACAAGTTGCTATTTATGAACAACGTGCTAAGTTTGAGCTAACTACCCGTGAGCGAAATGGATGACCAAATGCGTACAATTATTAGAAAAATTAATTTTGAGAAGAAGTGTTAAAACAAGAGTTAAACTCCTTACAAGAAAAGCTTTCTAAAATTGTTAAGCAAAAGCAAGAGCGCAAGATAATGTTAAAGTGCTTAAACAAGAATTCGGTGCTAAGGAATCAAAACTTTTGAATGACTTTTCTAATCTAAAAACTTTGAAAACAAGCTTGAAAATAAGTTATGCGTACAAGGAATACCATTGATTGCTCACATGATCACTAAGCATAGAGTTCTCAACGATAAGTATAGTATTCCTATTATAGAAACCTAATCTTGAGTATGGTAAGATAGCAAAAGTCGCTCAAAATGTGATCTATGATGGTAATGAAATCCTTAAGCCTAGGAAGAAACCTAGTTGTCTTTGAGTGCAAGGAAGAGGATAGAAAACTAGATGATGCATCTAGGGTGAAAATGGATAAAAGCTTAACGATCCTGCATGTAAAAGAATAACATAACTATCAAACCCCACGATTACACTAAGGAAAATTGGATCTCCCCGAACATGTTTAAGCCTCAAACTCAATTAACCCCGAGCGGATCTTTTGGAAGAAAGATATGGATAAGCTAAAAGTTAATGTACTTGTTGAAACAAACACTCCCCTTAGGAAAATGCTGCAGACTCATGTATCCTCCAAATACACCAATGCATCTAGTTCCTAGATCGATTGCCACTAATAGGAAAACCTTAATCACCAGTATGTTGTTTATCAACTATTCGTTGATTTTGAGAAGACATGTAAGAGAATCACACCTACGGGGATAAGCGGGGGTAAAGGGTTTGAGCAAACTAAAGAATGTTATTTAGCGAGGTCATGCCTTTCTTTAAACAATTAAAAGGTCAATTTGAGAACCTTCAAAAGGAATAAATTCGATATTAAAGAAATGGAAATGGAATTTGATGCAATGATAGTTGAGGTCAATGATTATGAGCAGAACTCAAATATAATGAAGTTGAAAGGAAGAACTTGCATATTTTAAATGAGAATTTGATTTTGAGTTGTGTTGCTCAAGATGTGTTTTATCTTGTTACTAAGCACTCTATTATCGCTTCTCGATTTCATGAATTATCTATTGCATTGGAAGTTTCCCATGATCGTGTCATTGAGCTTGAAAACAAAAACTTCGTAACTAAATGAGAAAATTGATCGGGATGATCACGATAATTTGGTAAAACATCTTTCTAAACTATAAGTTGAACATTTTGATTTGCAACTAAAATATCAACATCTTAAAGAAAATGTCAAAACCTCAAATATCAAGATATCCTCGGATGTTCGAGTTTGATGCACTTTTCGGATAAACAAAGCGTGACGAACGATTCAAGCTCATTGTAACACGATCAGAAAATTGAAAGCCCAAATTTCACAATTAAAGGGTGAAAAGAACAATGTGATTGGCTCCCAAATGCCTCCTCCTTTAGATTCTCAGTATTCTCAGACTTTTCATCTTCAAAACTTGGTTAATGCTTTACAAAAGGAAAACAAGGGTTTTCTTGAAGAAAATGAAAAAGTTAAACGACACTTTAAAGAGTTATATGATTCAATTAAAGTCACTCGTGACAAGAACAACGAAAAAATAACGTCTTTACAAAAGGAAATTGAGAATCGAGGAGGCAGGAAAAGGAAAGCGCCACTTGTCTTTAATGAGAATGTTGCATCAAGGTCATCCTCGGATCGCAAATATCAGAATCATTAAATACATTCCTCCTCATCTTAGGAATAATGAACTTGTGTTTCATAACTATTTTGCTCACCTTAAGGATAGTCTAGAATGTCTCCGTGAGATTGTGGAAGAGGATTTCATAAATAAGCCTCTTGACAGAGAAATTAGGTTTGCGTGCATTCAAGCCAAACGATCTCAGGAGCTGCTAGAATGTTTAATAGCAACATGTCCTAAATCCTTAGGTGCGAAAGGTATAGCTGTGATGCCTTGTTCTATGCCAAGTGCCAAGCATACAAACCATTCTATGCCCACTATTAAGAAAGTGAACTCTAATGTGCCTTCAAGTAGTTCAGATCCCTGCACGTCTAGTTCAAGAATGCAAAAAGTAGATCAACAAACTAATGTTCCCATAATTCCTTCTACATGAGTAATCGGTGACATAAAAGCAAGCGGGTCAAAGCCTCCGGGCAATACCAAGCAAGATAGGACCTCGCAAGCTAAGAATGTGGATTGGAAGAGAGAAGATCACCCTAGGAATATTAAGTTTGAGTTGAATAAAGCGAATCGTGTTGATTCTAGTATTAGCTATAAGCGTCTTGTAATTAATTGATTACGCTACTATTCGCAAACCATGTAATGATGATTGCTTGATTTACATTACTAATCATGAATGTGGTGTGAATGATTTGTCTAATCTTTGTCAAATGCCCAATTAAAGCGTAAGGTTAAAAACAAGCGAAGAAGGCCAAAAGGCAAAGGCGAAAAACCAATAACCAACACAACCGTCAAGCCGCTATGTGAGTAGACACACCGACCTTGGATTTGCAAAAATATTCGATAGTATAATTAGGAGGTCATGAGAAAGTAGTCGGCGCCTCAGTAGTTAGCTCTATGATCGTGATGGTGGGATAATGGCATGATAAATAACAACGTGGATGTGGAAAATAGTGCTTACTTCAATCTTTTCCCCACTAAGGAAGAGGTTATGTACCATCAATACATAATCAATAATCCACGATCACCTATCATTAGGATATGCCCAAAATTAGGAGAGAAACCCACGGAACCTAAAAATCCCTTGTATGATCGGATATAAGAGTGTAGACCACGCTTACATAGATACGGAATCTCCATTAATGTAATGTCATCTGCATTGTCTACAATGACATTATGGTGAGCGACTTAATATTAGAGACCCTAAGTATCCGAGGAGG
This sequence comes from Chrysanthemum lavandulifolium, assembly GCA_022545495.1. Classification (NCBI taxonomy): domain Eukaryota; kingdom Viridiplantae; phylum Streptophyta; class Magnoliopsida; order Asterales; family Asteraceae; genus Chrysanthemum; species Chrysanthemum lavandulifolium. The sequence goes on from CM040244.1 coordinate 242,581,224, forward strand.
AGTTTGCAACTTTGTGGGAAGAGTCAGGACGTACATGTCTTTATAGGAAATTTCACCTACCTAGTTGATTTTATGGTCCTAGAAGATGTAGGATGCGTCATTGACTATAGTTTATCCCAAGTAGTGCTAGGGAAACCGTTTGTTGAAATATCTAGAATGAGCCATAACAAGTATGATGGAACAGTTACGTTTAAGGAAGGAACCGATGAGATCACCTATAGGACGCCTTGGAAAACAAATGAGTATGGCCACTTGTCCATTTATGATCGAGACAACATCAAAGCTTTTGAGGACAAGAGCAAGGAAGATGTTGAAAAAGGTTATAAATTCATGTGAGAAAGAAGGAGGCATAATTAGAAGGATTGCTTGACCCTAGGGCCTAGGTATAGAGTCGATGAAAATTTTGTCAACATGATAGAATTCTCATTGAGGATGCAAAGCGAGGCAACGTGGGAGCACGACTACTAGTCTAGCTACAAGACTCTTAAATAAAGAAAAGCGCTTCGTGGGAGGCAACCCATGCTTAATTGTTTGCTTGTTAGTGTCATATATCTTTTATTAATTGTTTATCCTCATGTTTAAATTTGTAAAAATGCTTATTTTGTTTTTAACCTCGTCTTAATTACATATAAAGGTATTTTACATAAGGGATAAGTGTAGGAGGATTACAGCGTTTTCAAAAGAAAGCGTAAACATGAGAATAAAAGTTAACCAAGCGATATATATGTTTGTTTGTTTAATTCAAATGCTTGTGTCGAGTCATAATGGATGTTTTTGAGAAAATTTTCCGATTCTAAAGATGTAAATTTTCCATTTTTTTTTAGAAAATCGCATAACGCTTTTTGTCGGGATAACTCCGACGTCAGATTGCAACCGACGCGTCGGGGAAGGAGTAAAACATCATATCACTTTTTCTCGTTTTCGAGCTACTTATAAATTTTGGAATTTTCGGTCTTAATTTTCTTAGAAATTGCATAAACATCCATTCCACAAGCATTATATCCTAGTTTAAATCGAGTCTTGTATATATTATTACCGCCGATTTTACGCGAAGGTTTCGTTTGTTTTGTTCAAGTGTCTGGGGTTTAGTTTGTCAAGAAGAAGTTACACAAGATTGGAAGGAGCTTTTCACGAAATAATTCTTCTTGGAAAGGATTTAACCACCACTTTACGGATCCTACCGAGCAAATCGGGGAGTATTAGTTTCTTTCGTTTTGATTACCTTCTTTATCATAACTTTGATATTTTCGGGAACATTGGGGACAATGTTCGGTTTAAGTGTAGGGAGGGAAAATAAAATGGGAACTTTGAAACTATGCTTATCCTTGATTATTTGCTTTGTCCAATTGCACTTTTGTAATAAACCATGAGAAAATGTCGGTTAGGGTAATTTTGGCACCAAATTTAAAATTTTCATGACATATAGGGTGGGCCATTAGTCTTAACAAAAGCGTCTCACGGATAGGAAGTTATATGACTAGCACAAAAAACCCTTTACCACCCAAATTCCACCCAAAATGTGAGGATCGCCTTAGATTAGTAGGAATTAAAATCATTCATCTTCAATGCTTAGAGTGTGAACCGGTAGTATATTAGATTCTAGAACTTGTTTTGTGATGCATTCGAGATCGCAAGTGAGACTACACTTGTGTAGTTAGGAATAACTAAATGATAAGAGGCATTAAGATAACCCTTGTTTGATACCCATAATATAATTACTTCTTCCACATCGGTTGAGTAATTCCCCACACCCTTTGCGTTGTACTCATCTTTAGTACACGATACCCTAGTTAACCCTCGAGCCTATCCTTTAGCGGTTCTCGTGATGTTTACATTTAAGTTCGAAATATCAATGAAGAGCATTGTTTACACCCCACCCCCAAATATACACCCAAATCGCCTTAGCCTACCCCTTATGCACTCACTTTTAGTGCAAATGTTTGTTATCACCCTAAACCCTTAGTCCAATTATCTGGTTGCTTGCATGAGTTGCTAAGTCGAGTCATATCCTTTGTATATAGTTTTGGGACGATTGGGATTCATGGGAAAAGTTAAAATTTATGAAATGACGGGAAGGGAACGTTAAATTCAAATTCCCTTTGTTTGCGTAATAATATACCCCAAGTGTTTTGATCTTTTCAATTCGGGTCAAATAAGTGTTAGAGTAATAAAAAAAACTCAAGTGTAGGGATGTGCCTATAAATCCCTATCATTTTGATGTTACCGTAGAGGATGGTAGAGTAAAAGTGTATGGAAAAAAAATACGGGCTACCATCCTACATCTATCCTTTAAATTTGTGTTTGTTTATTTTCATTACCTAGAGTTTTAGAGTGTCGAGTCTTGGCTTAGCAACGCCATTCTTCGTATGCATTTAACATAGAGATTTTTTACTTGCCAACACTAAATAGCCTATCCCACCAAACTCTTGTTTCCCTACCGTAATCCTAACATTACAACCCTTTAAAAGACCTCTTTGATAGTCTTTCCTAGGTGCTTACGCAAAAGCGATGAAGGTTTGATCTATTCTCAAGCCTATGGTAATCTATGTACTAGGACCGGTTAATGAGTGTTTATCTTCCATTTCCTATTTGTTATATTTCATATATACCCGAGAGAGATGTGAGTATCCAAACACCCCATGTGAGGTGCTAGTATGTAATTCCGTGCTTGTTATGACTTTTTGGGGCTTATATGTGTTGTGGACCGTTTTAAATCAATGCTTCATGACCCCTAACTTATAAATTAATTGGCTAAAAGCACATTTGCTTGAGGACAAGCAAATAACAAGTGTAGGGATATTTGATAAGGTTTTAAAAGGTACCATTTGAGGGTCGTTTAAGCCCTTATTTGATCACTTTTATCCGTTATTGCTTAATATCGTTCCTTTTCACTTTTAGGTCTCTTGAAGGCAAAATCTTTGGAATGGCACTTATTTGGACGAAAAATGCGAATATCTGAAGAAAATGGCCAAAGTCGAATCGAGACACTCAAAGCTGCTGAAGCAGAAGGCGACGGCATCGCTATCTCTGCGACACCGTCGAAGGATTTGTGTGACGATACGTAAGCCAAAAACCTATTTTCTAGTGACGACGTCGGGCTTTAAAAGAGTAGGTCATCGCTACTCGCACGGCCTAGATGCAACCAGCACGACGTCCGAGTCGAGAGGACGGCGTCACGGACATAATGTGGCGCCATCGCAAGGTTAATGTGCCAAGACGAAACCCTAATGACGGCGACACGACGGCGTCACACAACATAAGGTGATGCCGTCGATATGTAATATTATATATAGAATCCGATTTTTCAGGTTTTAGGAGAGTCTTTTGGAGTAAAACCTAAAACCGAACCAAGGGTGTCTTGTTCAAGTATTTTAGGTTCCAAACCCTATCTTACATCAAGATAAGTATTTACTTCATGAATTCCATTATGTCTTTGATTATTTGTGTGTATGCTTGCATGTTCTCCATGTCAGGGTAATTTATTTGTGTGTTTGCTTAGGGAGTATGAAACTTAATTATTGAATATTGATTGGTTGTTTCTTATCTTAGTTGATTAATGATCTAGTAATGCGATAGGTCATTCGTTGTGTACTTAATGCTTGATTCATCTTTGTGAACCTTAGAATATAATTACCGAGTAGTTGTAAGCTAAACCATCCAAAGAGTGCCTTAGAGTAAGAGTTTATTATCCTAGTGGGTTTTGTAGACGAGACCCTTTGGTAAGTTCAAAGAGTTAGGAGAAACGCATACCCTACAACTTTAGACACGCAACACAACTAAGAATAAGGACGTGACAACTCAACCATCAATAGGAAATAATTAAGGAGTAGTAAAACCTAAGTAAACACATCTTTAAACTATCATACGAGCACACATTAATTAGACATAGACTACCACCACCTTAGTTTAGATAATTAGATAATAGTAGAGTAATCGGAGAAATACCAACCCCCCAAATCCAATACCCGAGATTCGCACCTTTCAATTTCCTAAAAACATAAAAAGATAAAAATAATCTTCCTCAACCTTAACCTTAGCGTAGTAACTTCTCACTAGCATTCCTATTCCCCAGAGAACGATATCAATACCGTGGCTTACCCTAATACTACATTACAACGATTAGGTTCACCGCCTGGGGTGTTGAAAAACTTGCTCGACTAAAAGGAAGTTCCTTTGACCCCGAACGCCGCGAAGCGTATCGAGGCCCAAGGTGTTGAAAACTCTCGGACCTTGATGATCTTTAGCACTCGTGGATCGTTAGTGTTGCCTATGTAATCATAAGCAAACTAATAGACGGTCTCAACACTTGTATTCTAAAGCGAAAGTAAACACAAGATGTTATAACTAAGAACACTTAGATCCTCTATGGATCTTTTTATTTCTCGAAACTCTATGTTTCGAGATGAGTTATCTGTTACAAACTATTTGGTTCCTTTATAAACAAGGAACCCTAATCTCTTACTACTCAATCGACTAAACATGTTTGCATGCATTTAATGACTAAAACATTAAACAAATATAGAGTAGACTAATAATACGCCCATGCAACCTTGGGCGCTCAAAGATAATAATGAGTGAGCATTTAATTCATAGGCATGTCGATCCTAGTCGGCTTTTCACCCTTCAAAGAAGAATACGGCAATGCTTGTACTCTTCAAGAGAATCACCTCTTCGCAGATTCTCGCTTCTCCTTCAAGAGAAACCATCGGCATTATGACAGCAGTAATCCTACTCACATAATTCCCAACAATCCTCCCTAAACCGGAATTTGACTTGGTTAAGTTCAGTTTCGACCTTGAAAGATCTTTTGATACTTCAATACTAGAGGATTGTTTCCACACATCGATAGCAAATAACCACTAATAATCTCATCTCTATGATGATCATACTTTGAAACGCTTGTGTCTTTGCAAAGAACAAATGACATAATGTACATCAATACTTATCGGTTGCATACTATTCTCATCACTTCCGGTGTGTGAACTCTTGTGAGAGTGAATCATTGAAAATGATGGATTTGATGTCTCTTTACCAATAGCCATCTCTTTGGAGTAGTCAAATGTTTAAGTTCGAAAACTATGGTACATCGATAACCATCTCGATTTATAGCAAACCAAACCATATAAACGGATTTGATGTGTCTTTACCGTAGCCGTTGCTCGGGACTAGTCAATTTTAGAATTGGTGAATTGATAACCAAATATGGAGATAGTTGCCTTTACCACAAGCCATATACTTGTGGGCTTGTCAATTCTTGGATTCCAACAAGGAATAGATCATGGTGAATTGATGACCATACAACACTCAACAATTAAGCATGGGTGGTTCAGCACCCTATGATTTTGAGCAAATCATTACGCCTATCAATGATTTGATGTGTCTTTACCAAAGTCGCACTTTGGACTAGCTAACTCTTTGATACACACAAGGTATATCCGTGAGTTAAAAACCATCAAAATGCAACAAACCCGCAAATGAAAGTTTTTTTTTTTTTTTTTTTTTTTTAAACTAAGAATCTAACAAATGACAAACAAAACAACATGACAAAACAAAATCAATTACAAATTACAGAGGACAATATATATTACCACATTCATGATGAAGATGCAACTTAGCTTGCAGAAGTTGAGTCTTGATCAAACCAACCGATCGTTCAACATCCGGGTCTTTCATTCCCCACTGGATCCGGAGGAATTTCAACTTCGACACAAAGATCCTTTCCATAAGTCTCTTGGGCAATGGATACTTTCTTTCAAAGAAACATGCAGACTGTGATTCCACCTTAGTCTCAAGCACATGCACGATGGAGAGGATAGAGTCTCGGGACACAACTCGCCATAAATGTGAGTTCTCCCAAATGGAATGTCCTCTACTATCGAGAGAATGAGATTTAAACAGACTTGAAGATCTCCTAGTAAGAACATCCCGTAACCTTGTGGTGCAATGTTGCAGTAATGGCTGGTAATGAGAGAGTACAGAGTAATCAAGTGCCCTGTCTACCAAATGGAGTATTTCCTTCAAAAAGGTGAATTCCATTGAAGTTTCATCCTTTCGTTGAATGACATTCATCTCATTATGCTTGAGTCCAATTTACCAAAGACATTTTGATCTCCTCAGAAAATCGAGGCGTAACCTCTCTAATGAATGTTGCGTCATCGACCTCAAGATCCGTGTGGAAGTGATTTTGGCCATCCTCTTCTTTCTTCTTCCAGCTTATAGATTCCTAAAGATGGTGTATCTTCATGAATGGCATTCATTCTTACTAGCATGTTTCTAGCCTTCCTGGTTTTTATACTTGCTATATCAGCTTCTGAGCAAACAGATACCACAGATGGAGTGGGAGCTGGTGCATTAGGTGTTTCAGAAGAAATGGTAACTTGTTCAGCAGATGAAGTTTTGTCAGGTGAGCTAGCAAACTCAGAGAGTTTCGTGAAACCATAGATGGTTCAACAGAAAGAACCTTGTTATCATTCCTATCCAAAATATCTTTTTTCGCTCAAACAGATGCTATAGTTGGGTGGAAGAGGACATGACTATTGCTTCGTATGAACCACTCATGAGATTCAAAGCAGATTGAACCGCTCAGCTGAGTGTGTAGTCTTCGTAGTAGCTTCAGAGAGACTTTGGAGGAACATGATATATCATCAAAATTGTCCACAATCTCGGTTGTCTTTGTCCTCTTAGCCTTAGGGGCACCTGAAATACCAGCAATCCTCTTTAAGCTTGAAGTGTGCGAAGGAGAATACTGCATGATTTGATTATATTTCATGTAGTCAAAATGTGATCGGGAAGGCCTTGACTTGCTTCATCGACAACCCGTAGTTATACAGATGAGCTCGTTTTTCACCACAATCCTCATTTCAGCTTTAGTAGGAGGTCTATCTTTATTCCTTTGAGCTTTGATGGTTCTCCTTTTCACCGCTATTTCTTCATTTGTCTTCCACGAGCCATCATCAAATCCACAAAATTTCCACCGTGGAAGTCTCCGCTCCCAAGATACTACGAGCAAGTGAAGGGTTTGCTATGACTTGCTCGCTGTAAGTATCCCAATGAGTGTCGTGAAGCTTAGTACGCATTTCATCGAGCTCCCTTTTTCTTTCGTGGAGGTAAATCACGTAGGAAGAGTCAAGTCGCTTAGCCATTAGTTCATCTTTCTTTCTCTCATTACACTCAAAGCCAAGTATTACGCCTTGTTCTCGCCTCCTCTTCACTTACCAAGCACGGACCAAGCTCATCATCTACCAAGAACCTTTTCCTTTATCGCTAGCCTCCTTAGCACAATAATCACCAAGCAATATCGATAACAGAATCTCAAGAGAAACACCCAAGACTGCTTGGAAGAAACATGTTGAGAGGGTGCTTCAACGAGAGTGACATCAAGGTTTTGTGTGATCAAGATTGACCAAGTTCAAGAGCTACATCCTCCATTTGTGAATCAAGATGCGCCTTTGACAAACTCGGTTCCTTGGATACTTCCAGCTGCTTTAGTCAAGTACGATCTCTTTCTCCTTTGTAAAGAATGTGTTCCTTCTCCTTTGAAGATGCCGAAATTATCGATGAAGGATCATTAAGAGACACATCGCCTAACATATCGAGAGACCCAAACCGAGGTTCATCTTCTTCCTCCTCGTAAGAAACCACAAACTTCCTTTTGGATTCTTTTTCAAGTCCTGCTCAAGGTCCTTAACTATACATAGATCTTCAATCTTACTACCAAGAGTAGACTTGGTCACCGCAAGTTCCTTTTTCTGATCGACACCCGATGCATACCGCTCATAAGATCATATACGGATGTGAGAGTAATGGGGTCCTCGGCTCCACCAAAGCAGATTGCTCTGTGGTAATGGGAGCTTCATTGACTGTCGCTGGAAACATGGTCATTCTCAACATGAGGAGGAACCTCATTAAGGTACCCTTCGAGGACTAGGTGTGGTCATCCTGTTTAGACTGCACACAAAATCATCAAGAGGATCATGTGTTGGTGGACTAGGACAATATGCTAGAGTAGGTGTGGTGGAGGCGGCCGAGCAACATGAGAAGCTACAAGCAGAAAGTGAGGGCCCTCATCAATATTGATTGATGGATTGCCATCGGAGCAACATGTGAAGAGGATGAGATGTTGGCAACATTCTCCTCATCGCAGCCCACATTGCCTCGAGGCAACATAGCTTCTATCAAAGGAAAATGCTCCCCCTCAAAGTTAGTTCTCATAGAGGCAAAACGCTTGGTCGATGAGCTCCTACGGCATAAAAGGATTGGACTTGGGTAGAGGTGTCTAAAATCATTTGCAGAAATCTAGGGTACATTAAAAACTTATTCTTTTTCCTTTGAATATTCTCAATCATGTTTTCAAAAATAAACTTAGAGAAGTTATAAGTTACCCTCGGGAAAGACACACAATACCACATCCCGCTAGGTAGAGAACGGTCCCATCCTCCCGACTTGTTGCTAATAATCAAGCAACGTGTGAATCAAGAACCTCCACATAGGGCAAAGATGTTTCTTCACCCATATCGCCCCTCGCACTCGATAGCCAATCGCTCTCATTGAAGAAGCACCTCCATCTGCTTAGAGTGATATACCCCATCAAGATCTTCCAAGTGAAGCTTCCTCCTTATCATCTCTTCCGTAACCACATGCTCTGCTCCGTCAATCGTAGCCACAACCGCTTTCACTTCATTTTGAGGCGATGCCCAAACCGAGTAACAAGTGATTCGTATATTGCATTCGAGAATGTGTTAGAGCATAGCAAATCTTGACCTTTTAAGAATTCCACCATTGGTTCATACAACTCATCATCTTTAGCTTTTCCCAGAAAAGCAACTTTGTTGTGATCCTTCTTAAATTCCAATGCCATGTGAAGATTTGAGATTTTAGGGATATGATGCTCGAAATGGAGTGTTATGGGATGAAGGAGAGGGAATCGGTATGTTTTGAAGTGGAATGGTGGAGTGGTAGTTGTTGTCCAAGTTATAGTCAAAAGAATTTGACCGTTTGGTTGACCGTAGCTTACGTGTATTTCAACTTGACCAAATGAAAGTGTAACGCTTTAGCAGAAATAGATGGTCAATCTGCTGAAGTTATACACTTCATCAAAGAACCATCAAAGATAAAATATCTTCGTAATATTCTAGAGAGTTACCGTGCCAACCACTGCATTAATTTCCATTGAACCTCGAATCGTCTATAAATGATCCCAATGCACACATAACACTTCAACAAAGATCCCCAAATATCATAATAAACCCTAGTTTCTTCAATGTCCCAAAATTAATCACAATCAACCATGAGTAGTTCCAACCCAATCATCCTTTCATCAGAAGACAATGAAGCCTCCATGAGTAGTTTTGAGAGGTGGAAAAAGAATTATTTGGCAAGCTGTCCAAGGGGCTCATCCTTAAGTTCTTATGTATCACCTTATGAAGACTCAGATGAGGAAGCAACTTCAAAGAGAGTAAAAGAGCCTCCCTTGTCTGTTGTGAATGAGCCTTCCTTCCCGCTGATGATTCCGATAACTCCCGTAAGGAGATAACAACTTACTTCCAACCTCCAAAGACTCACCTCCACAAGGCCACGAGCTCGAACCGCCACCCCTAAGGATAGAGGTGGTTCTGGTATTTCGCACTGTGTTTTGGTGCATCAACACACATCGTATAAAGGAAGGGCTTAAGGAGGGTGGATGGATTGCATTTTGGTTGAAATGAATAGATGAAGCACAAAGGACATATTATTTTTCTCCATCATCATGTGTGGCCATCGTCATCATCAATGTTTGCATCAATCCATCCTCTCCATTTTGATCCTTAGCATCTTCGTCGTACTGGTCATGCATATCCATCCATTAATATAGAAGGAATGGGTGGTTATGCAAGATTTGACAAATGCATATCCAGCATCTAGTGTGAAAGATGTGAGCGATCATGCATATCCAACATTATGTTAGATGTTGGAATAGATGATATGTACTAGATTAGGATAAGTAGAATAGCTCTTTTCTTGTAGTTTCATTGAAGTTGATTGTAAGCTGTAAGCTGTAAGCTGTAATTTGAATGAATGAACAATTTTAACTTCAATACTTGCCTTCAGTATTATATCTTCAGTGGAAACCAATTGCTTACTCCATTACTTAGCTTTCAAAGGAAACAAGCTTTGAGCTTACGAGACCATATACCAAAGGACCACACTTGAGGAGTTTACTAGATCATATACCAAAGGACCACACTGAGGAGTTTGAATCGACAGGCATTCTCGCAAAACAAATTCGAGAAACACAAGGACAAAACACAGACAAAAGCATGACTAAAACTATGAATAAGGTGTGTTAGCAAACAACATATACACAAAGTTTACTATGAAATCCTCCCATGAGGTATATGCCTCCCCTTAAACTTTGCGCTATGGAAGAGAAAGATCCACCATTGTTCTTGGGTTTCAAAGAAATTTTGGTCCTTTATCCTTCCAAGAACAACCTTTCAAGTTTTGCTGAAGTGCCCCAACCTCCTTTAGCCCCAACATCCTTTCCCTTTATTCATAGAATCAATATATGCAGCCAATAACCATGTTTAAAATATGGGCTAGTAGGTTGCACATAAGGTCTATCTCACGATCTCCTCCAAGGAGAGTCGGGCCTAGTCAATGGGACATAAGGTGGAATATTGTTAACATTGGTCCACATCGGTCTTGGTTTCACATTAGCACAACCACCCAATCTTTGCTCATAGAAATTACAATCCTTAATAAGATGAAATTTACTCCACAAACAAAACAAGTCTTTTTGGAAGAAGTATTCAACAAAGAAAATGTTCGATTGCATGTAGAAGTACTTAAAACAGAGCATTAAAGGAATTGTTTTTAATGTATATATTATTCAAAGATTTAAAAGACAAGGCTTCAGGGAAACGTGTTTGGAAGTAGATTCCTCGAGCCTATCCTAGAAGGCTTGTAGATAGTCTTGGGTGCAGCTTGGGAGTAGGCTCGTGAGGCTTGAGTGGTCCGACTTTCATTTGAATCACGCTAGCGTACGCACCTTGATCCGATGAATTGTCACCGCCGAGAAAGAGACAAAGTCATAAGATGAAGCATCCGAGTCTCGTAAGTCATTTGACTTTCTCGCCATACAAATGGTGTGATCCATCAAAGTTAACAAATGATAGATAAGTCGGTGGGCATGAATTCACCTCTAATAGGTCCAGGACAGCATGTAGATCACCTTCCTTTCTATAGTGTTCTAAGCTCGCAGTGTAGATTTACGCCCATCGCACCTAGCTTCCAATCCTACATACTCGAAAACCTAAGCCTATTCCCCGAGTTCACAGATTGACTATTATAGAGTTCTCTAGCTAGATTGTCACCGACATCAACCATTGTTTATTTCTAGCTATTTCCTCCGCATTTTTTCTTTAAGCTCTAGATTCTCAAAGTAGTATCACTTTTTCTTTTCATCGCTTAATATTAATATTAGCAATATCTAGATCAAATTGAAGCACCTTAATCTTTTCTTCATAAGCTATCCGATTCTTCCGAAACCAAACCTTTGTCTTTCTAATGTTTTTAACGAGAGTTTGAAGCTTCATTATCAACATAGCATGCATTGTACTTAGGTTTCATAGTATCATGCTTCTTTCGCTCATTTTATCTTTCACTACAACCAAATATACAGCCAGGTACCGAGAAAGACCCATGAAGGCAAACCGATCATGCCTATCTTCCGAGGTGCATCCGCCGAGAATCCAAGCTTCTCAGACGCAGCCTTCCTCAACACGGGTTCATGAGCGGCCGGCCACATGTTCATCCATGGTGACTAGAGTCAAGTGCTAGCTCCTCTCGATTCTCACCGATAGGAATTGTAGCTAGTACTCTTCACTCTTCCCCTCTTTGCACTCCTCGAGAAATGACCCATCCGTGACAAGAGAAACACTTGACCTTTCTCCTATCAAACCGATTTGGATCCTTTCCTTTGAACCCAAACTTCCTTCCCGCTTTCTCCTCAAACCTCTTGATATTCATCGAAAGCATGGCCACCGCCATTTCGCTTTCATCTCCTCCATCTCAAGAGGGTCCACCGGTCAAAATCTTCATAAACAAGGTGTCATGAGTATCATAATCGGCAACAATGAATGAAGCACATCCTCCAATACACTGCCAGATTTGGCTTGAGGATGTAATGGGGTGGGACGATAAGATGATGATGGCGAGATAAGATGGACTTGAAGCATGCATCATCATATTGGAGTGAGATGTCCTAACAAAGGTCAGATGACCAGAGAGGATGCACGGTAGGAGATCCGACATCGTGTTTAAGAGATCCGAGCTTGTTGTACAGCTCATCAAAAGTGAGCATGTCCACCCACCTTTAGCTTTAAGGGCTATGCTCACATGTAACCATGATGGAGGCAAAGATCTTAGAAACTTAGAGTTGCAATCATCATTGTCGCTTTGCATTCGCTTGGTTGTCGACTCGTAATCTTGTGAAACCCGTCAGATCCCTTGTGGATGCCCTCTTCTTCGAGATGTTAAACTCTTGGAAGTGTTGTCTCAAGATAGACTTCCTCATCCTCCTCGACTCTTCATTCCCACCAAACCTGCTTTCGAGCCATCCGATGTCCTTAGCATCAACCATGTGGTGAAAATCGGTTAAGTGATCTTCGTGAATAGATTCAAGAAGGATGGTTCTTACTTTGTGCTCCTCCGCATCGCAAGAATCTCTTCAGCAGTTTGGGAGGAGCAATGGTAAACTTACCATCAAGATCTAGGATGGTCTTCTTTAGATCTGTACCATTCTTCACTATCTCCCATGATTCTAATCAATATTGAGATCCAGCTCGTGATCTTCATGGTCCATGATCATACTCTTCCTTCTTTAGGTAAGGAAACTTACCATTACCGTTGGAGAGACTCGATTCTTTGACAGAGGTGGTGTTGTGTTTGATGTTGTTGGTGGTGACTTCGATTCATCATCGGTTCGTGCATTGTAAATATGTTTTTGGTTGTATGGGGTGAGGTAAATAAGGTTCTCAAGATCGTAGAGACTCTCCCGAGGCTCGATACCACTTGTTGAAAACTCTCGCACCTTGACGGCATCTTTAGCACTGTGGATCGTTAGTGTTGCCTATGTAATCATAAGCAAACTAATAGATGCCTCTAACACTTGTATTCTAAAGCGGAAAGTAAACACAAGATGTTATAACTAAGAACACTTAGATCCTATATGGATCTTTTATTTCTTGAAACTCTATGTTTCGATGAGTTATCCGTTACAAACTATTTGGTTCCTTTTATAAACAAGGAACCCTAATCTCTTACTACTCAATCGACTAAACATGTTTGCATGCATTTAATGACTAAAACATTAAACAAATATAGAGTAGACTAATAATACGCCCATGCAACCTTGGGCCGCTCAAAGATAATAATGAGTGAGCATTTAATTCATAGGCGACGCCGATCCTAGTCACTTTCACCCTTCAAGAAGAACTGCAGCAATGCTTGTACTCTTCAAGAGAATCACCTCTTCAACATTCTCGCTTCTCCTTCACAGAAACCATCGGTAGTTATGACAGTAAATCCTACTTCACATAATTCCCAACACAAGGCTACCAAAACAAGACATGACCTCTGTGACGTCCGCATGGCCCTTCAGCCAATGGGGGATAGACATCGTAGGTCCTCTGCCAATTGCTCTAGGAGGAGTAAAGTTCTTCGTCGTAGCCATCGACTACTTCACTAAATGGGTGGAAGCGAAGCCTTTGGCATCCATCGCAGAAGGCACATGGAAAAGTTTGTGGGAACATATTATCTCGTCGGTTCGAGTACCTCACATCATCATTTCGATAATGGCAAAGTCATCAAGGGGTATTCCAGTGTTTTGCAGAGGCTCGAATATCAAATAATCCTTCACTCCGTCTCACCATCCTCAAGGTAACGGACAGGTGGAAGTTACTAATAGGGACATCATCCAAGGAATAAAATGAAGGTTGGGATACAGTCACCACGGTTGGGTAGATGAACCACCTCAAGTACTTTGGGCTTACAAAACGCATACAAAGTCAAGTCATGGGGAGACGCCTTTTAGCTTGACATATGGCACGGAAGTTGTCATCCTTCAAGTAAGTGTCGAAACAGAAGGGTCATGAACTCAAGCAAAGCAGACAACGAAGAAAGACTCCGCAAAGAACCTAGACCTACTCGAAGAACGAAGGAAATAGCCTCAATCGTGAGGCTATCCATAACAAAAATTGAAAGATACTACAACAGTCGGGTTCGGCCTTCGACCTTCAAACTGTGGGAATACGTCCTCCGACTCAACGGCTCAAGTAAAGTCGAGTACCGTGGTAAACTAAGACCTACATGGGAAGGGCCCCACGTTATTAAGGAAGCATATGGTAACGGAGCCTATGTCGGAAACCCCGGATGGAGACGCTATTGATAGAACCTAGAATGGCACTACCCTCTGTAAGTTCTACGATAAAACTTACAATGTCTAAGGACATTTTTTACTTTGCTTTCAATCAATGTAGTTGCATTCTTCTCACTGGGAAAGAAGCATTAATGGTAGTGATGACGATAGTCATATCAAGGTCACGGACCCGACTAAAGTCCAATACCAACTTGTCCCGCACGAACTAGGCTAAGTCGACTAGACGCTTGGGCTCATGAAGGCCCAAACACTAATCTATTGATGGAATAGATATCCGATATCTTCTAAAGAGGAAGATAATCATTCCCAACCGACTAAGGCGGATACGCCTGAGGTTGAGGAACACGGAACCAACAAGGATTCGTGCAGATATAAAGGAATCACATCCTCGCTTAAGGTATGATCTAAGAACCCTAATTCTCCTTAAAACCTAAACCGATTACTTACCTCACGCCGGAGGATAATCATGGGAAACAATCCCACTGTAAGCCTAACGGTGTCTTTTGTCTCTTAGTGCGCAGGTCTCAAGCAACACCTCAATTGGTATGAGAGCCGGAGCTTCAAACAAGGAACGCCCAACTTTGTATCAACAAGTGGCGCCATCCGTGGGACCCTACACTAAGAACCAAGACTAGAATGACGAAGCATGGAAATCAAACGATCGCAATGACCTTATGGGAAAGAAGTCGCAAAGCGGACTAACTCCTAAGCGAGACCTGGGACAACCAATTTGCTAAAAATAAGGGATCAGCCAAGACTTAATCTTCCTCTCAGGAACGCGCCGGAACAACCCAAGCCACTACAACTACCACGAGTGGAGTAGACCCATCACAAGACCGATCTTACTACTCCCTTTCAATCTGCTAGAAGCCGACCTAACAAAGGTACCGGATGCACCGACCGAAATAAGGGTGTAGTAATAGAAACAAACACACTCGCTCTTGAGGGGTCGCACTGTAGCGGCACCGTAAGATTTCGTATCCCAAAACCACGAAACATTAACCGCCTCATGCAAGAGGAAGAGAAGAAGAGATCAGTCGGAACTTGAAAGCCCGACTCAATTTCGATTCTGAATCGAGACTTCCCCACCGCGCCGCCGAAAGAGAAGCGGAGAGACAGTACCACGACCCCCAAGATTCAATGTAATCGGGAGGAGAATCGAGGATGATGAGACATCTCACTCACATCATCCGGAGTGAGAGTGACGAAGATGAAAAGCGCATCAATGTCCACACCGACTGTAGCCGCATAATCCAAGATGCATCGACGACGCTTATTCCCCAGTGAAAGTCCCCAGTACAAACTCGGAGGACGGTGCGGTATACCGAAAGAGGAAAAATTGTCCTCTCAAAACTCCTGACAACGAGGATACCAAACCGACACCGGAAGTCCAAAGCAGTATATAATGACCGGGAGGATGAAGATATATCCTCCTTAGTGCCGCTGTCAAAGGTGGATGCGTTTACTCGGCGCATCGCTGACTTCTCGTAAAGCAAAAAAGGCGATGCCCGCCAACGAAAGACCTATGATGGAACAGTGACCTCGATGATCACCTCAAAATTTTTGAATCGCCAATGATAATTGAAAATTGGCCACACCGTGGGTGCCACATGTTCAACTCCACACTAGTGGGAAACGCGGCGGTTCAAAGAAGCTTCCACGCAGTAGCATCAATGGCTTTGAGGAATCGAGAAAGGCGCCACTAAACTTTACTCGGAGGAAGAAGTGCGCTAAAAATACTTGCCGAGCTCGCCAGGTAAAGCAACACCAAGGAGAATCTATGCGCATTCATGGAACGCTTCAAAGATGAATGCATGCAAGTTAAAGCATGCCTCAAGTATTGAAGATCTCGGTTTCATGAATGGGATTAATAATCGAAACTCATCAAGAGGTTGAACGACAAGATTCCCGAAACCTTGATGAACTCATGAAACGCCTCGGTCCTTCGTCAGTGGGAGAAGCCGCCACAAGCGGATAGCAAAAGGAACTATCGAATTACCGGTCACTGTGAACAACACAGGAGACAATCCAATGACCGAGTAGTAACTGTAATAGGAGCTATCGCAGCCTGTGGGAGCGGGAGGGATAATGACGATACACCCCACGACTAAGACCCCAAAGGAAATACTGCAGCGAAGGTGCGATTTCCCAAGACCGCCGCAGACAAGCACCCCGGAGGATCAACAGATCGAATGGATACCGTGATTACCATGCATGTAAGGGCCATACCACTAACTAATGTGTCCAATGCGCCAGTCATCGACAAGATGGTTAAAGAGGCGATTGGACCACTTGGTAAAAAACATTAAAGAGGAAAGGATAGACAAAGAGTGGAAACAAGAAGGAGACACCCAAAGACAAGTGCCGACACGATCTACATGATACAATCATGGCGGCCGATCACTAGGATGTAAGGTCACCAGAGTTTTCCCAAGAAGCGAAATCTTTTTCTACTCTAATCGCGACAACGCAGAGTAGAGCCACTCACCATCGAGATCAATGCGGAGGTCACAACATCCACCGCATGTACGCCGATGGTGGAGCATCGGCACATCATGTATGAGCACTGCTTTCAAACGAACGCGGCCTCGAATACGCAACCGCTAAGCTCCTGGCCGAACGGCGCTAAGCGGTTTTACTAAAAGATATGGCCCATGGGCAACTACGACACATCAAGATTGGCAATGCGAACACTCGCTACGCTTGGATGGGGTTTATGGTGATCGATCCCTTCGCCATACAATGGCATTATCGGAGACCCGGATATAAGCCATGCGCGCGAGCATCATCAACGCGCATTTAATGCTTAAATTCGATGAAAGGGGGCATTGTTACTCTTTACAATGCCACGATATCAATAGAGAATGTAACACGGTTACATGCGAAACGACACCGATCCCGTAAGCAGTGCGACCAAAGTCCCAAACCTCAAGGTTGCGATTCACCCGTAATACCGAAACAGAAATAGCCATCTGAGGGTCATTGTCTGACAACCAGAATCGCCTGTGTGCGCCTTGCAAAAAACTTGGACATTTTGCATGGGAGCCAAAACACATGACAGGGTGCCACGCTTAATCACGAGCATGAACCGAGAACCGGCTGCGGTACTTCACCACGCTGTGAAGAAGCGCCAAGCCCCGTAGCGCAAGCAATTCCGCAGAGGTACAAAACCGTGGATGCGGGAATTATGCGTGAGTTCACTACCATGACCGGCTTTCTAACCCAAAGAATGGTCAAAAGAGCGATGGTACCGCGAATGCGCGAGACTTCACCGATCTTAATAAAGCATGTCCACAAGATCGCTATCCATTACCAGAGATAGACTGGAAAATAGAGTCCTGTGCAGATATCCATTAAAGTGTTTCCTCGACGCATACAAGGGATATCACCAAATACAGATGGCTAAGGAAGACGAGGAAAAAACAGCCTTTCACACAAGCCAAGGCCATCGTTATACAAAATGCCCTTTGGCTTGAAGAATGGGCGCTACCTATCGCCGATTAGTAGATAATGCTTTCAAAAACAAAGTGGCCGCAACTGAAGTCTATGTGGATGACTTGGTCATAAAGAGCTATAATCAAGATGAGCTTGTGCGTGACATAGGAAACGCTCAAGACTCTACGAGATTAACATGAAGCTAAACCGAAGAAGTGCACCTTCGCGCCATCAAGGCATGTTCCTAGGATACCCATAGAGCTCGACGGTATAAAACCTGTCGAGAAAAGACAAAGGCGGTCATCGAACTTCCTTTACCACGCACGCTGAAGGAAGTCCAATCTCTCAACGGAAAGCTGGCCGGCCTAAATAGGTTCCTATCCAAGTCAGCAGAAAAATCCTTACCTCTTTTCAAAACACTCAAGAAGTGTATAAAAAAGGGTGATTTTCGGTGATCCACAGAGGCGGAAGAAGCCTTCACTCAGCTCAAACAGCATCTAGCAACGCTCCTAACACTTGTCGCACCCCGGCCAGGGGAAGAACTGATCATGTATTTATCAAGAACTCATGGAGCAACAACAGAGTGTTACTAACAGACAGGGATTCAAGATAAACCCTATCTACTTTGTAAGCAAAGCGCTTAAGAAGACGGAGATGAACCACGGTGCCATGGAAAAATTAGTTCGCATTGATGTTTGTCGCCAAGCGATTACGCAGTACTTCCAAGCGCACCGATAGCGTGAATCACGCACCAACCAATCAAGCAGATCATCTCCAAACCCGATGCATCGTGCCGACTCGAAGTGGAGTGTATTACTAGGAGAACACAACATCTTTACGCACCACGCATCGCAATCAAAGGACGATTCGCGCACTTCATCATCGAGAAGCCGTGACACCCACGAGGTACCCGCACCAAGTAAAGAGTACTACAAGATCCATGGATCTTGTTTACGATGGATCCTCATGCGTGGATCGGTCGAGTCGCCTCATTCTCACAAATCCGTAGGAATGGAATTCACTTACGCATCCGCTTTGAATTTACAACGACAAACAATGAGGCGTAATATGAAGCTCTAATCACGGACCACGATCGCAAAGATGAATGGGTGTACGAACCTAGAAGCAAATGTGGATTCCCCGGCTAGTAGCCAACCACGTGTTGGGCGAATTATGTTGAAACCAAGATCCTGACTCAACTAGAGTATAATAACAATGATTGAATAGATGCACAATGGATAATAATTAACACAATCAAACTTACCAACAAGGTTTTTCACTATTAAAACAATGATCATCTATGGATCCTTTTATGATGTTTCTCTCGAATGTTTTTCTCCGAGGTTTTTCTTTTGTTCCAAAGATGTTTAATACAAAGACACGGGCCTTTTATACACAAGGAACCCTAAATAAAACAATAATATAAAATAAATGCATATCACTACCTAAAATAGCTCATGCAAATCCTAACAAACTAATAAATATACTGAATATCTATATCCCAGAAACCAACTATACTATAATATAACTTCAAAGAAGTCCTTCTTCGCAGTAATCCATATACTCAAGAGATTCCTTCACAGAATCCCAGACTTCAAGAGATTCCTTCAAAGTTATTTTCAAGATAATTCATACTTCAAATTCCCAACAATCCTCCCTAAACCGAATTTGACATGGTTAAGTTCCGCTCGATAGTACTTTAACGCTCGTAACTCGAGGATTGTACTCGAACATCGCTAAAGAAAGAATCAAACAAGTACATCTCTATGATGACAAACGTTGAAACTCCGGATCTTTGCAAAGAACAAATGACAAAAGATACATCAAAATGTATTAGTTTCATACTATTCTCATCACATCCGTGGAGTGTTAACTCCTCGTGAGAGGTGAATCATTGAAAATAATGGATTTGATGTCTCTTTACCAATAGCCATCACTAATGGAGTAGCCAAATGTTTCGGTTCAAAACCATGGTACATCGATAACCATCTCGATTTATTAGCAAATCAAAGAACTATAAACGGATTTGTGATGTCTTTACCGTAGCCGCTTGCTCGTGATCAGCCAATGTTTGATGTATGAGACTGTGGTACATTGATAACCCTCTCGATTCTTAGTAAATCAAAGAACTATCAACGGAATTAAGATGTCTTTACCAAAACCGTTTGCTTGGACTAGCCAACTCTTTGATGGAATGTCGTCATCATCATGGTGAGTTGATTACCATTTATGGATTTCGCAGCCTTTACCACAAGCCATAATCCGTGGGCTAGTCAACTCTTGTGTCGAAAGACATGGTGAGATGAAAACTATTAGTTGTGTGGTTATTAACCAACACCAAAACCTACAAGCAAGAAAGAGTAGAAATTGAACACGCATAAAGTTAGAGGTTTTTTTTTTTTTTTTTTTTTTTTTTTTTATCACTAAAAGAAATAACACCATTTTTTTTTTTTTTTAACTAAGAAAAGAAAGAATACTTTTTTTTTTTTTTTAAACGAAATATAAAATAAAGAAAAATAAATAAATAACCAAAACATGGAAAATAAACCATCAAGCATCAAGAGAAACCAAAGACAGCTTGTAGTGTCGCAGAAACACTAAGCCTCCCTTAGGCGACGAGGATCCAACATCGCAAAAATGGTTAAGACAATATACAACAATAAGCCTCCCTTAGGCTTAGGCCTCCCTCAATCAATGCACCGACAAGGACTATTTTTCTTGAGTACCAAAATGAACCTTTCCTTCGAGTTTTCCAAGAATAACTCGAGGGCTTAATGTAGCTTGTCACCTAACTCCACCATGTGCCATATTCATATGAGATACATAAGGTGTATAGGACTGAAAGTAAGAACTTGTAGGTATATAGGCCTAAGTCTAGCATTATCGTTTCCACCAACCAAGAGTAACCATCAAGAATATCCTCCACCGTAGGAATCGAAAAGGCCTATTAAGCCTTCACAGAAATGATGCATACACCTTAGGCTTACTAGTGGAACCGGTTTACCTACTCTCACATGTGACTTTGGGAACAAAAGGAGGAATACTAGCAACATTAGTCCATGTGGGTCTAAAAGTCTTATTAGAACCCGTTTACCCATCTTTTCTCATGATAATCACAGCCTTTAATAAGATGGAGTTTACTACCACACACAAAACAAGATTTCTTTCTTAACAGACTTATTCTTAACACAACTTTGTTTATTACATTTAAACTTATCATAAACAAGATTAGAAGCAAATTTGTGTTTAATGTATAAGTAACTGGCTTTGGTTTGGGCTCATCAGCAACTTTGGACTTGGGTGTGGTCATGGGTGCGAGCCTAGGTGAGTCGACTTTTCACTTGAATCACATGAGGCATAGTCAAGGATTTTAGGTCCAAGACTTGTCATCAAGTAGAACAAGAGACGAGTCATCGCTTTTGCTACTAAGGTCCGGCAAGTCACTTGACTTTTGCCATATAAATGATGTGATCCATCAAAGTCAATCTGTGAGGAAAGGTCAATAGCATATGCTCTCCTCTAATAGACCGTGACAAGATGTAATTGACCTTCTTTGACAAAATTAGCTAATCCTACCGGTGTAGATTTACGTGTGTCATCCCTAGCTTCTAAGCCAACACATTTCTTAAATCCTAAGGCCACCGTAGAGTTAGTAGCTTGACTACTATAAATGAAACCAGCTAACTTGTTTCCATTCATTAACCATTCTTTATGCCTAGCTACTTCCTCATCTAGTTTCTCTTGTAGCACTTGGTTTTCAGAAACTACATCTGCTCTTAACTTTTCAGACCACTTTAACTCATTTTTAGCACATTCGAGATCCCTTTCTAATACACCTATCTTCTCATCATAAGCTATTTGATTCTTCCAAACCAAACCTTTGTCTTTCTAGTGTTTTTAAAGCCTGCTTATAAGCTTCAACTTCCACATAGCATTCATTATATTTAGGTTTCAAAATATCATAAGCTTCTTTTAGTTCATTGTATTTATCACTACAACCAAACACACAATTTTGTTTTTGTACCGAGAGATGCCCATGAATGCAAAGTGCGGATCGACAAATTCTTCAAAGATAACCTCGCAGATCGCCTTCCTTCGGCTCATCTTCTTGAATTCAGCCTTTCCACCATACCTCTCTCGAGTGCATCCCATATACGACTTGCATCATCCATATAACGAAAATCGCTACATGATCAACGTGAATAGAGTTAAGCAAGGTAGTTTCGCCTTTGACTCTCTTTGTACAAAGAATGTGTTCATCTCGCAGCTTGTTGGAGGATGATAAAAGAGATTTCCATCGCGATCACATCCATCCTTTTCAAATCAAGGCCATTTTGGATCACCTTCCAAATATTCATATCATTATTCATGATCCAGTTGTTCCATCTTCTTAGCCCAGACATCGTACTCATAATCCATCAAATAAGGAAACACATCATCACTATTACTATCAAAGTCTGCCATTTTAAAGATGTTACCAATCACGACCAATTACAAATCTCCACTAGCAAAGAAAAAGAAAACCTGATCCACTTGCCAATAAATGACAACCTTACTCACGTATAAAAAATCAAAGCAATAAGGACCAATAAGCGTACACTCCAACCAAAATGAGACCAGCAGCAAAAATACAATAGCTCCACGTGTACTTCAGTAGAATCAACATGTGCTCAGTAGGAACAAAATCATCATATTTTACCAGTACTCATGATGCCACCAATTAGAATACGAGATCAGTATATGTGATTCAAACAAAGATGGTGTCCCCACATATCAAAAGCCACGACAACACTGACCAACTCACTTTCACGTAGCTTGAATAAGGATGATTAGTATATTAAATTCAAATAAGTGGGACCAGCATAATATACTATCCAATTAGCATGAATCGATCCAATTCAAAAACTATTACCTCGAATATAACTCCACGCAAAATAAAAAAAACTTATTAACTTGAGTATATTGTTGTTAATTTTATAATCCCATGTGATGCACTCAATATTGACCAATTGTGAGATCATCAACAAGGTCCCAGCTCGAATTAATACATCCGTGTATACTTCGAACAGTACCAATTAAATTCAATTAAAATAAACGAAACGTACCACATCAATTAAAATCACGTGTATACTCCGAATAGTACCGCGTCATTGGACCAATAGCAACCCACGAGACATTATCAATTCAACCATTGGATAAAGCCGGTACGAGGAAATATTGGGGACCAGTACTTCCAGTATTTAAACGATGGAACCCTCGCTTGAACGAATCTGCTCTTCTTCAAAATAAAAACCTTGAACGAACCCTAGATCGAGAGCCACCCTCTCTGATACCACTTGTTGAAACCAAGATCCGGACTCAACTAGGGTATAATAACAATGATTGAATAGATGCACAATGGATAATAATTAACACAATCAAAGTTACCAACAAGGTTTTTCACTATTAAAACAATGATCCTCTATGGATCCTTTTATGATGTTTCTCCGAATGTTTTTCCGTAGGTTTTTCTTTTGTTCCAAAGTGTTTAATACAAAGACATCGCCTTTTATACACAAGGAACCCTAAATAAAACAATAATATAAAAGAAATGCATATCACTACCTAAAATAGCTCATGCAAATCCTAACAAACTAATAAATATACTTAATATCTATATCCAGAGAAACCAACTATACTATAATATAACTTCATAGAAGTCCTTCTTATTGAGTAATCCATATACTTCAAGAGATTCCTTTAGCGTAATCCCCAGATTTCAAGAGATTCCTTCAAATAATTATTTCAAAGATAATTCATACTTCATGAATTCCCAACAAATACGTAGCTAAAGAAGAGAATATGATTCAAGATCTCGACAAGACCAAGACAATCGATAAAAGGCTTTGACAGATTTACCATCAAGAAAGTTCCTAGAGGAGAAAACCGCAAGGCGTATGCACTAAGCAAGATCGCCTCGACAAGCTTCAAGACACTGCCAAAGCAAGTTTGGTAGAAACACTCAAAAGCAAATCCATATCGAGATGGAAGTCTCCACATACAGGAGGAAGGTCCTACATGGATGACACCGATAACGGAATTCCTAAACAAAGGAATGTTACCCTAAGAGCGAAGGAAGCTCGCAGGATACGGCGCACCGCACAAAGATTCGAACTTCGAGACAACATACCGCATCGACGCCCTTCCTTCAACCATGGCTCCGTGTGTGGGACCACTACAAGCAAATTACGTCTGCGAGAAATCCATGAAGGTTCATGCAAGATGCACTCGTGACCACGGTCCGCTGTGGCGCGCCGCCATGAGATCGTGGTACCATCGCCAACCATGCACCGCGATGCGCGGACTTAATAAGGAAGTGCAACGATTGCCAAGTTCATCGACCGGCCCGCGCCAACCACAAAGACGAGCTAACACCAATCACATCCCCATGGCCATTCTACAAATGGGGTATCGACATTGCAGACCTTTCCGACCGCAGCGGGAGGATTAAAATTCCTCATAGTCGCCATAGACTACTTCACTAAGTGGATCGAAGCAAAAGCCGTGGTAATAATCACTGGCAACCAAGTGAAACGCTTCGTCTGGGAAAACATTGTATGCCGCTTCGGTTTACCTGGCAAAATCATCTCGGACAACGGGAAACAATTTTGGGAAAATCCTTTCAAGGTTGGTGCGAGAAGTTGAACATCACACAGCACTTCGCATCAGTTAAACACCCACAAACCAATGGCTTAGTAGAACGCGCAAATCACAGCCCGGGTGAAGGAATTAAAGCACGCCTGGATAGATACAAAGGAAGATGGGTGGAAGAGCTCTCGCATGTTTTGTGGGCGCACCGCACCTCAATAAAAACAAGCATGGGAGATACCCCCTTTTCACTAGTCTATGGGACGAAGCCGTCATACCGGCCGAAATTGAATGCCAACTATTCGCACCATCGAAATTAACGTGGCAAATAATGACGACGAATCCATTTATTGATTTGGACCTGTTGGAAGAAAGCGCGAACGCCGCATCCATAAAGGAGGAAAATCAAAGTCAAAGATGAAAGGATACTATGACGCCAAAGCACGCAGTGTCTCCTTCGCACTGTGTGATTTCGCTCATCACGCTAACGATGCGAGCCACGCAGAAGACACGGGCAAACTCGACCAAAGTGGGAAGGACCCCATGAGGTTATCAAGCCTCAGAACGGCTCGTACAAGTTACGAAGCTTGGATGGAAAAGAACCGCCCAAGACATGGAACATCTGCAACCTCGAGGGTGCTACCTATAGGAGTGGCCACGCCCCAAGACCAACACTCGTGCACTTTACCAAAGTACCTATCAAACATCTATGTATTTACTTTTTGTTTCCTTAGTCTAATATCTTATCTGTTTTCTCACAAACACTTGCAAGTACTAATAAAACGTTGCGGTTTCTAGCTAACTTCGTGACACACTTAAATTTGTTATTTCCATATACTGTATGTCTTAACAATTTTCTATTTTCCACCTACATGGCGCGCATGCAATAAATACGCCTACGAAGGTAAAAGGATAAGTTAACCTACTAAACAACTTGTTGAGTAAGAGGGTTGCAAACCCATCAACACCGGATCATGTATCCTTGTTAAACACCTTGTTCACAAGACGTTGGAACAAGTTTCATGCGCATCCCACGAAGGTTGCGCAAGTCACACATGGTGCACGCTAACAACTTAGGCTTCAAGACACTTGATTCCTTAAATGTGATATTTACAGTACGCTGCATATCATAACATACACGACTATGATAAAATACTTAGAAATTACTTCTCAATTATATTATAATCTTCATACATGATTATGGATTATTTGCGCTGACGTACATATTTGATTTCCCAGCAACGAATTTTTTTTATGCAAAGATAAGTATGAACGTTACAAGTTGCAATACTACTTAGCAAAAGAAGATTTATTATAACTACAAGTTCTTATACAAGGATGGTTACTTCAAAAATTACAACTATGACAACGTGTAATCGATGAGCTACCCACACGGGTTACAGTATCTTTTGCCTCGCCAAGCCTCTTCAACAAATCTGAGTCCTGACGCGACACGGTGGCAACGCTCACGGGCATGCCATCAGATCTTGGAAGGTGAGCTGCACCAACCCCGCACATAACAGCTTTGCCCTTAATACCTTTCTTTTGAGCAAGCCTCGTCGCATGCGCTTCCAAAACTTGCTTCAAGGGGACCTCCCTCTCCAGGAAAAAAGGATTCAAGATATCACAGGGCACGCGAATATAGGAACGTGCGGTTGGGATGCATGAGGTTTAAGATAATAGTCGGCAGGCAACGCTTCTCCACCGTGATGACGTGCAGAGTCGCACGCAAAAATAACATCTATCGGATAGTCCCGATCATGCTCCAGCTCAAAGAATCATGGGGAGTTCCAAGTCCTCATCTTCGCATGGCAATGACCAGATTATCATAAGCCTTGGCGTCATAATTAGGTACCGCTTTCAGCGGGTACCTTTAGAAGCTTAGCCTCATGCGCTTCTCAATGGCTTCGCTTTCCACGCCCAACAAGACACTTAACTACATCCCCAAGGAGTCAACGACCTCTTGCGACTCTAGGGTACTTAACACAAGAAGACGAAGCCCATGGCTTATGAGCCATCTGGCCAAGAATGGTCGCGAAGTTGAGGATATAACTCCTCGTCATACTCGCACTTAACTTGCGCAACTTCATCTCCTCGAGTTTCAAGGCGCTTACCACGAGCGCCGTAAATTTTTCAAGTCATGAGGTCATTGCCTTTACCATTCTCCAAATATTTCATGGCCCAATGACAGAAGACTTATATCCGCCGCTTCAGACGCTCTTGATTTATTTGGCACATCGCCATTTTCTCTTGACGAGCTTTTTAGCGTCTGACCCCATAGTCTCTCGCTCAACCCTAGCACTAGCCAATTGCGCCCAAAGTAAGAATTGCTGGTCTTTTCAAAGACCTGGCTAGTCTCTCCCGAATACTTTGCCTTTAGCCGCCAAGCAAGTAAGACCCGGATCATCGACCGGTTGCCCGTGGGCGCATCCCGAGGTCCTGTGCTCGGCGCTTTGGCTCTTGGTCAAATGATTCGTAACAAATGGACTTGATTGGGGGCGACTCATGGATTGTTCAAACCTACAAACATGACGAGAAATTCACGGCTATTCAAGAATATCACGAGGCATTTCGTACATAATCTTGTAAGGATACTTACGCAGAATAGATGTGTCGTGATGGCGGGCGCGACGCAACATCACCAGAGGATGACTCCACACTAAACACAATGGGCGCTTCTTCCGAGAGGTAGCAGCGCCATCGCCATCGCAAGCATCCTTTGCGCCCAACTTGACTTGCTTCTTCCTCTTCCACTTCCTCCACATGTCCGTCGCACGGGCGCAGTCGCAGTTACCGGCGATGAAGGGACCGTAGAACTGGGCACACTCTATAAAGGTGTTGCTTGTAGTGCAACGGATGAACTTTCCCCCGCCTCGCCTAGATCCAACACTAAGTGCGCGCTGCCGCCGCAACAAGCACGGGCTCTTCTCCCTTATTTAGTGGCCGTGTTCCCACCTCTACTAGGCTTCGTGGCTTGTTGCACAACGCGAACAGTCCATCTCTGCGCAACAACAAAGAAATACAAACAGTTCACGACAAATACGAAGAACAAACAAAGGAAAACTTACAAGAATGTAACTCAACGGGTACGAAAGCATGAGCACCCACTCGACCATCGGCGCTAAGAAGATAGGAACTCTTCCGAATCGCCAAAATAGTTGCGGCTCGTGCCAATATGCACCAAGAACTCCTCGGGTAGGAGCTAATAGGGATGCGGTTCGATTTATTGTTTCCGCATCCTCCGCGTTATATGATCCGTGAGGGGCGCCATCCTTTGGCAAAGGTCCCCTTAGAGTAAAAATCAAAATGAGACGGAAAGCATGTGTCGTCAACCCGTAAAAAGGTTTCCTCTAATTTCGAAGCGCGCCTAACTTTTCCGTGATAACATTGAGTGACCTGTGGCGCTCATGAAGGAAACCCACCCGCTTGACCACGTGGTGTGGTAAAACTCATGAACAGTGGATTGTGGGGTTAATGGCCAATAAGTGGCGCTCACCTTGAAATTAATTAGTTTTGCCGCACCTATACAAAGCGGTGGGACAAGTGTATGCGGTAATAATTCAATACATCACTTAAGAATAACGATAGGGTATGCCGATTTATAATTCAAAGAATCGCGCGTATACCCCAATCTTCCCATCGGGAAATCATTATCGACGCATTCGCGTAGGAACTTCCTGATGTCTTCTTGTACTGAATATAATAATCGACGCAAACCGTCAAGCTCCTCCGCTATGTCTCGACGAAATCCGATAATTCCTTAACCATGGTATTGTTTATAATAAAACAAAGGCGCAGCGCAGCTACCTGTGGGATATTTCGTATGAAGGCTTGGAAGTGTTTGAAGCTATGATAATGGCGGATAGCGCTTGTGTGTAGAAACGGTGAAAATGAAGTGAAGGGATTATATAACCTTCTCCTCCAAGCGATGATCGACACGTGACCCCACCAACCCTAAATATGTGGTTGGGATTGTTTGATGGGAGACGGTGCAGAACTTTCCCCGATTTACGAGGTGCCGTTTTCTTTATTACGGCCGGATACAATGTATCAAGAGGATATTTCTTTAGCTTTTTGCTACGCTTTGTTTATTTTTCATGGACTACGATAATTAGTCTAGCATCCGTGAGTTACGCACCACGCATACTAGACTGGGGACATGATGACGTATAGTCTATATCCGGTCACGACCCGACTAAAGTCCAATACTAACTTGGCCCGCACGAACCGGCTAAGTCGACCACACGCTTGGGCTCATGAAGGCCCAAACACTAATCTATTGATGGAATAGATATCCGATATTTTCTAAAGAGGAAGATAATCATTCTAATCGACTAAGGCGGGATACGCCAAAGGTTGAGGAACACGGAACCAACAAGGATTCCGTGCAGATATAAAGGGAATCACATCCTCGCTTAAGGTACGATCTAAGAACCCTAATTCTCCTTAAACCCTAAACCGATTACTTACTCTCACGCCGGAGGATAATCGTGGGAAACAATCCTACGGTAAGCCTAACGGTGTCTTTTG
Organism: Chrysanthemum lavandulifolium; assembly: GCA_022545495.1. Taxonomy (NCBI): domain Eukaryota; kingdom Viridiplantae; phylum Streptophyta; class Magnoliopsida; order Asterales; family Asteraceae; genus Chrysanthemum; species Chrysanthemum lavandulifolium. The sequence continues at coordinate 242,610,232 of CM040244.1, forward strand.
TCTCTTAGTACGCAGGTCTCAAGCAACAATTCTCAATTGGTACGAGAGCCGGAGCTTCAAACAAGGAACGTCCAACTTTTGTATCAATAGTAGGCGTCTAGTATTCATTTCTTAAAATGATGTAATCCTCCGTGCCCACTTAATGATATAACGCATTTCCCTCAAATCTCTTGTTTCGTTCAATACAACAAAGATTTGACCACCAAGTTGCTTTATAAGTTTCAATGTCGAAGGGAAGTACAAAGACTAACAACATGTCTTGCTCATATGCTTAACATCCACCTCAACTTCACATTAACTTTCCTATATGGCCTTAAGGTATTTTAAGCCTTTCACTGCCCAAAGGATTACGATGGAGTGGGTCGCAACCCTCTGTCAGCAGTCAAGTTATACGATTGCTAATATTCTTGGTGAAGTAACTACACACAATGAGGCTATGCATCTACCATACGCCTTAGGTTGTAAAAAAAAATTTTACGCAAGTAAAATAAAAAGAGAAGAATCACACATGGCAAAATGTAAGCCCTGGTGGCTTTAATGTAGATTAAGGACTAGTTAAGTGATTACCTGCATCATCATACTCTTTCTCATGAGTTGCCCTGTAGTAAGGAACTTCCTGCAGCTTCACTGGTTCCTCCGTCGCAGCTATCCCCTCCAAAGTGGTACACTTGCCATGGAATATGGCCGCATTCACCAGGTTCCCAATTGCAATTCCCACATCATCGCTATGGTAAAGTTCCATGGCAACGTAGGGGATGACCTTGGTTACCAAGTCCACCCTATCCTTCTTCAGCATCTTCAGATGAAGGTTTAACCCATCTAACTTTTCTCTGAGCTTGATTTCTTGGTCCAACAGCTTCGCTCTCTCTCCTTCGAGGCCTCCACATTTGGATGAAAGAACAGATATCTGCTCTTTATAGCCTATAACCTTTGAGCCTTCGATAGTTAGCTCGCTACATTCATTTCTCTTCACGCCTATTGACCTTTGAGCTTTTCATTATCGCCCGAGATCTTGCACCAAGAGGTTCTTGTCAAAATCCTCCAAGGCATCTTCACACTTCTTCTCCGTGTCCGTGATACTTGATCCCAGCCTTCTCCCTTCTCAAAGATAACATCCATTTCTTCTCGAGCTTTGGTGACAACGACTGAGCGACTCCCTTGTCCTAGCATTGAGTTGGTTATCAAGCATGCACCGTCGGACATAACTTTTGTCATGAAGGTCGCAGAGCCTTTCCATGGACATGTTGTTCATCACCCCTTCCGGTGGGTGGGATTACATAGTCCACGAGTTGATGACAAGCTAAGGGAGAGGAAGTTCTTTCGTGTCGAAGTCCTGCGGCATATATAAATGTGTTAACATATTATTACTTATATCTAATTTTTGTTACAGCAAGAAACATTATCATGGATATCATCACCGCTGGGCCCTTCGATGGTGGAAATACCACGGCCTTACCCCGGGCACTTTTGCCGGTAGTTCGAGAGGAGGAGGTAGGTAGGATAAGCTTCTCTTGAATCGGACTTCACGCTTTGCACCGGTATTTTCTCTCCTTGGACCCTCTCACCAATGCCGGAGGGTCCCACGATGACCAACTCTCCTTCGAGATCGGTTCATCATATTCAAAGAACATTCTCCACAAGTCGGTCTTCCACATTTGTGGGTTCCTTTGACGGAGGAGAGAGGATCACAGTTCGATGGGTGGGCTTCCACATCATTGTCATTTATTGACACCGATGGAGAGCCCACGCCATAGCTAAATCTCTTGGGGATTCTTTGGAATGAAGCTCACCTCCTTTGCACCACCTACCACAAAGTTTCGAATGACATTTACGCATCGAAGGAGCAAATAAGATAAATATCGAAAGATAAGTTTTATTTCTTATTTTAATCAAAAAATACATACTTTCTCCATCACAAATAATCTCGGTACCAAAGGAGATCCTCCCATCTTTCGAAAGGCCACCATGAATGAAATTGGCTCAGAATGTTTGGCAATCATGGATGACGAGCCAAACATCGATACAAAGGATTCTCGATAAGTGTGTAAATACTCATCATTTTGGTTAAATCGAGCGCAAAACGTTTAAAATGCTCGAAATGCATCAAAATATCGAAAATATTCCAAAATTGCATTTTATATGTTTGGATGCAAAATGTTCAAAATCGATGAAAAATGAGCTAAGTTTGCATAATTGGCGGTTTCGGTCCCTAAGTTTCAAAAGTTGTCGAAATAGTCCACAGTACTTAATTTCAAAGAAAAATCACCAAAGGTCCTTTTAAAATCATAAGTTGTCATAATTAGTCCTTTGGTGAAAAATGTCAAAAGTTTTGAGAAATTACAAGTTTGGTCCTCAAGTTTCAAATTTGGCAAAAATAGTCCTTGGAATTTTGAAAATGTCAAGTTTGGTCCTTGTACTATTGAAGCTTGTTACTTTTGGTCCCTTGAAACATCTTTGATGAATTAGCGACTTTGGTCCTTGAATTTCGAGAATTTACAAGAGGTCCTTGTTATTAATAACCCTCGCCCTATCAAAACCCTTTTGACCCTGCCATCCCAAGTGACCCACCCCTGCCTTTTACCCATTTGGACCCTTCCCTTTTTGACCCTTCCTTTATTAATATTAAACACCGGTCAAAAATGGTCAAACCCCTCACGGGTTCCCTCCATCATCACCCTCCCCCTGCAACTTCTGCTCACACTTCACTCTCCATCATCACACCCTATCCCTTATCACTCCAAACACACCAAGCCAAGAAGCATTAAAAGCTTATTCATCCTAACACTCAACCTCCCCCCAGCTGTAAACTCATTTTGGCGCCAAAATGCATAAACGGCCAAGATTGCTTCCAGACATCCAAGGGTCAAGCTTAAAGCTGGGAAATGCTCAGAGTAGTGAGAGAAACAGTTTGGAGTATAAAAAGAAGCAAAGAGAAGGAAGAAAAAGGAGCACTTAGTTTAAATTAAAAATGTATGTCGTTTTTTACATTAAAAAGTCTTAAATAGATTCTTAGTGGTAATTTCAGTTTAGTTGTATCAAATTAGAGTATTTTAATGTATTGCAACTCTTTTAAGTATCAATTCAAGTTATTGTTACAATTTCATATTTTGTGACTTTGTTGGAATTTTCGTTTCAATTCTTATGCACAATCTCTTACTAGCAATTTTAAGCTCAAACAAGCTTGTATAAGCTTGTTATAGCTTTTATAAGCTCATGATTAAGTTTCAAGCTACTTTGGAATTTGGTCAATAAAAGTCAAAGCTGGAGCAAAATGGGTATGAAATGGATATGGGTTGAATCGGTGGATTTGGGTTGAATCGAGCTAGGTTAGGGGTTGGAATAGGTTAGTTGTTCGTTGGTTCGGTGGCAAGCCATTGTGGCTAAGGACTTGTTGTAAGTGATCTTCAAGTTTCATAGTTTAATCAGATTTGTGGTCTCGATGGTTTAAATTTGCTTATTCAGTAGTAATTAGGATAGTTAAAAGCAGTTTAATCAATAATATTAGCTAGTTAAGTAGTTTGTCTCATTAAATTTGCAAATCAGTTATTTAAAGGTGTGTTTGGATCTGCTGCATTATCTGTCTTTTAGGTATAATCAGTGGTTGAAACTTGTAGTTCTAGGCTTGTTTAGTCCATTTATACTCATCTCTGTCTTAATATGCACCTGCAAAAGCTAAAAGTCAACAAATCACATAAATCTGTCATAATGCTTATCTGTTGAAGTTTTTGCAAACCAAAAACTTGTTTTGTGTTTAAAATTCTTAGACATTGCTTGCATTGTGTTTGTTTCATCATAGAACATCAATATCAGTCCAAAAATTGATTGCAAATCTCACCAAAGTCAACTTTTCTCAAGCGCTCAAAAAGTCAAAACATGAAAAACTCATTTTGAGCCCAATCAAAGTGAATTATCATTGCTTCATTCTTGGGTCAAATTAAGTGAAAATTGTAGCTTTAAAAGTTCAATCGGTCTTATTTCTTATTATCATTTTTTGGAATTTTGTCTATTTTTAGAAGTCTCAAAGCGCTTGTCAATAAGGTCTCATTTGCCATACACACTCAAGATAAGCGGTGCATGTGTTTTGTATAAAGCTTGCAACAAGCTCATCGAGCTCATCTTTGGCTCATTTTTGGTTTACAAGTTCCCACCCATGTCTAGTTTAAGTTCCAAAGACTTGGTTTTCATTTTTAGCTTATTGGGTAGATAGTGCTTAAGGCTATGAGTCGACCCTTAAAAGCGCTTTAAGACATTAGCCAAATCATCAAATCTGTGCTAGTTGCATTATAGAGGTTAAAGCTAGTTGAAACCTGTTGCATTTTGGTACTTTTAGCATAATATAGCTTCTTTAATCAGTTGGTGCTTGTTTGTAGCTTTTAGCTTAACTTAAGTGCTTATTTAAAAGCACTTTGCATAGCAGTTTCATATTCTTGCACACAACCACCTGTTTTTCTATTTTCCTAGATTCACAATAATATTTTAAACTTATCTTGAATTTTTCAGATTTTTCCAAGTCGGTTTGCTATTTTCTTCATTTTAATTAGTTTTTAAGCATTTTAATTAGTATTTAATACAATTAATTAAGAAAAGCTTCAAAAAATAATTTTCATTTTTCTTAAGTTAAGATAAATATAAAAGCCAAAAAATATTTTTCAGATTTTTATTAGTTAAATTTGTATTTTTAGCAATTTAAGTAGTTTTAAATAGTTTTTAATTCATAGAAAATAGAAAATAATCGAGAAAAATACAAAAATAGTTTTGAAAATTCTGTTTTGTTATTTTAGATTTTTCCAAGTCAAAATTTTATTTTTCTAGCTTTATTTCCTATTTTCTTGTATTTTAGGCAATTATTAAATAGTTAAAATTAGTTTTTAATTAATAATAATTAATTTAATAGTTTTAAAAGTAATTTTCTTTTTCTAAAAATTTTATTTTATCATTAGGTTTGTAAAAATATTATTTTTATATTTTTAGGATTTATATTGCTTCATTTCATATTTTCATTTTATGCGTCGCGTAGTTTTTAATTGGTTTTATAAAACATAAAATCAAAAACATCATTTTGCAAATAGTGATAGCGTTTATTTAATATTTTTATCTTTTAATTTTTTAATTTGCATTTAAGCCCTTGTAGTTTATGTACTATTTACGTAGTTATAATAATTCAAAACTCTTTTCAGCTTCAATTCCTCGATCACTATTCGTTTGGTGATTCTTCGCATAGCTCACTGGGACTTAACGACCGGAAACCCTATACTCCCAGATCTTCATTGCATTCGTTTAGGACTGTTTTAAGTTTGTTACGGTCGGCCATTCACAAGTGGCGGCTTGAGTGATAAAACTTGACCGTTTGGGAGCGAATCAAATTTTAGCGCCACTGGGAGTCTGTCTTGATTATCTCCGTTTAGCAGTTAGTAATTTGAATACTCACTCTTTGTTCATATCATCCATCTCTATCTATATATATTTTCTTATAAAAAATCCAAAAACCCAAAAACATCCAAAAACGTATAAAACACAAAAATATTTTCCTTTTGTTTCTATATATGTATCAAAAATAAAAATACAAAAAGATTTGTCGTTTTCTTTAATAATAACAACATAAAGATTACCACATAAACCAAGGCGATGTACTACCTAAGCTGGGGTACGACCATAATAAGTTCCCGAACCAAAGATTTAAAACTTGCCTTTGTGTCCTTGTGATTGGTGTACCTTTTCAAAAAGCCATTCATCTTGTGATTATTGGTTAAGTTCATCGTTGTTTTGCCTCGATTTTGTTTTAATTGGATTTGTTGTTATTGTTAGGAATTAGAAATTCGTGTATTAAAAGTCACCACCTCAGTATATGTAATCGTTAAGCTCGTAGTCGTAGTTCTTTTAAGTTAAGTAGTATTTAGTTAAGTAACACCGTGGAGGACGGACGGTCTTTACCCAGCTGTATGCACGATCCACGACCCGATGTGTGGCGATTTATATAAGACTATAAATACTCTCTACCTTCCAAGGTAGAGTTGGAACTCATAATAATATCTTTCACTTTCTCTCACTAAGTTCCCTAAACCTCTAACTTTCTCTCTAGAATTCCATCTATATGCTACTTTGTGTTAATGTTATGATGTGTATGTGAAAAGTTATATCTTACAATTGGTATCAAGAGCCATGGTTAGATCATATCTTGCACATCTTTGGATTTCTAGTGGTTTTAGGTGGTTTTGAGTTTGAAAAAGTTTAGTGGTTTTGCATCATTTGGTTGATTTCTTGTGTTAAAGTTTGAATTTTGTTGGTACTTTTATGTTTAGAATCATCAAAAGTGTTTAGGTTTTCATTTGGTAAGCTTGAATCATCTTGGTTGGGTTGTTTTGGATTGAAAAGTGATATTTATATGGTTTTCAAGCTAGCGACTTAGCTCGCGGAGTATTTTCTTGGTAGCGACTTGCTTCACATTTTGTAGCGACTTACGGTGTTGGAGCTAGCGAGTTAGATCTAGCGAGTTAAAGTACAAGTAGTGGATTCTCCACTACGAGTAGCGACAATGGAAGCGACTTGGTCCCATGTGAGTTGCTCTTTAGCGACTTGCATTTCTAGCGACTGTGTGTAATTCTCGCCAAAATTTTGCTAGCGACTTGAGGGTAGCGAGTTACTACTAGCGACTTGCTTTGTATCTAGCGACTTGGGACTCTAGCGACTTAGTTGTCTAGCGAATTAAGGGTTAGCGACTTAGTGTATTATCTTCTAGCGACTTGAGTGATTGTTTACGGTTTCTCTTGATTTAGTAAAATCCGTGAAAGAATCTATTTCCGGTTTAATCATAGAGTTATAAAATCCGTATAATCTGTTAACATGTCTACCAACGTCCCTACTTGTCATCTCCCATTCGAGGATGTACAAGCGGTGGTTCAGATACTCGCCCACCCATGCTTGATGTAAGCCGACTACGACTCTTGGGCTCAACGAATCGATTGTATTGCCTTGGAAAGGAAAATGGTGTCAACATTCTCAAATCCATTGATGAAGGACCGTGTCGAGTTGAAACGACTAGAGACATACTTGATACTAATGAAGATGGTACTCTGTTTACGGAATGGGCCAGACCTAAGATGTATGATGAGCTTGATGATAAGGAGAAAAGAGATTCGATGCGAGATATCGGGGCTTGAACATTGTTCTTCAAGGTCTTCCTAAAGACATCTACAAGGCGATCAATCATAACACGGATGCAAAGGCGGTTTGGGATAATGTTAAGATGCTTCTCTGGGTTGAAGCCGACCATGGAAGACAGAGAATCCCAACTCTATGACGAATTTGAGCACTTCAAGATGAAACCGGATGAGAATGTCTATGAGTACTATGTGAGATTTCATAAGTTAGTTAATGACATGAGGAACATCGAATGACTATGCCTAACATTCGGTTGAATTCAAAATGTGTGAACAACATGAATCCCGAATGGCACAAGTTTGTTACCGTTGTGAAGCTTACTAAAGGATTGAAGAACACAAACTATGAGCAACTCTATGCCTTCCTCCTTGAGAATGAGAGACATGCTATGTTTGAAAATTGATTCTCAATCGGTTCAAAACTAACCCGGGAGAGACAAGCTCGTCTAATGATTCAACCGCCTTCTACTCAAACATCGGAATCACAACCAAAGCTTCACAAGTCATACCCTTGGGTAATGGTAATCACAAACTCATTCACGATCCTATGTACAAACAAGTCGATCTTTGATGCACACGTGGGAAGCTTCATTAATCAACTAGCTCTTCGATTAGCCAAAACATGAATTCTCTCCCACAAACCAACAACAACCTCGAACAACATCTCATTGTTAAAGATGGAAGGATCGTGGTGCAACCGATTCGGAAAAGCGGTATGATCGGGGAAGGGTGGTCTTTGGTAGAGGTTATGTGGGCAATCGAATCGAGGAAGGAAAGGTAACCAAGGTCAAGCTAAGCCGATCAAATGCTATAAGCGTGGTGGTGAGGACACATTGCAAGGCGCACATCTCCAAAGCGTCCACAAAATGCGATTACTTGAGATAAGATGTTCTTGGCCTGGCTCGGGACAATGGTGTGCGTTGGATGAAGAGGAATTGCTTTGTTTCTTCTTGAGGGCAATGCCAAGAACTATGATGCGAGATGTGGATGAGCGGCCTATTCAGAGATAGGTCACAATCATCGAACGCCTTTCAAGTCGGCCGATCGTGATGCATACGACTACGATGTAGATGATGGACCTCTCGCACACACAATCTTTATGGCTAGCATCTCTCCAATGGTTTCTCCCAAGATCTCTTCTTCACCACAAGTGGCCCATCAAAGGACAAACTCATCTCGAGGTATTAAAACTATACGATGATCTTGATGTGCAGCGGATGCATGACAAAGTACAATCAATCGAAACTATTGAATCAAAAAGTGAAAGTGAAGTTGTACCAAGTGATGCATCTTCTGCGATCAACAATGACTATGTCTTTGATGAATACACCGCATGTGCTCGATGATTCCATAATTTACGAACTAAATGCCTATAAGGAGCGTGTTGCTATTTACTGAACAACGTGCAAAATTTGAGTTGACCACTCGTGGCGAAATGGATGTCCAAGTGAGTACGATAATTAGAAAAGTAAGTTTAGAGAAGAAGTATTGAAACAAGAATTAAGTTCCTTGCAAGAAAAACTTTCTAAACAACTAAACAAAACAAGAACTTCAAGAAAATGTGAAAATGCTTAGCAAGAATTTAATGCAAAGGAATCAAAACTCTTGAGAGATTTTCTAATCGAAAACTTTGAAAAACAAACTTGAAAACAAGTTGTACATACAAGGAAACACCATTAGATTGCCACATGGTCACCAAACATCGAGTCTTAAGCGATAAGCATAGCATTCCCTTGTTGAGGAACCGAATCAGAGGTAATTAAAAGGCTAGAAATGCTCATAAGGTGCTTTATGATGGTGATGAAATCCTTAAGCCTAGGCGTAAACCTAGTTGCGTTGAGTGCACCGGAAGATAAGAAATTAAATGAAATCACTAGGGAAAAGATGAATAAGAAACAAAATGATCCCAAATGCAAAAGAAAAACATAATTATCTCTCCTCATGATTACAAGAAGGAAAACTGGATTTCATTGAACAAGTTTAAGCCTCGAGACTTTGTTGACTCCCGAACAAGTCTTGGAAAAGGATTTAGATAAGCGAAGCGGAAAATATTGTTGAAACAAACCCTCCCCTGGAAAATGCCTAGAAGCGATTGTGTATCCTCCTAATACACCAATGCATCTTGTACCTAGAAAATTGCCACTAAAAGCAAGACATTAATTAGCAATACGTGATATTTCAACTATTTGTTGATTTTGAGAAAACTTTCAAGAAAAGGATCACACCCGGGTATAGCGAAGGAGAAAGGGTTTTGAGCAAATGAAAGAATGTTATTTGGTGAGGTCATGCCCTTCTTTAAACTTCTAAAAGATCACTTTGAGAGTCTTAAAGGGAATAGAAAGCGATATTAAGGAATGGAAAAGGAATTTGATGCAATGGTTGTTGAAGTTAGTGACTATGGCGTGCCTTCGAAATATAATGAGATTGAGAGAAAGAACTTGCATACATTAAATGAGAATCTTATTCTTGAATCGTTGCTCAAGATGTGTTTTCAACGCTCAAATTGCTCTATTAATGCTTCAAATTTCATGAATTATCTGTGGCCTGAAAGTCTCCCATGATCGTGTCATTGAGCTTGAAAAAACTAATTCTAAACTAAATGAGAAAATTGAGCTGGATGATCACGACAATTTGGTTAAACATTTTTCTAAACTAGAAGTTGAGTATTTTAATCTACAACTAAAATATCAACATCTCAAAGAAAATGTCAAAACTTCAAATATCAAGACATCTTGAGATGCTCAGAGTTTGATCGCGGTTTTCAAATTAACAAGCGAGATGAGCAGATTCAAGCTCGGTGTAACACGATCGAGAAAGTTGAAAGCCCAAATCTCTCAATTAAAGGGTCAAGCGAACAATATGACAGCTCCCAAATGCCTCCTCCTTTAGATTCTCGGAATTCTCAAATGTTTCATCTTCAAAACCTAGTAAATGCTTTACAAAAGGAAAGCGAAAGTTTTCTAGAAGAAAATGAAAAGGTTAAACGTCATTTCAATGAGTTATTTGAATCAATTAAAGTCACTCGTAATAAAAACAACGAGCAGATAGCGTCATTGCAAAAGGAAATTGAGAATCGAAGGGTCGGGGTAAAGGGAAAATGCCAATGATCAATGAGGAAAATGTTGTATCAAAGGTTCACTCTGGTAATAAATATGCTTTATACGTGACATATGTCCCCCTCATCTAAGGAACAACAAACTTGCCATTCAAACATATTTCTTATCCCTTAAGGATTGCTTAGAATACTGCGTGAGATTGTTGAAGAGGATAAGCTAGAAACCTCATGATAATGCAATTGGACATGCATGCTTATATGCCAAGCGATCTCAAGAAATCTTAGAATGTTTGATCACAATATGCCCAAAGACATTAGGTGAGAGAGTTAACCTTTGATTCCATGCTCGATGCCTAAGGCCAAATATGATATGCACTCGATTCCCAATGTTTTGAATGTGAGGCGTAGTGTACCATTGAGTAGTTCAGATTCTAGATGCATCGATGCTAGGAAAGTGAACTCAAATGTGCCTTCTAGGAGTACTAATCTCGGTACCTCTAGTGTTAAGAAAGTGAACCTTAGTGCACTGCATGTAGTTCGGATCGGCACATCTAAGCGGTGGTGCAAAGAGTAGTAAAACAAACTAATGTTCCTATTCCCTACAGGAGTGTCGGTGACATTAAAGGGAGCGAGTCAAAGTCTCAAGACAATACAAGGAATGATAGGACCTCATGAAGCTAAGAATGTGCCTTTGGAAAAATAGAAGAACAATCTAGGAACTTTAAGTTTGAATCGAATAAAACAAATCGTGTTGATTCTAGTATTAGCCATAGGCGTCTTGTAATTAATTGAATTCGATACTATTTGCAAACCTTGTGCGATGATCGCTGAATTACATTTCTAATCATGAATGTGATATTAATGTTACGCCTAATGATGCTAATTGTCCGATTAATATTGTTAATGCTAATATTCATGCTAAAAGGGCTAAAAGGCAAAAGCGAATGAAAGTTAGAAAACAGTGGAAACCGGGAAGAACATTAATGAGAATAGGCTTTTATTGGATACTTGTTGGTCATAAGACTAATCGGATAATGCCCACTAGAAAATGGATGCCTCTTGGTAGAACTATTCCCTTAAGAAGTGGTCACTGTAAATGCAGACTATCTGAGACACTAGTATTGCATCTATTCACAATGATTCCATTACGTCACTTTCGATATGAATGCTTCTATTTACGATGTGGGTGGTCCAACCATTGTAACTAACCAAATGGAACCCATTCTTGCATGGGGATCCCAATTATCGATTATCCATTCTTATCGTGTTCAACTGCGGATCGTTCAAATCGATTACGTGGTACGGACTCAGTTGTTCCAAGCATATATTTGGAGATCGGTCATGCTCATGAACCGTGAGCAAATTCATCGGGGCTGATTAGATTTGGTAATGATCATTTCGGTGCTATAATGGGTTATGGAGATTATGTTGTTGGTGATAGTGTCATCTCGAGAGTGTATTATGTGGAAGGTTTAGGTCATGTCATTCTCGTTGGTCAATTACGTGATTACGATCTAGAAGTAGCCTTGAGAAAACATACACCTTTGTTAGAGATCTTAGCAGTGAGGCATTGAAAGGAACTCGTGGCTCAAACCTTTACACCATCTCTATCGATGACATGATGAGGGCATCTCAATCGCTTGTTATCTAAGGCTTCAAAAACAAAGTCATGGTTATGGCATCGTCGTCTCGATCACTTGAACTTCGGCACCATCAGCGATCTTTCGAGAAAGGACTTAGTTGTAGGTTTACCTAGACTAAAGTATGAAAAGGATCATCTTTGTTCGACATGTCAATTGGGAAAAAGCAAGAAGTATGCCCATAAACCCAAACCTACTAACTACTGTCACGAAGTTCTTCATATGATTCATATGGATTTATGTGGACCAATGAGGTGCGAGGATATCTTTGGGAAGAAATATGTGTTAGTTGTGGTTGATGATTACTCTAGATTCACACGGGTCAAGTTCTTGGGACAAAGGATGAAGCTCGATATCATCATCAAACTCATCAAGCATTGCGAGTTCGACTAAACAAAGCGCCGAGTATCGAGCAGACAATGGAACTAAGTTTGTCAACAAACAACTTAGTGAATTCTATGAAAGCATTGGAATCGACCATCAAAAAGTGTTCCACGAACCCCATAGCGAGCGGTGTAGTTGAAAGGCGAAATCGTACTCTTGTTGAAGTTGCTAGAACAATCTTTGATCTACTCAAAGGTTCCAATGTTTCTACGAAATTTGAAGCAATTGCCGCTGCATACTACACACAAAATCGTTCACGATTCACACTATTCATGGAAAAACTCCATATGAACTTGTCCACAATGAAAACCTAATCTATCTTTCCTTCGTGTGTTTGGTGCCTTGTGCTATCCAACTAATGAGGTCAAGACTTGGGCAAACTTAGGGCTAAAGGCGACATTGGAGTATTTGTAGGATATGCACCAAACAAAAAGGGATACCGAATCTACAACAAAAGAACCCGAAATATCATGGAAATAATTCACGTTACGTTTGATGGTGACGGTCAAATGGCTCCTGGACACTCCACTCGGGACCCGCACTTCAAAAGCAGTCCCATTGGTTCATCCCTTGTTCCAAACTCCTCTCAAGAAACTCCATATGTACCTCCATCGAAGATGATGTAAAGAAATTGTTTGATCCAATGTTTGATGAGCTATGTATGAGTCTACTACTAATGAGGTCTTGATCCTACAACGAGAGGATGCTCATATTCCGATGAATGAAGTCAATCCATCGGTTTCAATATCTTTAAGTCAAGAAGCACCCGCCGATCCTTGATCTCATCAACAAATCATCATTCTTCAAATGTACATCATGAAAATGTTTACGGAATCAATGATGAAGTTAATCCCTTTGTGACTCACGAAGATGCTCCATTTGAAAACATATTTGCTACTCTGAATCATCATCGAACCATCTTCTTGAGGAGACATTGACTCGACTACCTCGGTTCCTCAACAAGCGCCACATGAACACCTCGGAAAATGGACTCACGATCACCCTTAGACAATATCATTGGAAATCCTCTCGTCTGTATCAACCGGAAGCAACTCATAGCCCGATGCCTTATGGTGCTTCTTGACTCAGTACTATCTAAGATCGAACCAAAAGATGTTAAAAGCGCCATGAATGAAGATAGTCGGTTCAATGCCATGCAAGATGAAATTCATGAGTTTGATCGTCTTGATGTATGGGAGTTAGTACTGCTCCAGCTGTGCTATGATTATAGCTCTCAAATGGATCTTCAAAGTAAAACTTGATGAGCATGGTGATGTGTTGAAGAACAAGGCTCGATTAGTTGCTAAAGGATATCGTCAAGAGGAGGTATAGACTTTGAAGAATCGTTTGCTCTGTTGCTCGAATCGAGGCAATCGAGAATCTTCAAGCTAATCTTTGCTAGTAAGAACATGGTAGTATATCGGATGGATGTAAAGGCGGCATTTACGAGCGGAGATCTTAAAAAGTCGTCTCGTCAACCAACTGAAGGTTTTGTGAATCAAGAGCATCCTACTCACGTTTATCGTTTGAAGAAGGCTCTTTACGGTTTAAAGCAAGCTCGAGGGCATGGTATGATACATGTCAAAGTTTCTTCTATCGACCGGATTGAAGAAAGCGATTGATCCTACATTGTTCACCGGTCGAGGCAAACATTTAACTCATGTTCAAATTTATGTTGATGATATTATTTTTGCCTCGTGACCCAATGGAATGTGATCATTTTTCTAATGAAATGAGTTCAAAATTTCAAATGTCAATGATGGGACAAATGTCATTTTCTTGGGATTACAAATTTCACAAAGTCCGGAGGCATTTTCATAAATCAATCTAAATATGCAAGCTGAGATCTTAAAGAAATTTGGATTTGATTCAAGTGACCTGTTGACACCCCATGATTGATCGAACCAAACTACATGAGGACCACTCGGGGATCATGATTGACCAAGCGAAATATCGTAGTATGATTGGATCACGATGTATCTCTGACTAGTAGACCCGAGACATCTTGTTCGTTGTTTGCATGTGTGCTAGATACCGAGCTAAGCCTACTAAAAAGCACCTTGAAGCGATTAAGCGGGTCTTCGGTATCTCAAGGAACCATCAATATGGGACTATGGTGCAGAAGGACACGGTATGTCACTAACGGCCTATGCGGATCTTGATCATGCGAGTTGTCAAGATACGTCGAAGTACATACGGAGGTGCTCGGTTTTGGGTGATAAGCTTGTGGTGGTCTTCAAAAAAGCAAATGAGTACTTCTATTTCCTCTATAGAAATTGAATACATAGCCATGTCATCTTGTTGTGCTCAAATCGTATGGATGAGATCTAAATTATCGACTATGGCTTTGAATTCAACAAAATCCCTCATCTTGTGATAATAAAAGTGTTTTGCTCTCTCATGAAACAACGTTCAACACTCGAGAGCAAAGCATATCGACATTCGACATCATTTCATCGAGGAACAAGTGGAAAAAGGTGTGGTGGAACTATATTTTGTGAGGTGCGAATATCGGTTAGCGGACATCTTCACAGCTCTTCCAAGAAAGCGTTTGAGTTTATTCTTCCACGTCTTGGTTTGAAAAGCCTTCAACGAAACTCTCAAACTTCTTGAGGAGGAAGGCGAGGGTAAAGGTCTATCTTCATCTATCTCTTGTAAATATTTATTTGAAAAACAAAATACAAAATTATAAAACTTTCAAAATCCATAAAATTTTGAAAAATTGAAAAATCTTCAAAAATATTGTCAATTTGTCATGTTTTCTCGGTTCGATAATATCTACGGTCTTTGTGTTGTCATTCAAAGAATGACACGGGACTTAGATGTTGTGAATTCTTAAAAAAAAAAAAAAAAAAAAAAAAATCAAAAATCAAAAATTATTTTTGGGAGAAGAGAAACTATGGTTTATTGTCATCTTGAGGCAATAACCGGTTTAAAGAAAGAAACGAGCCATGTTTTATCATGTTTTCAAAATTCCATACTCGATTCTATAAACATTTATATCTTGAAAACTAAATGCTTTGAAAAATAACTCGATCTCTATTTTTGATAATCATCAGGACCTATTTGTCAAAATCTCTATCTCTCAATCAACAACCTATGTCATTGATTGAGGGGGAGAATGATTTCAATTAAATTAAAAAGTTATTTGACATTAAATTGTTTTCAAAAGATATAAATGCATGTTTTATCAATGGAGTGTAAAGTCTTAAAATCCGATCCTTATCAGTTCAAACGCTTTCACAATCAAGTCACAATTCCCCTTAAAAGCTTTCAAAATCAATAAGAGATCACAAATCTCAAATGATTTGATAATTGTGATCGGGGAGAGTGTGTGATTTAAGTTGGTTTAAAGCGATAATTAGGTAAATGGTTTTATAAGGATGTACATGCTATCACCTTGCATGTGACAAAGCGATTTCAAATTTTCCATGCACATGTTGAGGGGAGCATCTATATTAAACCTTTGATTTGAAGCGTGATCATTCATCCCATGTGTGGGTTCCCTCTAGTATGTGCAAAACTCTTTTCAAACCTCGAGGCACATATTGAGGGAGCAAATTTATGGAAACCTCATCCTTCCGAAATGCTCTATCTTCCGGAAGTGATGTTGATATCTTTAGAAAATGGTAATCAAAAGAAGTTAATTCTTTCTCTTGCCTCCGTGTGCAAAACATTTTCAATACTTGATGCACATGTTGAGGGAGTTCTCGTTCTAAAATATCAAAAACAATTCGGTACAAAATGCTTTGATAATACATCACAAGTATACGAATTGAGTTTCAAATGGTTTTCAATTGGATCCAATGGCGGATGAACAATACCAAATTGACCGACCAACTTTACGTTATGTGCGGTGATATAAGGATGATAAGGTTAGGTATTGGTTCCCATGATCCGCGAATCGGAGGGATCTACCGAGGACAATCCACTAGTTAGTGTAGAAGTCCTTAGGTATGATGATAAAAGGAGAAAAATGAGATATGGGAAGAGTGCGGACCGAGGCCGAGCTAGTCTTGGAATAAACCCAACAAGGTTCTAGCTATGAAGTCTTGGTAAGCCTTGAAGGGGTTGAAGAATTAAAAAGAATTGAATGAGAAAGGGTGAAAACAAATAGCCTCCATATATTCAACCTTAGGCGTAAACGGGTTCAATTCATATACTCTTGATGGTAACATCGGTATTGAAGACAAGGCGTCATGGACCCGGTGACGCCTTGCACTTCAACTTTCCAAACCACTCAAGTTCCTCTTAAAGGGCTTGTTTCATTCTCACGGGAACCGACATTATCTATCGACTTTCTCTTAGAGATGGTTGATATTGAAGAAGGAGACCTCTCCTAGTCTCGGCATAGGATCCAAATATGCACAAATTGAGTCTAGAGCCACGAGATCATCAATTAATCTCATTAGGACACTTTCAATGAAGACTCTGTTTCACACAATGTGGAAGAGATTATATCTTGAGTCCTCGCATTATCCTTGTGGTATTGCGGAACATCGAGTGATGTGTTATCATATTCACAATGAAGATGGAAAGCCTTCGGAGCCAACATCAAACAAGCTCACGGTAGGTGGCATGTGAGATCTATTATATGGATCAACCATGTGACAAGCGAATAGAAACAATGGGGCGATTCAATTTCTTGAATCAATCACGGTTCGAGTTAGGGATTGACGGATACCTTTGGAAAAGCGGTCATTGTGCTTAAAAACTCTTTTCTTTAGCACATCGACCGTGTACTAATTTTTCAAACCAAAAGGTGTTTTATGATTGATAATTGATTTTCAATAAAACCTTCGTTGTATTGCAAAAACAATTTCTATTGAGCAATACACAATTGTTTTTCAAATCTCTTTTCATCAATCGGTGGACTTAAAATTATTTGATTCACTCACTCCGTGTTGTCTTCTTTGAGATGTTCGGTTTGAGAACGACTAGAGCATTGCGAAACCCTGTCGAGAAATTCTTGAATTTTACGATCACGAGCGATACATGTCTTGATCAGCGGGGCCGTGGGCGTGTACCTCGATTCAGCGAAGTGATCAAAGACACTTTCGTGCGATTTAATGCTAAGCGTTGTATGCGGTGCGCGAGGCGTTTGCGGTGATCGAGAATGAGGCGGTCAATCCATAGCCGCATGCTCACCTAACACATTCATCTCGAAGAAATCATGATTAGTGCATCAATGACTCGATATTTTCACTCCATGCTACGCTTCTGCTGCGCCAATATCATGATTCAACAAATGCTTCCGCTACTCGATGGGAAGATTTCATGATCCGAATGTGAGCATGTCGGTCCTAAAGTCACAACACCACAAAGGATGTCTTAGAGATTTTTGATGGTGATGATCTCAAAAGATGGATCAAAATTATTATCACGTGGATCGGTAAAGACCTCCACTTGAAGTAACCAAACATGCTATGTGAAGAATCAATGACTACGAGCTTAGGAGCAAAAGACTACATCAAGAATGCAAGATCAATATGTTAATGTAATATCTTTTGTATTCAATGTAATTGTGGTACATAATTGAGGTGACCTCCATAGGGAGATTGTTAGAATTAGAAATTCCGGTATTAAAGAGTCGGTCACCTCAGTATATGTAATCGTTAGAAAGCTCGTAGTCGTAGTTCTTTTAAGTTAAGTAGTATTTAGTTAAGTAACACCGTGGAGGAAGGACGGGTCTTTACCCTTGTATGCACGATCCACGCCCGATGTGTGGCGATTTATGTAAGACTATAAATACTCTACCTTCAAGGTAGAGAGTTGGAGCTCATAATAATATCTTTCACTTTCTCTCACTAAGTTCCCTAAACCTCTAACTTTCTCTCTAGAATTCCATCTATATGCTACTTTGTGTTAATGTTATGATGTGTATGTGAAAAGTTATATCTTCTGATTATATCTACATTTCAAAACGAGAAAACCTAAAAGATTCTTCTACCCCATTTTATAATTCCTTCATAATTCCATTCCTCTCCTTAACTCGAGATTCCTTAGAGTTAACTCTAGTGTATCTTGCGCTCATTCTTCTAGATCTGTGAGCCCATTTCGTGAGCTTGTCAAGATTCCAGAAGGCGTGTCCGTGAACTTCTGCTCCATCGATCGGATCGAGATCCGCATCGCTCACACTACTTCCGTTATCATGGCGGAAGAACGCCCTATGTGTGAGCTTCTCCGGCACCCATCGACGGGTATGGAGATGCTATTGTGATCCCGGATATTGTGGTGAAAACTTTGAACTCAAAACCGGGTTCTTGAATCTTGTAACCTCAAGTCGGTTCTATGGTTTTGGCGGGATGATCTCGTGCTCATATTCGATGGTTTAACAAGATTGCATCTACCATCAAATACAAGAATGTCCCTATTGATCTTTGTTAAGCTTCTTACATTCCCATTTTCTCTTGAGGACAAGCCGGTTGGCTTGAAAAACAACCCCTCGGTCAATTGAGACATGGGAAGACACGGTGAAGAAATTTGTGAATGAATTTTATCCACCTTCCAAAACCACGAGTCTTAAAAATGAAATCATCAAGTTCACTCAAAAGTTTGATGAATCCTTGATGAATCGTGGGATCATTTTAAGGAATTGCTTCATGAGTGTCCTCACCACGGTTTCTCCGAGTTGATGCAACTCGATACTTTCTATAATGGGTGAGTCAATCGATCAAGATTCTCTCAATTCCTCCATTGGAGAAATTTCTTAAGCAAAGCTGTCAAAGAAGCTTTAGCGATCATTGAAAACAAGTCTAAAGTCCGCCTTTGCAAGCAAGCGGTTTTTCCCAAGTCGGTGTTGGTCCTTCTACTTCATCGCCCGTGAGTCAATCTAGCACCGATGCTAAGATTGACAAACTCACTTGAAGCTATTCAAGCTTTGGTTCTCTCGCAACCAAAAGAAAGTCTCTTTTCACAAACTTCACCTCCTTTGAAGTTAAGAAAGTGGAAGTACGTGTTACTTGTGGTGGTCCCCATGCTTATTATAGCGTATGGCCACCGATGGTAACCCTTTGAAGCTAATCTTTGTGGTGGGATTTCTAATCAAGGAGGCAACCAATATCGTGCTCTATAGACCCGAACCACCGTCCACTACCCTGGACCTCCGGTTTCAACCAAAACCGTAATCAAAATCAAAATAGACCAAACCAAGGTTTTCAAAACCAAGGTAATTTCGGTCAAACAACGGTTTTCAAAATCGAATCAAAATTTCCAACACCAAGGAAATTTCAATAGAAACCAGTCGGGAAATTTCAACCGGGGTATTTTCATGGCAATAATCAAGGAAATTTTCAAAATCAAGGCCCTAATCCAAACAATAGAGGCGAATTTTTCGGTGCAAAATCAAGCCATTGTTCCAACTGGACCATCATCGATGAGTTGTTGAAACAATTCATGAAATCGAGAGGAAATGAACAGTTGTTGGTAAGCGGATTTTTGACATTAAGAAGTCTTTAAATGATCGACCCTCGGCCGAGGTACTTTACCTAGCAACACGATCGCTAATCGAGAGGCGATGCAAAGGCGATCACAACCGAGTGGTGCTTCTTATGATGGACCCGCTATTCCTACTACCTCTTCTTCTTCTCTCCGAAGGTAGTGGAAAGCGAACACGAGGCGACAAAGGACAAGGATCTTCCTACTAATAACGGAAGTACCAAAGCAATGTCCATCCTCGGGTTGTCCGAACCCAATACCAAACACTCGAGTTGTTTTGAACCTCCGGTTGGTAACCCCAAATCAAAACTTCTATTCCTTACCCTCACGTTTACATGAGCAAAAGCTCATGAAAAAGCCGGTCATCGAATGGAAAAATTCTTTCAAATTTTCCAAGAGCTTCATTTTGACATAAGCTTTGTGGATGCCATCATGTTGATGCCCAAGTTTGCATCTACTCTCAAACACATGTTGAGCAATAAGGAAAAGTCGTTTGAAATGGCCAAGACTCCTTTGAGCGAGAATTGCTTAGCGATTCATTAAAAAGCTTCCCGAGAAGCTAGGAGATCCGGAAAATTTCTTCTCCCTTGTGTTTTTCTGGGATGATTGAATGCTTTGCTCTTGCCGATCTTGGTGCAAGCATCAATCGATGCCTTATTAGGTGTGGAAGAAACTTTCTCTTCCGGAACTTATTCCTACCGCATGACTCTTGAGCTTGCGAGATCGTTCTATATCGCGTCCTCTTGGCATCGCCGAGGATGTATTCGTGAAAGTAGGAAAGTTCCATTTTCCGGTGACTTTGTGGTTGTTGATTTCGATCTGAGCCCTCGGGTTCCCCTCATTGTTGGAAGAGGATTCACGAGGACGGGTCGTGCTCTTATTGATGTATTTGAGCAAGAAATCACTTTACGTGTGGGTAATGAAGTCGTACCTTTAACCTTGATCAAACTTCAAGGTACTCCTCAAATTATGATCTTGAATCGGTTAATCGAGTCGATTTAATTGATATTGCTTGAGAGGAGTACTCTCAAGAGTTTCTTGGTTATCTTCATAATTACGTGAGTGGGGATTCCACCACATCTTCTCAACCTATCATTGCCGACTCTTCCCCTCTCTCACTCCATTTGAGGGAGGTGACTTCCTTCTGGAAGAGATCGATGAATTTCTTGCTCTTGATGAATCAATTCCGCTGGAATTGATGGTGTTTATGATTCGGAGGAGATATTCTTTATCTTGAGCAATTGCTAAATGAAGATCCATTACCTTCACTCCTCCGAAGAGATCACGATTGAGGAAATCAAATCGGTACAAACATCTATCGATGAATTTCCAAGTTGAACTCAAGGACCTACCTCCTCTTCTCGGTATGCATTCTTGGAGGTGATGATAAATTACCGTCATAATTGCTAAAGACTTAGCGAGGAGGAGAAAGCTGCTCTCATAAAGGTCTTGAAGTCACACAAGCAAGCAATTGCTTGGAAACTCTCCGACATTAAGGGTATCAACCACGAGTTTTGTACTCACAAAATCTTAATGGAGGATGACTTCAAACCAATGATCCAACATCGAGAGAAGGGTGAATCCTAAGATTCATGAGGTTATCAAACAAGAGGTTCTCAAACTTCTTGATGCGGTCGATTTACGATCTCGATAGTCCTTGGGTTAGCCCAATTCATTGCGTTCTAAAAGGGTGGCATTCTTGTTGTCACAAATGAAGAAAGCGAGTTAATTCCAACTCGATTGGTTACGGGATGGCGTGTGTGTATTGACTATCGTAAGTTAAGCGAAGCCACCCGTAAAGACCATTTTCCTATACCCTTCATGGACGGATGCTTGAGAGATTAGTAGGGAGCGAATACTATTGTTTCCTTGATGGTTTCGGGTTATTTTCAGATCCCCATTGATCCATTGGATCAAGAAAACCACATTCACCGCCCATACGGGCGTTTGCCTACAAGCGTATGCCTTTTGGCTTATGTAATACTCTGCACGTTCCAACGATGTATGATGGCAATTTTCCACGACATGATCGGGAAACTATGGAGGTGTTTATGGATGACTTCTCGGTCATTGGGGACTCGTTTCATACATGTCTCTCCCGTTTAGACAAAATGCTTCAAAGGTGTGAAGACACCAATCTATGTCTAAATTGGGAGGCGAGCCACTTTATGGTCAAAGAAGGCATAGTCCTTGGCCATAAGATTTCCAAAAATGGGATTGAGGTAGATAGAGCAAAGTTGATGTTATTGCTAAATTACCTCACCCTACTACCGTCAAAGGTATTAGGAGTTTTCTAGGTCATGTCGGGTTTTATCGTAGATTCATTCAAGATTTTTCTAAAATCGCTCGACCTATGACCCATCTTCTCGAAAAAGATGCTCCTTTTATCTTTTCTCCCGAGTGCATCGAGCTTTTGAAACATTAAAGAAAAATCTTACGAAGCACCCATTCTAGTTGCCCCGTGGGATTTACCCTTTGAGCTCATGTGCGATGCAAGTGATTTTGCTATCGGTGCGGTCTTGGGGCAACATAAAACCAAGCATTTTCGGTAGATCCACTACGCAAGTAAAACTATGGTGAAGCTCGAACCCATTACACCACTCTGAGAAAAAGAATTATTAGTTGTGGTGTATGCATTTGAAAAGTTTCGCCATACCTTATCTTGACCAAATCGTGGTGTATACGGATCACTCGGCTCTCAAATATCTCTTTGCAAAACAAGATGCAAAGCCGAGATTGCTCCATTGGGTTCTCCTCCCACAAGAATTTGATATCATTATACGTGATAAAAAAGGAGGCGAGAACACGGTCTGCGATCATCTATCCGTCTAGAAAACCCTCACCAAGATGTGTCGAGAAAAAGGAAATAAGCGAAACATTTCCTCTCGAAACACTCGATGTGATTTCTTTTCGTGGAAACTCTTCACCCCATGGTTTCTTGACTTTGCAAATTACCATGCGGGTAACTTTGTGGTGAAAGGGATGTCGTCCCAACGGAAAAATAAATTCTTCTGAGATGTGAAACATTACTACAGGGCGACCCTACTTGTTCAAAATTTGCGCGGATCAAGTCATCCGGCGATATGTGTATGGTCGGGAAGCCAATGACATTCTCAAGGCTTGCCATTACGGACCCTCTTGGGGACATCATAGCCCCAACTACACCGCCAAGAAGGTGTTTGATTCGGATTCTATTGGCCCACAATTTACAAGGATGCCCATGAATTTGTCAAAACACAGCGACGCTTGTCAGCGTCACGGAATATCTCACAAAGAAATGAAATGCGGCAAAACGCCATTCAAGTGTGTGAGATTTTGACATCGGGGTATTGACTTTATGGGGCCATTTCCTTCTTCTCATGGTAATAAATACATACTCGTGGCGATTGACTACTTGTCAAAATGGGTTGAAGCAAAAGCTTTACCCACCAACGATGCCGAGTTGTTGTGAAATTCTTAAAATCTCTTTTGCTAGGTTTGGAACTCCACGAGCCATAATCGGTGATCGTAGTGCGCATTTTGCAATGACCAATTTGATAGAGTCATGCGAAGTATGGTTGATAAGGTTTTAAAGGTACCATTTTGAGGGTCGTTTAAGTCCTTATTTGATCATTTTGTATCCGTTATTGCTTAATATCGTTCCTTTTCACTTTTAGGTCTCGTGAAGGCAAAATCTTTGGAATGGCACTTATTTGGACGAAAAGCGCGAATATATGAAGAAAATGGCCAAAGTCGAAATCGAGACACTCACGATTCTTTGAAAGTATAAAGCGGCGGCGTCGGGTGCTATTTTGCGGCCGTCCCAGTATTGTGACGGTCGAACTCAAAACTCGTGTTTTCAAGAGGCGGCGTCTAGTTGTGAAAGAGTAGGCCGTCGCTACTCGAACGGACCTAGATGCGATCCAGGCGGCGTCGAAGGCGAAAGGGCGGCGTCACGGACATAAGGTGGCGCCGTCGCAAGGTTAACGTGGCCAAGGCGAAACCCAATGGCGGCGACACGGCGGCGTCACTAAACATAAGGTGGCGCCGTCGCAATTGTAATCTTATATATAGAATCCGAATTTTTCGGTCTTTATGTGGAGAGTCTTTGGGTAAAACCTAAAACCGAACCTAAGGTGTCTTGTACGATATTTTAGGGTTTTAACCCTATCTTACACCAAGATAAGTCTTTGCTTCATTAATTCAATTATGTCTTTGATTATTTGTGTGTATGCTTGCATGTTCTCCATGTCCGGCTAATTTATTTGTGTGTTTGCTTAGGAAGTATGAAACTTAATTATTAAATATTGATTGGTTGTTTCTTATCTTAGTTGATTAATGATCTAGTAATGCGATAGGTCATTCGTTGTGTATAATGCTTGATTCATCTTTGTGAACCTTAGAGTATGATTACGAGTGATTGTAGGCTAAACCATCCGAAGAGCGCCTTAGAGTAGAGTCTATAATCTCTAAGTGGATTTGTAGACAAGACCCTTTGGTAAGTTCAAAGAGTTAGGGGAGCGCATACCCACAACTTTAGAAACACAACGCAACTAGGAATAAGGCGTGACACTCAACCATCAATAGGAGATAATTAAGGGTAATACAAACTAAGTAAACACATCTTTAAACTATCATACGAGCACACATTAATTAGACATAGACTCCCACAACCTTAGTTTAGATAATTAGATAATAGTAGAGTAATCGGTAGAAATACCAAACCCCAAATCCAATACCGAGATTAGTACCTTTCCATTTTCATAAAATATAAAAGATAAAAATAATCTTCTTCAACCTTAACCTTAGCGTAGTAACTCCTACTAGCATTCCTATTCCCCAGAGAGCGATATCAATACCCGTGGCACACCTAATTACTACACTACAGCGATTAGGTTCCTTTGCCTAGGGTGTTATAAAACTTGCTCGAAGAAAAGGAAGTTTCCTTGACCCCGAGCGCGCGTGTGGCGTTATCAAGTTTTGGCGCATTGCTGCGGGAATAGAATAGCTAGTTAGTAGTCCACCTCGTTTAGGTTTCTTTGCTTGATTCCTATCAAGTAAACTTTTTCTCATTTTAGATTTCTCTTAGTCTATCCCCTTCTTCGTGACCTTTGTTAGTAATTCCATCACTTTTCATCATGGAAGGTGATAACCGCTACAATTCATCAACCTACCACCAAAT
This sequence comes from Chrysanthemum lavandulifolium, assembly GCA_022545495.1. Lineage (NCBI taxonomy): Eukaryota > Viridiplantae > Streptophyta > Magnoliopsida > Asterales > Asteraceae > Chrysanthemum > Chrysanthemum lavandulifolium. Next base: position 242,635,066 of record CM040244.1, read on the forward strand.
GACCCGCCAAGAGCCCGTACTCTTGGTGAATACTCGAGACCAAGCCACCTGGGCTATAGGAACACCATTGAGCTTCCGACCAAGCCCAAACTACGGCCTGCGATCCGACACCATCCGGTTGGTGCAAAGCGGATGTGCATTCCATGGACTTCGTTAGAAGATCCAAATCGACATCGAGGATTTCCTCAAAATCGTCGATTCCATCGATCTTGATGCTACTACTCGGGAGACCCGCGCTGCGTCTCTTCCAATTCTCTCGGGACCAAGCTAGTAATTGGCTTGGCGACTTCCGTGGCTCCATCTCAAGTTGGGATGATCTTACTTCTCGCTTCCTTGCTCGATTTTTCCCACCGGGAGAACCACTAAGCTTAGGAATGACATCTTGATGTTTCAACAACGTCAAGGTGAATCTCTCTGAAGCATGGGCCGATTCAGGACTTACTTCATAAAGTCCTCATCACGGCATCGATCTTTGGCTCCAAGTCCAAATTTTTATGATCATGTCAACTTTCCCTAAGCGATCCATTGACCAAGCGGCGGTGGAAAACTTAGTGATCTCACGCGGAAGAATCATGGGAAATAATAGAGGACCTCGCCCTCTATGACAACGAAAGTTAGGATGACCCCGTGAGTGCCCAAAACCGTCAAGGCAATCTCCTTGCCTCCTCCCGGCCGTGGGATGATCGAACTTGAAGATCAAGTTAAATTCCTCATGAGCTCCTACGAAAATCCTAAATCTTCACACCATGTGAACAAAGCTTCTTCCTCATGCGAGCCGTTTGTGATCCTCATAACACGCGCGCTAGCACCCGATCCCCGAACATGCTTGATTGACTCGCATCCTCGCGTATTAATGGAGTGGGAGGAAGATTCCTACAACACCGGACCTAGGAATTTCAATGAAACCCGTGAAGCATGGAAAAACAAGCCCGACTTTTATTGGGGACAAACCAAAGAATTCACTTCTAATGATTTCTCATGGCCCCTCTAACGGTCCTAACCAACAAAACATCGAAGGGATGTTGCAAAACCTAGTTGCATCCCAAGAAACCCAAATGGCTAAGCTCTCGGACCGCTTTAATAATCAACAAGCCGAGATGGATAGGAAAATAGATAACCTTTTGAAAGCCATAGCTAGTGATAAGAAGGTTAGTGCTATCTCGACTCCGAGCCTTGAGGCATAGAGATTAAGGATCCAAGCAAGCTAAAGTATGTCCAATTCGTCAATACCATCGCCTTAGTTGAACGATGCGAAGAAGACTATACACTAGTGGATGAGGAAATACCGAGGAAGTAGATGAAGTAGACATTGACTATTTCAACAAATTTCCTACGGAAGAAGAACTATCTCGCCACCCTCACTTAGTGCGTGACCTCCGTCACATGTATGTTAGGAAAAGTCCTCGAATTAAGTTTGGGAACCCTTGGAATCTTAACATACCATGTGTCATAGGACACCTTTTGTGGCAAAAGCTTACATTGATCGCAAGTCCCCAATCAATATAATGACTAGCACCTACTACAATTGGATATTGAAGAAGCCTATTCCAACTAGGCAAGACCCCAATGATCCTAATGTTGGTTGCAATTTTCTTGGTAGAGTTAAGGGATTGCCCGTTTATGTAGGTAGTTTCACGTTTCCTACGGACTTCATAATTGTGGATGATATTAGCGGCCATAGACCCAGCTTGTCCCATGTTATTCTAGGAAAACCTTTCATAGAAAGCAGGATGACCTATGACCCCTCATTAGGAGTAGTGCGGTTCAAGAATAAGACCGATGACATAGCTTACCAAATGCCGTTTAAGATTGAGAAGTTTTCATCACTCTCAATGATGAAAAGGAACTTAAACTATCGGTCTATTATAGGAATGATGAGGATAGGGAGAAAGGTATTGATTATGTTATGGCTAAGATTTTCGGATTCTACAAGGATTGTTTGAGCCTAGGACGGAATCTGAGGACCGAATGGGAAGAAGATGAACTCTTAGAAGCGCATTTTAGGGCACTTCTACAACATGGAATCCCCATTAGAGGCCATGAAGAGGCGGTGGTGAGAAAGCGTGGGAACACGACTACGAGTCTAGCTACAAGACTCTTAAATAAAGAAAAGCGCGTGGGAGGCAACCCATGCTTAATTGTTTGCTTGTTAGTGTCATATATCTTTTATTAATTGTTTATCCTCATGTTTAAATTTGTAAAATGCTTTATTTTGTTTTAACCGTCTTAATTACATATGAAGGTATTTTACATAAGGGATAAGTGTAGGGAGGATTACACACGTTTTCAAAAAGCGTAAACATGAGAATAACAATTAATTAAAAGATATATATGTTTGTTTGTTTGAGTCAAATGCTTGTATCGAGTCATAATGGATGTTTTGCGAAATTTTTGATTCTAAAGATGTAAATTTTCGAATTTTTCCGAAAATCATGAGACCGGTTTTGTCGGGATAACTTTGGCGTCGAGATTGCAACTGACGGCGTCGGGAAGGAGTAAAACATCAGTTACTTTTCTCGTTTTACGAGCTACTTATAAATTTTGGAATTTTCGGTCTTAATTTTCTTAGAAATGCGTAAACATCCATTCCACAAGCATTATATCCTAGTTTAAATCGAGTCTTATATATATTATTACCGCCGATTTTACTGCGAAGGTTTCGTTTGTTTTCTTCAAGTGTGCGAGGTTTAGTTTGTCGAGAAGAAGTTACATAAGATTGGAAGGAGCTTTCACATGATAATTCTTCTTGAAAAGAATTTAACCACCACTTTACGGATCCTACCGAGCTAATCGGGGAGTATTAGTTTCTTTCGTTTTAATTACCTTCCATTATCATAACTTTGATACTTTCGGGAACTTTGGGGACAATGTTCGGTTTAAGGGTAGGGAGGGAAAATAAAAGGAACTTTGAAACTATGCTTATCCTTGACTATTTGCTTTGTCTAATTGTGATTGTGTAATAAACCATGAGAAAATGTTGGTTATGGTAATTTTGGCACCAAATTTAAAATTTTTCATGACATATAGGAGTGGGCCATTAGTCTTAACAAAAGCGTCTCACGGATAGGAAGTTGCATGACTAGCACAAAACCCTTACCACCCAAATTCCACCCAAAATGTGAGGATCGCCCTTAGATTAGTAGGAATTAAAGCATTCATCTTTAATGCTTAGAGTGTGAACCGGTAGTATATTAGATTCTAGAACTTGTTTTGTGATGCATTCGAGATCATAAGTGAGGCTACACTTGTGTAGTTAGGAATAACTAAATGATAAGAGGCATTAGGATAACCCTTGTTTAATACCCGTAATATAATTACTTCTTCCACATCGGTTGAGTAATTCCCCACACCCCTGCGTTGTACTCATCTTTAGTACACGATACCCTAGTTAACCCCTCGAGCCTATCCTTTTCGCGGTTCTCGTGATGTTTCGGTTTTCGAAATATCAATGAAAACATTGTTTACCCACCCCAAATATACACCCAAATCGCCTTAGCCTACCCACTTATGCACTCACTTTTAGTGCAATTATTTATTATCACCTTAAACCCTTAGTTCAATTATCTAGTTGCTTGCATAAGTTGCTAAGTCGAGTCATATCCTTTGTATCTGATTTTGGGATGATTTGGATTCATGGGAAAAGTTAAAGTTTATGAAATGACGGAAGGGCGTTAAATTCAAATTCCCTTTGTTGCGTAATAATGTACCCCAAGTGTTTTGATCTTTTCAAATCGGGTCAAATTAGTGTTAGAGTAATAAAAACTCAAGTGTAGGGATATGCTGTAAATCCCTAGTATTTTGATGTTACCGTAGAGGATGGTAGAGTATGAAAAAAAAAAAAAAAAAAAAAAAAAAATGAAAAAAAAAAAAAAAAAAAAAAAAAAAAAAACGGGCTACCATCCTACATCTATCTTTTAAATTTATGTTTGTTTATTTGAGGTTATCTAGAGTTTAGAGTGTCGAGTCTTGGCTTAGCGCCATTCTTCATATCTGATTAACATAAAGATTTTGACTTACCACCACTAAATAGCCTATCCCACTAAACCCTTATTTCCCTACATATAACCCAGTAAGCCTAACATTACAACCCTTTAAAAGACCTCTTTGATAGTCTTTCCTAGGTGCTTTCGCCGGTTTAAGCGATGGAGGTTTGATCTATTCTCAAGCCTATGGTAATCTATGTACTAGGACCGGTTAATGAGTGTTTATCTTCCATTTCCTATATTGTTATATTTCATTTATACACGAGAGAGATGTGAGTATCCAAACACCCCATGTGAGGTGCTAGTATGTAATTCCGTGCTTGTTATGACTTTTTGGGGCTTATATGTGTTGTGGACCATTTTGAATTAATGCTTCATGACCCACAACTTATAAATTAATTGGCTAAAAGCACATTTGCTTGAGGACAAGCAAATAACAAGTGTAGGGATATTTGATAAGGTTTTAAAAGGTACCATTTTGAGGGTCGTTTAAGTCCTTATTTGATCACTTTTGTATCCGTTATTGCTTAATATCGTTCCTTTTCACTTTTAGGTCTCGTGAAGGCAAAATCTTTGGAATGGCACTTATTTGGACGAGAAAAGCGCGAATATATGAAGAAAATGGCCAAAGTCGAAATCGAGACACTCACGATTCTTTGAAAGTATAAAGCGATGGCGTCGGTGCTATTTGACGCCGTCCAGAGTGTGTGACGGTCGAACTCAAAACTCGTGTTTTCAAGAGGCGGCGTCTAGTTGTGAAAGAGTAGGCCGTCGCTACTCGGGCGGCCTAGATGCGATCGAGACGGCGTCGAGAAGTGAAGAGGACGGCGTCGCGGACATAAGGTGGCGCCGTCGCAAGGTTAACGTGGCAAGACGAAACCACAATGGCGGCGACACGGCGGCGTCACTAAACATAAGGTGGCGCCGTCGCAATTGTAATCTTATATATAGAATCCGAATTTTTGGTCTTTGTGTGGAGAGTCTTTGGGTAAAACCTAAAACCGAACCTAAGGTGTCTTGTACAGATATTTTAGGGTTTTAACCTATCTTACACCAAGATAAGTCTTTGCTTCATTAATTCAATTATGTCTTTGATTATTTGTGTGTATGCTTGCATGTTCTCCATGTCCGGCTAATTTATTTGTGTGTTTGCTTAGGAAGTATGAAACTTAATTATTAAATATTGATTGGTTGTTTCTTATCTTAGTTGATTAATGATCTAGTAATGCGATAGGTCATTCGTTGTGTGTAATGCTTGATTCATCTTTGTGAACCTTAGAGTATGATTACACGAGTGATTGTAGGCTAAACCATCCGAAGCGCCTTAGGTAGGAGTCTATAATCTCTAAGTGGATTTGTAGACAAGACCCTTTGGTAAGTTCAAAGAGTTAGGGAGGCGCATACCTACAACTTTAGAAACACAACTTGACTAGGAATAAGGCGTGACACTCAACCATCAATAGGAGATAATTAAGAGTAATACAAACTAAGTAAACACATCTTTAAACTATCATACGAGCACACATTAATTAGACATAGACTCCCACAACCTTAGTTTAGATAATTAGATAATAGTAGAGTAATCGGTGAAATACCAAACCCCAAATCCAATACCGAGATTCGTACCTTTCCATTTTCATAAAATATAAAAGATAAAAATAATCTTCTTCAACCTTAACCTTAGCGTAGTAACTCCTACTAGCATTCCTATTCCCTGAGAGCGATATCAATACCGTGGCTTACCCTAATTACTACACTACAGCGATTAGGTTCCTTGCCTAGGGTGTTATAAAACTTGCTCGAAGAAAGGAAGTTTCCTTGACCCCGAGCACGCGTGTAGCGTTATCAATGGTGTAACTCACCGTCTCTCTGCGTACCACCCCGAACAAGTGGGCAAGTGGAAGTTTCCAACCGGGATTAAAGAATTCTTGAGAGGACGGTTGGCGAAAACCGTGCCTCTTGGTCGGATAAGTTAGATGGCGCTCTGGGCCTTCCGTGCGACTTATAAAACACCCGTCGGTGCACTCCATACAAGCTAGTGTGCGGGAAGGCATGTCATCTGCAGGTTGAGCTTGAGCACAAGGCATCTTGGGCCTTGAAGCATGCCAACTTTGATATTCGAGCGGTGGTGATCATCGGAAAGTTCAAATGAATGAATTAAAGGAACTACGTGATCAAGCATACGAGAACTCTTTGATCTACAAACAAAGACAAAGAAGATTCATGACTCAAAAATCAAAAACCGCGTTTTCAGCGTCGGTGATCGAGTCCTTCTTTTCAACTCAAGATTAAAGATTTTCTCGGGAAAATTAAAATCTATTTGACGTGCGGACCATTTACCATCACTAAAGTCTTTCCATATGGAACCATTGAGTTATCTCGACCCGATGGTCCAAACTTTAAAGTGAATGGTCATCGGTTGAAGCATTATTTTGGAAGGACATACCTCCTGTGGTTGTCCGGTTTACAAACTTTCCCCATGAACCAATGAATGCGGGGATCGAGTCAAGCTAGCGACTCGGGAATCAAAACGATAGCATGCCATATGGGTTTTACCCGTATTTCGACTTCTTTCTATCTTTCTACCACCCTAGTGTGGGGGTTGCCCACATGTTGTGTATATAAGTTTTCTCAAAAAAAAAAAAAAAAAAAAATCCTTTCTAAATAATGGTCGTAGTATTTCCCTTTCACGTTCTCGGTTTCGGCATAACATGCGGTGCTTTGAATATTGAGGGCAATATTCATTTCTAAGTGTGGGGAATTCTCACGAATTTTATCATGTAATTATATCGCCCAATTCCCGTTTTTGGCGAAAAGTTTTTTGGAGTAAGTGTCCTACACTTACTCACTGATTATCGATCGCCTTGTCTAATAAACAAAAGGATTGGCTAATCCAGAGCAAGCGGATCTTGGTAAAGATATCTCAAATCCGTTGACGACTTGCAATTTGCCCAAAATTGTATGGTATTGATTCACCATATCCTTAAAAGTGAAGAGTTGGCTAGCCCGCAAGTTTATGGCTTGTGGTAAAGGCGATGGAAAAACCATAATTGGTAATCGGCTCACCAAAGATAATATTGATAATTTATCTAAGAGTTGGCTAGTCCGAGCAAAGCGGCACGGTAAAGGCGAATCAAATCCGTTGGAAGGCGGTGATTTGCTCAAAATCACATGGTTATCGGTGTACCATGGTTCTTACTTGAGCTGAAACATTTGGCTACTCGAGTAATGGCTTTTGGTAAAGAGATTCAAATCCATTAAGTTTTTCTCAAAAGATTGCTAGGGACTAGCAATAGTTTAGTGTGGGGATTGATGAGTGTCTAAATACTCATCGTTTTGGTTAAATCTGAGCTGCAAAGCGTTTAAAAATGCTCGTAATGCATCAAAATCTGAAAATATTCCAAAATTGCATTTTATATGTTTCGGATGCAAAATGTTCAAAATCGGATGAAAAATGAGCTAAGTTTGCATAATTGGCGGTTCGGTCCCCAAGTTTCAAAAGTTGTCGAAATAGTCCACAGTACTTAATTTCAAAGAAAAATCACCAAGGTCCTTTTAAAATCATAAGTTGTCATAATTAGTCCTTTGGTGAAAAATGTCAAAAGTTTTGAGAAATTACAAGTTTGGTCCTCCAAGTTTCAAATTTGGCAAAAATAGTCCTTGGAATTTTGAAAATGTCAAGTTTGGTCCTTGTACTATTGAAGCTTGTTACTTTTGGTCCCTTGAAACATCTTTGATGAATTGGCAGCTTTGGTCCTTGAATTTTCAGAATTTACAAAAGAGGTCCTTGTTATTAATAACCCTCGCCCTATCAAACCCTTTTGACCCTGCCATCCCAGTGACCCACCGCCTTTTACCCATTTGGACCCTTCCTTTTGACCCTTCCTTATTAATATTAAACAGGTCGAAAATGGTGAACCCTCATGGGTTCCTACATTATCACCCTCCCCCGCAACTTACGCTCACTCCACTCTCCATCATCACACCTATCCCTTATCCTCCAAACACACCAAGCCAAGAAGCATTAAAAGCTTCTTCATCCTAACACTCGACCTCCCCATTTGTTAACTCATTTGGCGCCAAAATGCATAAGCGACCAAGATTGCTTCCAGACATCCAAGGGTCAAGCTTAAAGTGGGAAATGCTCAGAGTAGTGAGAGAAACAGTTTGGAGTATAAAAAGAAGCAAAGGGAAGGAAGAAAAAGGAGCACTTAGTTTAAATTAAAAATGTATGTCGTTTTTTACATTAAAAAGTCTTAAATAGATTCTTAGTGGTAATTTCAGTTTAGTTGTATCAAATTAGAGTATTTTAATGTATTGCAACTCTTTTTAAGTATCAATTCAAGTTATTGTTACAATTTCATATTTTTGTGACCTTTGTTGAAATTTTCGGCCCAATTCTTATGCGCGATCTCTTACTAAGCAATTTTAAGCTCAAACAAGCTTGTATAAACTTGTTATAGCTTTATAAGCTCACAATTAAGTTTCAAGCTACTTTGGAATTTGGTCAATAAAAGTCAATGGAGCAAAATGGGTATGAAATGGATATGGGTTGAATCGAGTGGTTGGGTTGAATCGAGCTAGGTTAGGGGTTGGAATAGGTTAGTTGTTCGTTGGTTCAGTGGCAAGCCATTGTGGCTAAGGACTTGTTGTAAGTGATCTTCAAGTTTCATAGTTTAATCTGTATTTGTGGTCCTCAGTGGTTTAAATTTGCTTATTCAGTAGTAATTAGGATAGTTAAAAGCAGTTTAATCAATAATATTAGCTAGTTAAGTAGTTTGTCTCATTAAATTTGCAAATCAGTTATTTAAAGGTGTGTTTGGATCTGCTTGCACTATCTCATCTTTTAGGTATAATCGATGGTTGAAACTTGTAGTTCTAGGCTTGTTTAGTCCATTTATACTCATCTCGTCTTAATATGCACTAAAAGCTAAAAGTTAACAAATCATAAATCTGTCATAATGCTTATCATTGAAGTTTTTGCAAACCAAAAACTTGTTTTGTGTTTAAAATTCTTAGACATTGCTTGCATTGAGTTTGTTTCATCATAGAACATCAATATCGGTCCAAAATTGATTGCAAATCTCACCAAAGTCAACTTTTCTCAACTTGCTCAAAAAGTCAAAACATGAAAAACTCATTTGAGCCCAATGGGGTGAATTATCATTGCTTCATTCTTGGGTCAAATTAAGTGAAAATTGTAGGTTTAAAAGTTCAACGGTCTTATTTCTTATTATCATTTTGTGGAATTTTGTCTATTTTTAGAAGTCTCAAAGCGCTTGTCAATAAGGTCTCGTTTGCCTGTACACGCTCGATTATTAGCGGGTGTGCGCGCAATTTATTAAAGCTTGCAACAAGCTCATCAGAGCTCATCTTTGGCTCATTTTTGGTTTACAAGTTCCCACCCAGGTCTAGTTTAAGTTCCAGCACTTGGTTTTCATTTTTAGCTTATTGGGTAGATAGTGCTTAAGCTGCAAGTTGACCCCTAAAAACTGCTTTAAGCACATTAGCCAAATCATCAAATCTGTGCTAGTTGCATTATAGAGGTTAAAGCTAGTTGAAACCTGTTGCATTTTGGTACTTTTAGCATAATATAGCTTCTTTAATCAGTTGGTGCTTGTTTGTAGCTTTTAGCTTAACTTAAGTGCTTATTTAAAAGCACTTTGCATAGCAGTTTCATATTCTTGCACACAACCACCTATTTTTCTATTTTTCCTAGATTCACAATAATATTTTAAACTTATCTTGAATTTTTCAGATTTTTCCAAGTCAGTTTGCTATTTTTCTTCATTTTAATTAGTTTTTAAGCATTTTTAATTAGTATTTAATACAATTAATTAAGAAAAGCTTCAAAAAATAATTTTCATTTTCTTAAGTTAAGATAAATATAAAAAGCCAAAAAATATTTTTCCAGATTTTTATTAGTTAAATTTGTATTTTTAGCAATTTAAGTAGTTTTAAATAGTTTTTAATTCATAGAAAATAGAAAATAATCGAGAAAAATACAAAAATAGTTTTGAAAATTCTCTTTTGTTATTTTAGATTTTCCAAGTCAAAGTTTTATTTTTCTAGCTTTATTTCCTATTTTCTTGTATTTTAGGCTATTATTAAATAGTTAAAATTAGTTTTTAATTAATAATAATTAATTTAATAGTTTTAAAAATAATTTTCTTTTCTAAAATTTTCTTTTATCATTAGGTTTGTAAAAATATCATTTTCATATTTTTAGGATTTATATTGCTTGATTTCATATTTTCATTTGTCGTCGCGTAGTTTTTAATTCGAGTTTTATAAAACATAAAATCAAAAACATCATTTTGCAAATAGTGATAGCGTTTATTTAATATTTTTTATCTTTTTAATTTCATTTAATTTGCCTTTAAGCCCTTGTAGTTTATGTACTATTTCTGTAGTTATAATAATTCAAAACTCTTTTCCGTTCAAATTCCTCGATCACTATTCGTTTGGTGATTCTTCGCATAGCTCGCTGGGACATAACGACCCGTGGAAACCCTATACTCCCCAGATCTTCATTTCATTCGTTTCCGGACTGTTTTAAGTTTGTTACGGTCGGCCATTCATGAGTGGTAGGCTTGAGTGATAAAACTTGACCGTTTGGGGCGAATCGATTCCTCCTCACGTTATAGGGCAAGGGATCGTTGAACCTTTTTCATCATATTGGAACTACGGGTTTAACAATGCGGGGAAAGTTGGAGGACAATGGTGTTTTGGATATAAAAGAACTTGCTTTCCAGGTTCGATGTTTGTAAAGGCATATCTATGAGAATGGGCACATCCCTTTCACCCTCTTGCCAAGGTCAACCAATCTCCTCCGGTATAAATTGAAAACCCTAAGCACGATTAATGATGGTTCAAACCCATAAGCTTTGCACATCACAATGTATGTCGTAAGCTTGGCTGGGTCGAAAAGGGTTGAACCTAGATATGTGTACCTCATAGTCTTGGAGGAATTTTAAGATCAACGGATGCAAGGGTATCCTAAGGTTGGAGGTGGTGAATGCATGGGTATATAAGCCTACATAGTTTTCGGGGGCATCAAAATCCCTTGATTTCTACTAGGTAACATGATTTTATGCTCTTTTGGAATTGGGTGTCGGTGAGGGCGCTTTAAGCTCCTCCCTAGTCAAGGTGCAACCTTGTTGTTTGATTACAAATTTTTTATTTGTAGACATTGATCCTTCTAAAATCCACAATAAAGTATTTGAAAACATATACGAATGAACACTTTACCTTGTTTGATCGAAAGCTTGATCAGAAGAGGTTTTAGTAGGTGAAAAACTTGGGCGTGAGATAAAATAATGTTAGGGTTTTACTGTTTTTTAACATTATATACCCTCACATATGTTAAATCTCAGCCCTACACATGTCATGACTTATCCCTTACCACCGGATTTCAAACTCTTTTAAATTTTGAAATAGCGTTTTCTTTACCGAGGAAAAGGGAGTAGTTAGGATAAGTGTTTGCATTAATTACGGTCGATAGGTACAAGACTTTTCATCTTCGTTCATTTTGTGACGAATGGGAGGTTTCGTTTCTATTTACGAGTCGTAAGCAACATTTCTTGCTCGTACATATCACTTTCATTGGGGGCTTGATGGCGTACCCTCCGTCGGTCGAAGGACCCCTTCGACCTCGATCGAACTTGCATTCACGAAGACCCAAGTCTTTCTTCATAAGTCATTGGTGGCGTAAAACCATTCATCATTGACATGGTTACCAATTGGGGTCGCCACCAAGGCCTATGCCCCGGTGTCTTCTCTTGAAGATGCCAAGACAAAGAAGAACCTTGACTTGGTCTTCCCAGCGTTCCACTATTTCCTTAGCTTCCCATGAGTCCGAGATAGTGGGGATGAAGCCTAGCGGTTACCACAAATAAGGGGCGCCCCATGATCTCCTAAGCGTGTGCTAACACTCTCCAAGCTATTTTGTTCACCTATAAATAGGTTGGACGAGTCATTCAATAGTATGTTCACTCAACATAGTATTTCATATACTCCATATTATTTACAACACATATCACATACTTACTCTCGCGGGAGGTGGTTCGCCGCGCCCAACCCTGCGCGATCACTTAACGAAGTGTCTACTATTTCTTATTGCGGATTGACTACAAGTTTGGCACAAGCATATCACCCTCATACCCTTCGATCACCATCGAAGGCCCGGTCGTCGATTTATTGTACAATCGGGAACATCTAAAAGCGACACCCAAATTCGGTGAACACCTCGATCACTTTCAATGAACCAATATGCTTAACCATGTCTATAACATCACTATCTGTTACTAGGGGTTTAAGCCCTTCATCTAAACTAGTGTTAGGAATTCTAAAATGATAAAAAATAACTTCATTTTTATAACCTACCAAGCCTAGCATGTCACTAAGTTCATGGACAGACCATTCATCAGCATCAGCCCAATCAAACCAGCTAAGCTTACCATTCATGTAGCGTCTTCCAGAACCCATTGTAAAAAACCTGCCATGGTTTAACTTAAAAGTGAAAATACTTGGGTTTTTTGATCTTGTTTAAATGTACAAATATATAAGAGTAAATTATTACATTGCATTCATACAATCAATCAATTATCCAACAGGATCAAATATGATAACCATAAAATATGATAACCATAGGCAATTGCTAAATTAATACATACCATATTCTTTAGCAGGATCAAAAGATGTTCCTGGTTGTCGCAACGAGCATTTGTTGGAATCGCCCATCATAGAAATATTTGTGTGTGTTGAAATTAGAGGGATTAGGGTTCTATGATTCTTGATTAAGTGTGTGTGATCAAAGATGATCAAATTTGTAGGTGAGCATGGGTTAGTGTGAAGTTTAAAGACTGGGATATCAAAGTTTAGAAAGTTAGCCCCTATAGTTAGGAAAGTACTGCATTGGAGGTCCTTTTTTAACCCCGGGTCAAGATTTGTACTAGATCCGTAATATTTGTAAACCACAGGGACGAAACCCGCTAAAAAAACCACATGGACAAGATCCGTAACTTTTAGCAAACCACAAGGACGATTTATGTAATTAACTCTTTATTTTATTTTCAGATGCTTTATTCAAATTAGAAGGACCAAGTTATTAAAATCAAAAATACACAATGACTTGCAATAATTAGGTCACTAATATAATTTGTAATTTTGGTAATGGTGTCCATAATTAGTTAATTATTGAACCTCTCTGCCGTTTCCACAATTTCAACAAGCGGTTTTTTAAAACCAAAAAACTTTCGAAACATCAGGTTGCTTCTTTTAGAAAACATAAAAAAAAAAAAAAAAAAAAAAAAAAAAAAAAAAAAAAAAAAACACATACGAAAAACAAAAAGCGTCCCGCATGATGCACGGGCCCCAAATTTGTAGTTGATGTTAATCTCTCGGCCCTAAAATTAGTGTTCCCGGACAAAAATCACACAAACCATTGCAAATGGTTTAGTATAAAACACAACATCTTCTGAATCCTTGAAAGTTCAAACTCCATCAAGACTTGAACCATGTGAGCTTCTTAAGAAGGCAAAAAACATCAGTAGTTCAGTTCAGCAGTACTTAGTGATATAATATTACCGATTGGCGATTGCTGTAAAAATAGTAATTTTATGTTGGTCGGGGTTGAGTTCACTGTTCATTGTTTGCAACCAACATCCCCTTTGAATTTGTAGTAAGAAACTCGGGATGGGACTCCTTATCTTTGTTTAAAGTTATGTCATATTGTCTTTAATCTACAGTCTCCCTTGCAATTATTTTACCAAGTTTTCTAACTCGTTTATCATTTTTAGTGCATATAGAGCATATTTAATCATAAAAACAAAACTGGTCTTATGTTTAAAAGGCCAAAACTTAATCATATTTAACACTTTACATCAAATTTTTGATGGTATATTAGGAGATTCTTTGAAAATTTAGATTCCAACCACAATGATACAAAAGACCCTTCTTCATTGATGCCAAACATTGAGGTTTTGAATAAAAAGCATTTAGACATAAGAGTTGATAGTATCATAGTAGTATAGTACTACTCGAATGTTGTATAAAGGCTGTTCTACACTAAAAGTTTTGAAGAGCCAAAATTATGCACTTCCGAGTGTACAAAACTCTTATGTCATTCATATGACTCCGGCTAAAATGTACACTTGTTAGGAATTAGATAATTCCGGTATTGAAGAGTCCCAACTATTATCTAGCACAAGTTAGCTCATAGACTTGTCATTAGTTACGTTTTATGTGGTTAATTAGTTAGTTAGTAGCATAAAATAGTTTAGTGCAACACCGTGGAGGAAGGTCGGTCTTTACCAGCTGTATCCACGATCCGGTGAGGCCGTCGGGAGGTCGTTTAGTCGTAACCTATAAATACCTCTACCTTGCAAGGTAGAGGGTTGGATATTCTTTGGTAATCTAATATTCTACAAGTTTCTCTTACTAGAATATCCCACTTTCTCTCTCTCTAAAATCATCTATATACTCATTGTGTTAAGGCTATGATATGTGAGTGAAATCCAATATCTATCAATTGGTATCAAGAGCCATGGTTAGATCATATCTTGCACATCTTTGGATTTCTAGTGGTTTTTAGGTGGTTTTTGAGTTTGAAAAAGTTTAGTGGTTTTTGCATCATTTGGTTGATTTCTTGTGTTAAAGTTTGGATTTTGTTAGGTACTTTTATGTTTAGAATCATCATAAGTGTGTAGGTTTTCATTTGGTAAGCTTAAATCATCTTGGTTGGGTTGTTTTTGGATTGAAAAGTGATGTTTATGTGGTTTTTTCTTGCTAGCGACTTAACTCACGGATTACTTTCTTCGTAGCGACTTGCTTTACAAATTTGTAGCGAGTTACGTTTTATACCTAGCGACTTAGATCTAGCGATTTCTGATACAAGTAGTGGACTCTCCCTACGGTTAGCGACAGTGGTAGTGACTTGGTCTATAGCGAGTTGCTCATAGCGACTTGTATCTTTAGCGACTTGAGTGGCAATTCTTTGCCAAAATTTTGCTAGCGACTTGAGGCGTAGCGAGTTACTATAGCGACTTGCATTTGTCTAGCGACTTGGGACTCTAGCGACTTAGCGGTGTAGCGAATTAAGTGTTAGCGACTTGGTGCATTATCTTCTAGCGACTTGGATGTTGATCTAACGACTTGGGATTATTGCTATTTAGTTGGTAGCGAGTTGGTTCTAAATCTCTAGAGACTTGGGGAGTAATTCATAATAACACAATGTCGGTCATCACGGTTCTTTAATCACCAAAGTACTTGCTCTCTATGACCTGACAGAATAGTGAAGCAGAATGCTTATCGAATGCCATACACTTAATGATTGACATCGATTAATCAAAACAACTCAAATAAGTCACTCTTAATGTCGCAAGCGATGCTAAGAATATGGAATGCACTAGTGAGCCGTTTCAACATCTCGATCAACTTCTCAAATTACTCTTATCTACAACCATGGATCGAACAAGTTGTGCCATCCTTCGTCGGGACTTTCCCACTTTGACAAGAACTGTTTTACTTAACTTAGAACATTGAGGTTTCAAATTACCAAAGAAAATTTCTCAATGATGATTCTCGTCTTTCTCTCAAACCATCTTCAACCACTTTCGACCACTTACAGGAAGAATACTCCTCAGTTTTGATAATATCATGGTGGAATGTCTTTCAAGAAAAACACGGAATGGAAATTCATGAGTTCGAAACTCATTTATTCAACTTATGAGTAATATGGAAACATACATCAAGGAAGCGCTAAAGAGAATAACAAAATTTGAATGAATTGAATGAGTGCAAGAGATTCCATGGAGCAATGGAGACATGACATGCTACATTCGGTTGAACCATCGAGATGACACGATTGCGAATCGCGGTTGTAATGAAAAGGATGAAGAGAACATCACGATCTCAAATTCTCGAGTCGGAAAAGGTATCAATCAATAAGGTACACTTATCGATCACACAAAGTCTCATAAAAGGTACATGACTATTACTACGAACATAACAATGTGGAATCAATCTTTGTTTTGCACGAATCTAATGCAAGTAACATGATTGAAAAAAGGGTATATGATGAGCTTTCAAACAAATTTTCAATTCTCGAAAAACAACGTATCTCTTTGCAAATTGAAATACAACAAAAGGATGAAATGTTTTATGCAAAAAAACCGTGTACTAATCGGGAGCTTCGAATTTAGAGAATTTTTGAAATTAATCGGTTAAAATCCCGATTCGGGACAAAGATTCGACCATAGGCAATCGAAATCACTTCTTCGAAGCCCGAATTATATTGTCATGAGATGAGTGATGCACTAGAATCTAGAAATTCGAACTAGCTCTATGTGTGTCCAACCTTCTAAGAGAAAATGAGCATTTAAGAAAGAACCTTGAGGAAACAAACTCTAAGTTAGTCAATCAATCTAACCTCTTGATGAAAGATATTGATGACCTCAAAGCACAAATTCGGGATAAGAGCTTCAATATTGTTGCCCTAAAAATGAGCTCGGGAAGTATGTTGGAAATAGGATGAACACTAAGTTTGCAAAACCTTCAACTTTGGGAAAGTCAAATGTTGAGAACCACTTGAAGCGAGCAGTTATTAAACAACCTAATGCCTTTAGGTCTAAAAGAGCTAAACCATTGAAATCTAAGCTTACATCCCAAGTTGATAATATATACATTTTGTCAAAACCGGTCACTTCATTGCCTAGTTCGGATATGATGAATCTCAAACATAGGACTAATGGTCAACTCTCACGGATCAAAAATGCAATAAGTTTAACTAGGTCTCATGCAAAACATCATTGATAGATCAATCCCTAAGAAATTCTCGATCACAAAAGGACAAATAGTCAAAACAAGGTTGTGCACTCATTTAGTTCAAATAAGCGTGGTTTCAAATGGATTCCCACGGCGATTTTTTAAGTTTGGGACTTAAGCGAACTTACATTCCTAGATCATGCCTCAGTGGATTCCCGGGTAAACTTTTCAAGAATGTAGAACCTAATAGGATCCCCATTAATGATACGTCGTGTTATCTTGTGATGCATCCAAATGTGAGACTAAACATGTCACTAACCCTTCTATGTACAAGTCTACATGTGCTTCGGTACAATGTGCTCTCGATCTTTTCGGTACAATGCTCAACTCAATCGAGAACTTCATGACTTGGTTCCCATCGAAATGAACATAGCTCATTCGGGAGCTATAGCGTGCCGAGTTGATGTACCTCTTACTGACTCCTTTTCATCTTGAATCGGGACTCACTCTTCTATATCGTGTATAAATCAAGTTTTCAAAAAAAAATAAATAAATAAAAAAAATTTTAATTTTAATTTACAATTCATTTAATTTTAATTTTATGTCATTCTTTTAAATTTACAATTTTATCATGTTTTCCCAATCTAATAAAGAATACATTCATTGTTATCGATAACATCTACGGTCCTAGAAATGTCATTCAATAATGGCACGGGATCATAGATGAAGTTCGAACAATTGAAATATTCTTGTTTCTTTATAACGGGGTTGATTAATGACAATCAATGGTCTTTGATGACATTGATTGAGGGAGATGGGAATATGTTTTCTTTTCTTGACTATCTATGCCATTGGCTTACATCTTTGGTTATAATGCTTGCTCGTTAGTAAGTTGAGGTCGTGTTTTGCCTTTGTAACTATCGGGTTATGGTTTTTGTAGGTTGTGGTCGTATCTTGCTCATGTGATTATCATTGTGTACCTACGTATTAAGTGCCTAGTATTAAATGCTTATTTGACTAAATGATTAATTGATTCATGGTGATCATTGTGATAATCTATGCTAGCGACTTAGTCTATAATCTGTGTTAACGACTTACCACTCCTTCCTCAAAACCATAGGGACCAAACTTGTCTAATATGTGAAAGTTGTTGTGCACTAGCGTATTACCTCTCATTCTAAAACCACGAGGACCAAATGTGTCATCTTGCCAAAGATAGTTTGTATACCCTAGCGAATTACCGTTCTCTTCTCAAATAAGTTTTTTCTCTCTCGTTTTCTTTTCTTCGTCTAATTGCTCATCCTAGCGACTTAGCAAGAGGTTTGTCTCGAATCTCCTCTTATCTTAGTTCTCTTAGCGTTTGTGTTAAGTTTCTAACTTGTCACTTTAACGAGATCCGTCGTGCATCTCGTGTCTTGTATTTGTTGGATTCCTCTTAGGTTCGATGGTTCATTTAATCGTGTTGGTTTGTTGATTATTATGATTGCAAGTATTCTAAGTGTTGGTGTATTCTATTGTGATTGTTGTGTAATGTGTTACCATGTAAGGATGATGATTGATTGGTGGATTGGGTGGTTTTCATTGAATTTATGAATTTATGCATGTTCTTGGTAGCGACTTAGCTTGAATGTTCTTCATAGCGAGTTAGCGTTCAACTTAGCGATTATGTACATGGTGAATTAGCATATTTTATTACGGCGACTTGGGTAGCGAGTTAGTTGTTAGCGACTTGTCTTTACAAGTTAGCGAATTAGTAACATTAGCGACTTAGTTAACAAATTTGTAGCGACTTGGTTGTATTCTTGTTCATGGCGACTTGTCTTCACAAGTTAGCGAATTAGTGACCTTAGCGACTTAGTTAACGAGATTTTGTAGCGACTTGGCTTTATTCTTTGTGATGGCGACTTGTCTTTACATGTTAGCAACATTGCTCACTTTCATGTTGAGAATTAGTCTTAGGGTCGAGGGTTATTAAAATGTTCAAAGGTTTATTGCTAAAGTTGATCTCATTCTCACAATACTTAGGATCTCCTAATTCAACTTGTTGAGTCAACATACTCCATGTAATCTGCTATGACATGTACATTTAGGCAAAAGGTACTTGGTTTCTCTCACGACAACCAAATGTTTCCTTTTCCTCATGCATATTGTTATATCACTTCTACATTTGTATCTTGGCTCATGTCATGATCCCTTTGCAATGCACTCTTTTGCCTATTAATCCCTTATCATTTCGTCATGTGATTATTTATCGTAGATTATACTTCATTGAAATATCTCACTTATGAAAGTTGTCATATATTTGAAAGTTGTCATATATTTGAAACCTATGCCACTCAATCTTTCTCTGTATGTGTTTTGGGGACTCCTTACGAGTTACTACTTCTATATGTCTATGTCATAAGGGTGCTCTCAATGTTGTCTCACTTATCATTTATCATCTAACTTTGTTCCCATTCATTCTTGTTGATTGTATGATTACTCGAACATCAATGGCAAGTTCAATCGAGAAAAAGCGTTACCCTTGGCATCATCCAAAGTTCTCTCGACGAAGAAATCCTTCCCGAAGTCAATGGGTCATTATTGGAAAAAGCAACTATTATGTGGACCTACAGAGGCTTCAACAAAATCCGATACTCAAAGTTTCTATTGACATCCTCAAAAACACAAACTTCTTCGGAGCAATCACCAAGCAATGCTCAATTCCGACCATTTACATTCAACAATTACGGAACACAGTTCAATGGGACAAAATCACAGCACAATACTCTTGCAAACTGGATGATAGGGAGTTCATAATTGATTCCGATATTACGAGCAAAGCTCTTGGAATCACCCATGTAACCACGACCTTCGTTACGAATCTCCACCGTCTTGACGATCTGATTGTCTTTCTAATTGGGTTGGGTTATCAGAACAGTATTTCAAGAGCATCTGACATCATCACTGGACACATGTATCAACCCTGGAGAGCTATTACAACTATTCTTAACTTGTGCTTATCTGGCAAAACATCAGGGTTCGATAAAGTGAGAATCCCTATCTTGCAAATCCTATGGGGAATCGTTAATAGGGTTGATGTGAATGTCTCAGATCGTATTTGGGAAGAATTTTCGTTATCAATGAACACATTCATATCTGACAGAATCAATTTCCAGAACAAAGCTCAAGGGCGAAAGAAACAGAACAAGCTTGTAATTCCCGACATCGATTCTCTAAGTTGGTTATCCGATGACTTACAACAAACTCACAAATTCAATCCTAGGGTGAAGCAACTCTACATAATCGGAAGATGAATATGTTTTAGGAAATCGAAATATGTTCCTAGAGGTATGGATAATGAACTATTTGGATTGCCAATTCACGATTGTCTTCTCACGGAAGATATCAAGAAGAAGGACTACTTCAAGCAATACAAGAAAAGAGCAACCAAATCCTCTGCTGATGTCACACCCTCTCCTCTACAACCAAATGCTCCCATGACCAAGTCAGCCTCACAAGCATCCTATGCTTCTCTTCCTAAAAGAGACTTGAAAGGTCACAACATTCCAGACACCACAACCAAGAAGCGAGAATGTAAAAGGAAGAAAGTGGAAAAGGAAATTGGTGAGAACACTGAGATACCAAGGAATGTTACCAGGTTAACTGATGAAGATGATGCTGATCTGCAACTTGGAATTCAGCGAAGCCTAGAAAGTCAGAATGTGAAAGCTCCAGTAGGTGGAATTGTGCTAAGAGAACCTGATCATCTTCCACGACAAACAACCCCAACTACACATGACAAGGGTAAAGGGGTTGCAAGTGTTGAAACTGAACAAGCTGCTCACATGCTTTTAACTATCTCATCATCTCCATCAAGCACCACAAATCAATATGAGCTGAAGAGAAGAACATAATCATCTCATGCAAAAGAACAATCTGGAGTGGACAAAGTGCCTGAAACGTTTAAGGAAACTCCTACACTTAGTGAGGCTCAATCGGCTTGAATGATGACGATGCGGTGCAAAAAGGCTCATGGGAGAACCTTGAGACAAGATCGATGAGACCTTGAAGATGGATGAACCAAATCGTCTACTAACTCTCTATCCTCACTTAAGGATCTCGTCTGAGACTTCTCTTTTGGAGATCAATACATTAATGACAAACCCTTGATCTTGCACAATCCATGTATCTTGTCGGCATTGACATGACACGTCAACCATTCCTCCAATGTCGACATCTTCATTATCAGCGCACTTCCACCTCCCATACCAACTCAATCAAGCTGTACAAACACCACCAACATCGTCACCAACTCACGATCTGTCATTATAGTTCTTGATGTGGATGCTCCACTGACTTCACCTCCATGATTCTCACCTCGATCAACTCTTGGATAAAGCCATAAAAGGATAGAAGCTCGAAAGGCAACTTCCTAAATCTGTTGATTCTCCGGTGGATCGTGTCTATAGATTGGAGCACCTCAACTTCAATGAAGGGGTTCCGCCGCTATTGAAGGTGAAGTCAAGGATCTTGTGGAATGGGCTATGGAGGCTCCACTTAGGCGATTCAAGGACCTCCTATCACCGATATGAGAGCAACTCTGTTTGAAAGGATGTATGATCTTTGAAGAGGACAAGCATGAGGTTCACAAGAAACTCTATGAGGCACTTGAAGAATCCATTAAGTTCGACAATTATGAGCGGTTTAAGATTGACGTCGGGAAAAGAAGCTAAAAGAAAAGGAGAACAATTGTGATGGAAGCATTGATGAAGGATCGTAAAGATCTCCTCCACCCCACCCACCAATTGGAACTTCAAGTTGGTAATCCTTCTACAACCAACACACCTCCATCACAACCACCATCATCACCGCCAAAACCTTCCAATCAATCGGGTCCTACAAAAGAGCAGTACTAAGAAGAAATCTGCTGCAGGGTTTGACGACGGTTGATTCAAGGTTCACATCCACATCCACCTCCATTCACGATGATCAAATGGTTAACAAAGAGTCGCATGTCATGGCGGACTCGAGAACCGATGAAGATGATGCATCTACAAAGCATATTCCTAAGCCCTCGGAAGACCGGTTTGATACTTACATGGTGGGAATCGCACTAGTACATCCGAGTTGCACCTTCAAGAGACACAATTCAAAGTCGCATTGTGGAAGATAGATTTGTGTTGTGCGTCTCCTCCAGAGTTGGTAATCATCTACAACAACCAACACACCTCCATCACAACCACCATCATCACCGCCAAAACCTTCCAATCAATCGGGTCCTACAAAGAGCAGTACATGACGACGGTTGACCATCCCATCCACCTCCATTCACGATGATCAAATGGTTAACGAAGAGTATGTGACTCGAAACGAGATGAAGATGATGCGACTAAGCCCTCGGAAGGCGGTTTGATACTTTGGGAATCGCTAGTACATCGAGTTGCACCTTGAGAGACACTGATTCAAAGGCGCATTGTGGAAGATCTCCGGAACCCATGGACCATAGTTCGACTCTATGATTCGACAACAATTGGGCAGTTATCAATAATTACGAAGTTCGGTGAAGACTCTCTTCTACACTATCTTGGTGATATGGGAAGTTTCATTAGATGGTTTTGTGAGCGGAAGAGTATCTCATCCATAACACCAAGAGATCTTGAAGGACAAGCTTACGAAATTGTCAAAGTCTTCCACTCGGATGCAAATCATCTTCAATATCGGATGGAAGAATGCCATAAGATCTTTGAATGACCAAGTCGGTGATCAAATCGATCGCTTCAATGTCAACAAATCTCTTCCTCTTAGTGGTGAACACGGTCGGTTGACCATTCGGCGTAATTCTTCTTCAATCACGACTTGGACTATATGTGTGCTCGCTCTGTGAAAGAAGACATGCTCTATCAATATCAAAGATGAAAGGCGCAACCTACTACGATCAAGGGCTTGAGCGGATGGTTCTCGATCAGTCGGGGCGATGAAGAGCAAAAGTATGATATTGCCGCTTCTTATGGTATTTCTCACTGGTGGTTCAAAAGAAGAAGTTCTACATCGAAAGACATGGTGGCGATAAAAGGCGCAATGATGTCGGATCAAAGCGCAAATCTTAAGTGTTGTTCGAGTAGAGATCTTCCTATCTATGGATATGAGTATTTGAAGAAGATAGTCCTTAAAAAGCGGACCTCAAAGAGTATACTATTGAAGAAAGCGACTTCAAACATCTTACGCCAAATGATTTGAAGATCTCTATCTCTTGAATCTTCAAGGACACCTTGAGCATTTACCGTCCATGAGAAAAGGCCCTCTGCATTGTCACTCTTTGGATCGGGGCTTAGTCATTCAAAACGAGTTGAGGACTTTCGACAGCATGAAAGCTACCAAACCGGGATCAACCTTACAAGTCCACAATGGAATGCTACGGGCATGAATTTCATCGCGAATACAAAGTCCTTGACACCCCTAGAGCCGTCATTTTCACCGCGGATATGGATCTCGTATGCTTATGCGTCTATGTGAACTCTACAAGTTTAGTGATGGTACTCTCAAATTGGTCGAAGAAGAACTTGACACGAGTGAAAGAGGCCAAAATTGATATGAAATCTTGGGTTAAAACTATTTTTGGATGATGATGGCGTGAAGAGGTGTGAACACTTCATTGCTGCTATCGAGACGAAGACTCAAGTCACGAAGGATCTTCATGACCTTGAAAGCTTTGTTGGTGGAAGGCTTCGTGATGGTCACTACAAACTTCTTGAGAGGACCGAATGAAGACATCTTCGGAGCGAGTTTATGTTGTGTTTTTTAATATGTGTATTTTGTGGTGTACTAAATGTGAACAAGCATAAAACATGTAATAGTGCTTGGATTTGTCTTGTGGTTTCCCCTTAAAAAGGAAACATCTGTGATGTCCACTTCGATCATATAAAACCGGACACATTTTCTCTACAAATATTTTGCCTCATACATATTTAAATCACTTGAGATCCAAAATCTCAAAGGATTTAAGATTTTGATCGGGGAGAAAATGTGATATAAATATGAAAGATGTTAAATGATAAGATGACCAATTTTTGTGTGCATACTTCTCTCTAATATGTGCTAAACAATTTTGAATCTCGAAGCATATATTAAGGGAGAATTCTCTTTGCAAATTCAAGTCATCGTGGTACACAACTTTAATATTTCTAAGGTACCTTGATTGTATGGCTTCTAATCCTTTGGTGATCATGTTTACTCTTCTTAAAGGGTTCTCTCACGTATGTGCAAAACACTCTTTTCAAATCTCGAGGCACATATTGAGGGAGCAAATTTATGGAAACCTCATCCTTCACGGAAATGCTTTATCTACTTGATTTGATCAAGGAAGTGATGGTGATATTTTTAGAAAATGGTAATCAAAAAGTAATTTCTTCCTCTTGCCTCCGTGTGCAAAGCGATTTGAAACATTTGATGCACATGTTGAGGGGAGCACTTATTCTAAAATTATCAAAAACAATTACGGTACAAAATGTTTTGATAATATATCACAAGTATTAGGATTGACTTTCAAATGGTTTTCAATTGGTTCCAATGGCGGATGAACAATACCAAATAGACCGACCAACTTTACTTTATGTGCGGTGATATAAGGATGATAAGGTTAGGTATTGGTTCCATGATCCGCCGAGCAGGAGGGATCTACCAGAGGACAATCCACTAGTTAGTGTAGAAGTCCTTAGGTATGATGATAAAAGGAGAAAAGTAAGATATGGGAAGAGTGTGGATGAGGCGAGCAAGTCTTGGAACATACCCAACAAGGTTCTTGCTATGAAGTCTCGGTAAGCATTGAAGGGTTGAAGAATTAAAAGAATTGAATGAGAAAAGGGTGAAAACAAATAGCCCTCCATTTATTCAACCTTAGGGCGAAACGGGTTCAATTCATATGCTATCGATGGTAACATCGGTATTGAAGACAAGGCGTCATGGACCCGGTGACGCTTGCACTTCATCTTTCCAAACCACTCAAGTTCCTCTTAAAAGGACTTGTTTCATTCTCACGGGAACCGACATTATCTATCGACTTTCTCTTAGAGATTGTTGATATTGAAGAAGAGACCCTCTCCTAGTCTCAACACGGGATCCAAATATGCACAAATTGAGTCTAGAGCCACGAGATCATCAATAAATCTCATTAGGACACTTTCAATGAAGACTCTCTGTTTCACACAATGTGGAAAGAGATTATATCTTGAGTCCCACGCATTATCCTTGTGGTATTGCGAACATCCGAGTGATGTGTTATCATATTCACAATGAAGATGGAAAGCCTTACAGGTCATCATCAAACAAGCTCTGGTAGGTGGCATGTGAGATTTATTATATAGATCAACCATGTGACAACCGACGAAACAATGGGGCGATTCAATCTCTTGAATCAATCTGGTTCGAGTTATGGATTGACGGATACCTTTGAAAACCGGTCGTTGTACTTAACAACTCTTTTCTTTAGCACATCGACCGTGTACTCATTTTTCAAATCAAAGGTATTTTATGATTGATAATTGATTTTCAATAAAACCTTCGTTGTATTGCAAAACAATTTCTATTGAGCAATACGATTGTTTTCAAATCTCTTTTCATCAATCGGTGGACTTAAAATTTCTTTGGTTCACTCACTCCGTGTTGTCTTCTTTGAGGCGTTCGGTTTGAGAACACTAGAAACATTGCGAAACCTTGTCAAGGAAATTCTTGAATTATACGATCACAGCGGTACTTGTCTTGATCAGCGAGGAACCGTGGGTCGTGTACCTCGATTCAACGAAGTGATCAAAGACACTTGCGTGCGATTTATTGCTAGCTTGTTGTATGCGGTGCGCCCGGCGTTTGCGGTGATCGAGAATGAAGCGGTCAATCCATAGCCGCATGCTCACTTAACACATTCAACTCAAAAGAAATCATGATTAGTGCATCAATGACTCGATATTTTCACTCCATGCTTACGCTTTCTTTGCGCCAATATCATGAATCAACTAAAGCTTCCATTACTCGATGAGAAGATATCATGATCCGAATGTGAGCATGTCGGTCCGTATGTCACAACATCACATAATACCAACACCACAATGGATGTCTCGAGATTTTTTTATTCTCGATGATCTCAAAAGTGGTTCATATTTACTATCACGTGGATCGAAATGGACCTCCAATTTAAAGTACAAATCTATCGAGACTTTGAAGTTGCACTACTTATGCACAAAGTTTGCGAAGTTGATGTTTGAAAGTCTACGAGCTCAAGAACCAAGTCAAGAATAGAATGTTAGGATTTGTAATGTAAAACATGGGGTGACCTCCTTGGGGAGATTGTTAGGAATTAGATAATTCCGGTATTGAAGAGTCGGTCACCCCAACTATTATCTAGCACAAGTTAGCTCGTAGACTTGTCATTAGTTACGTTTTATGTGGTTAATTAGTTAGTTAGTAGCGTAAAATAGTTTAGTGCAACACCGTGGAGGAAGGTCGGGTCTTTACCCGATCCTGTATCCACGATCCGGGGCCGTCGGGAGGTCGTTTAGTCGTAACCTATAAATACCCTCTACCTTGCAAGGTAGAGGTTGGATATTCTTTGGTAATCTAATATTCTACAAGTTTCTCTTACTAGAATATCCACTTCTCTCTCTAAAATCATCTATATGCTCATTGTGTTAAGGCTATGATATGTGAGTGAAATCCAATATAGTTAAACTACACTAAAATTGTAAGTACCTATTTTTAGTTATCTATACATAGAAGCTAAGACTACCCGTATCCATATGATATAAAGGTGAGTGAGTTTGTAGTGATTATCAAACTCACGAGTGAACACCCCTAAGGCCATCCACAACGGGCTTAGCTTGCACTGTTTAATGGGAAAAGTAAACCTATATGGCACCGTCGTGAACAGTCCCATGCCAACGTATATTTAAATGTCGTGCATCTCTGCACAACTGGTCAATGAACCTTCTTTTTCCCATTTTATTATTGAAAAATATATATGTATGTTATTATGGGACTGTGGTTTTTAGCACTTTTATTATTAATGAAGTTTAAAAGGGTTGTGAAAGTTTGGTACAGAGGTGTTCAATGCTAATGTGACATTGTATTGCACCCTTAAATATACTATGCATTGAAGATGCTCTAAGTCCAAACATAGTCACGCGCGAACACATCCAAATTAGACTTACAATGGTGAGCTTTTCACCACTCGGTTTTCGTGCCGCAGTTTTTATTAGAGCAAATGAAAAAAAAGTATTATCTTGACACCATTTCTTTCTTGTGGTGTGAACAAATTTTTTTCTTTTGTAGGTACTATACTTTCAAATTCATCCTCTTTAGGGTATTTTTGAAATTTTTGGACATTTTGCCCTCTTAGCTAATAGAAATTTTTTCTCCGGGGCAAAAATGTCATATAGACCTTAAAGAGGATGAATTTGAAAGTATAGACCCACAAAAGAAAAATTTGTACTACCCACAAAAGCAAATAATGCAAGTATGATATTTTTTTTTTTTATCATTTGCCTTTTTTTATTATTTATTTGGTTTGTGAGTATGTGTAAGGTATTTTGTGTATATTTGTATAAAGTATGTATTTAATTGAAAAGTGAATGTAGTGACTGGTGAGATTGATAAAGGTGAATGGTGAATGGTGAATGGTGAATGAGAGTGTTAGAGAGTGAGTGAAAAGTTGGAAAGAGAAAGCTGAGTAAGAGTGTGAGTGAAAAGTTAAAAAGAGAAAATTGGTGTGACGCTAAGAAGAAAGGTGAGTGAATATGTTTTCAAATGACGGATAAGGGTAGTCGAATGTCTTCATGTACTCTATCTCGCCTCACCATATTGACTGATTGTACCCATTGTGGTATAGTCATAAACCAATTGATATTTTGTACTCTTCAATTAATAAGGTTATAAAAAATTAAAAAGTGTACCATTGATGAAGATTTTAAGGTTACCCCAATAACAACCCGACTTCCATTTTTTTGTTACATTAGCTTTCGCTCTTATGCGATTTACAAGCGATCTTTTAAGCATAGTAAAATAACCTACACTACAAAAAACATACCCCACAAAAATATCTTTTTAATTAATTAAAAAACACATACACACGCAAACAATAATTCAATCGAGTGTGCTATTCGGTTGGCTCCTCAACCCACATGCATCTCGACCGAATGCAACCCACAACCCTACAATAAAGACAACCCAATGCAACCCTCACAACCCAATCGCTTGAGGGTCTAAACGAATATTGCAAAAATAATAATAATATAATAATAATAATAATAATAATAAGTAAATAAAAATTAATCACTTTATGGTGGCGTAGTGGTAAAGTTTGTAGTAACTATCGAGAGTTATTAAGTTTAATTTTGTTAGCCAGAACAATTTCTTGAGTAGTCGCGTCGATCTCTGTGAAAAAAGAAAGGTTTCCGATTTGAGTCTCTATGTTGGGCTCAAATGACTTAGTTAGCCATGGTCGAAAACATGGTTACAAGAAGAGCGAAAAAAAAAAAAAAAAAAAGTTAGTCGGCCAAAACATGAAACTTTGGTTACCAAAAATAAAAGCATTACACAAAATGAAATTATAAACCGATTTTTAGACAGTTCCAAAACGAAAACACAGACACGGTACAACACTTAAACAGAACCACGTGGTGCAAGCCATATATGGACCTAGTGAGTATGACATACACCGAATTATATTTTTGTTTAATAAAATAAAATCAGAATCTTGTGTTAGGCAATTATATTTTTTGTTAACAGCCGAATTTTCTTAATTAAATTGTCAGGCCTATTGTATTTTAAATAAATGTTAGTAGTTTTCATAAATGTTGGATACTGCTATAATTTTAGAGTGCCAAAATATTGACTATTACAAATAAGATATATTGCTACGACTATACTAGTGGAATTTGAACCAGACTTATATCACCTGATGTCGAACATAACTATAATTCAACTTTTGGTTTAATAAATATTTAAGTATTAAGCCGCGTGAAACAAGTGCTACTTTTAAACTTGAAAAATGCATCTACAAATTCGAAGCATCTTCACCAAAAAAATTTGATTGGAATTCAACGCAAGCTAGAATATTAAAATGAACTTGGATTTGTTCTTAGCCTTAATGAGGAATCAGATACCACCATGAGAAACCCAATTATAAATAATTGATATTTAATCTCTCGATCGTAAAATTAATGTTCTCAGACAAGAATCACAAACATCTTTACGAATAGTTTAAACTTTAAAGTTCAAACTCCTTCAAATGCATGTTTAATTTGAGGTGATCGAAGAAAAATGTCAAACGGTGATCGGCCACGAAGATGCCTTGAAAATTCACATTCTTTAGATAATTTAAACACAAAAACCATATATATTTACCTAATCACAAATTGCATGGAAAAAAATTGCAATTATTCATCATAATTTTTATTGTTACCATTTAAAAGTGTTTGATCGGTGAATTTTATAGATAAACATTTATTTTGAGAGTAGGTTTGGTGGTACCAGATCAAGGATTGCGATTCTGTGGCAGTTAAGCTAAGAGCATGAAACTCTTTTCTTACGTGGAGTGTCAAAGGAACTATCTTAGAAATTATGGGCCTCGGCGGCCTCGTTTCTTATCTACAGTATTACAAAGAGAACATAAATTCATACAATCCAACCACTTATAATCCAAATTTGTATGATTCTAAGATGCACCATTCCACATCGTCATCATATTCTAAGTCACCACGGCCGTCCCATGGATTTTTGATGCCCTGTTCCACTATTGCAAATTGGGCCCCTTAAATACGAATAGTCCATACTACTTCTATACGAATTAATTAAAATTGCTAAAGTCACAAAATGTATTTAAAAATAATAATAGCAAATTACGCTAACTAGTAGTTACATACGGTGTAACTTGTTTTTTAAATAATGTACTTCTCCTCACATTCTTATAATCAACATTATCCAATTATTCATTATCAATTGCTATTAATGCCAATTCATTAAGTCTCTTTTGTAATATTGTTTCCAATGAGAGTATTTGTACTTCACCCAAAACCTACTAACATCTATTTTCTATAAAATTAATCCTAATATATTTAAATCATCTAACTAGTAAATAAAACAAAAGCATAAAACAATTAAAGAAAAAAAGACCTAGAGATTGGTGAATAGTTCGTGGATGAGATTGTCCCAAAAACAATTGTGAATTGTTGATGTAGACGTTTCTTTGTTTTGAAATATAAGAAAGGAAAAGGACTTTTATTTATATAGACGAGGATTAGACAATACAAATTTTTGACAGACTTATGATATAACTTGGGCCACACAATTATACGAGTATATTATTATAATTTTTTTTGGTGCCCCTAAAAAGGTTGGGCCCTGTTCCATTGCACATTGTGCACACCCTGATATCCGGTCACCATCATCCGAGCCTATGATGCACGAGTCTAATGGTAGTGTACTGACTCCAAATATATCTATGATGCATTTCTACTATCTATAATGTATGATGGACTCTCTTCCTAATTAAATTTTTGAATTTTTATATAGACTTTTAAGTGCATACACATTCCATTGCTTAGTGTACATATTTATAATATACAAAAATATTACAATAATATTAGGAGTTACATTTTAGTCAACACATTAATTCAAGACTTAAATCTCACTATTAAATTTTAACATATCTAGCTTCATTATGAATATTATACATGAACAATTTTCGAATGAATTTGTATATTAAACCATTATTTTTCAAAGCAGACTTCACCCGTCATTGACTTAGTCGAAAACCATATCTCACGTAAAACATATAATAAAAAAATATTGGTCGTCAAAATTTTTAATTACATGATACTCACGGTGCATCGCACGGATATCCTGCAAACAAAACTAAAAGAGTGGTCAAACAACTTGACATTAAAAAAGGAATTTAAACACATTAAAATATAGGATAACTTGGCTATAATTTTTGTTGCCAATTGGCTACAATCCTTTATAAAAAATACACCAACAATAAATCTGGAACCCACACAAAAAAATCAGGACCCATAAAAAATATCAAAGACTCACATTATATAACACAAAATTGTAGCCAATTAGCTACAATAAATTGTAGTTAATATATTCCCTAAAATATATGTGTGAATTGTGATTATTAAATTGTTGAGGGATGACTTTGAAAAATAAATAAACATAAGCATGTAGTGTAACAGTTATCCTTGAGTAGGTGGCATATAAAGTATCCCACCCTTTCTTCCGACCAATATCATTCTCTCATTCATTTGATCTCTCACAATTTCTGGTACCACATATCTTACTGTCGTTTCTTCGTGGAAATTAAGGTTAGTACAATTTTTTTTACTTGTAACTTTGCTAGTATATGATTTCGATCGATTTTTTTTTAATAAGTAAACATGTTCCAAGCTTGATATCTAACTGCATGCACTGAAGTTTTAGTTTCTTAGATGCATTGAACCACGAATTATGGCTTTATTAAAAGGGACAGATGCAGGGTGGGTCTAGAGGATGGGACACCCATGGATTTTTTATGCGTAGTTTTAATTTTTGTAAAATGTTTGATTTTACTAAATGCACGCGGACCAAAGGGCTTGTGTCCCTTTGGTACACATGTTGTGTGAGAAGCTCCCCAACCAAATGGTTGTGTGTTCAACTGTTCATGTCCTGGACATCTGAGATAGATTTGTGGTTTAAATAACGTGATGTAGTTAAAATTGTCGTTCTAGAAAAAAAAAGAAAAAATAATGCATGCGGTCTTGGTTTAATTTTTCTTGAATGCACCTAGTCAATTTGAGTCCGGGTATTACTTAATTTAATTTGATCACATCCCTAACAAACCTTTTGTCAAGAAATGATGAAGTGAAAGTTTTATTTTTGATTAATTTATGGACTTGGTTATAATATAATTTTGACAAAATCCCAAATTGTGTAGTTGGTGGACCTTCATGAGATGTAAATTATTGTCTATTTTTAGATATTTGGTTATTTTTGTTTATTCAACTCACATGTATCTTGCATAGATGCAAAACAACTATTATAATGTTTATGTATCTTGCCATAAGTTACTAGTAGTTTTATGACTTTTAAGTCTCAACAAATGTGTTTAGTAGATAACTTTATGTAAATGGTATCATTGCAGAGGTGTTGGTAACTGCAAATTCGATAATGTCGTTCTTCAGGACATACCTTAACAGTCCTGTTGGACCTAAGACTACTCATTTCTGGGGTCCAGTTGCCAACTTCGGATTCGTTGCAGCGGTATGCTTGTCCACTATTTTATTTCACTGCTACTAAAGATTGGACTTGACCTTGAAAATAAGATTTTCGTTTGTTGAAAACTATTTTGGTGAAATGTGACAGGCGATGGCTGACATCAACAAACCTCCCGAGATGATATCTGGCAACATGACTGCAGTGATGTGTGTGTTTTCGGCTTTGTGCATGAGATTTGCTTGGGTGGTGCGGCCTCGCAACCATTTGCTTCTTGTATGTCATGCCTCAAATGAAACGGTTCAACTATTTCAGCTTTCACGCTGGGCAAAAGGTCAAGGGTAAGCTACCTTTTGAAACTGTTCTTCGATTCCCACGATTATTTTGCATACCACATTCAACTGGACAGAACGCTTACCTTTGTTTCCTTTTGAAAGGTACTTGCAGCTGAAAGAAGACAAGACACCCTCAACTTGACTTCACATTGTTTTCTTCTCCCTTCCCGGATTCTATACCGTTCAGGTTTAGTGTAAATCTAATGAATCTTGATATAATAATAGTTATTTTCATATCGGAGTATAGTTTATTTAACAGATCTAAGAAACAGTTATTAATCTGTATAGTTTATTTAACAAATCCAATGACCGTCACTTGGATTAATACTTTCAGACTTGCAGAACTTTGATTCTTAGAATCTTTAGTACTACTTAATAATCATCTCTGTATCCGGTTGATTAACTTCCTATGATCAATTATGTGTGATCTTTTCTATTGTTTGATGACCAGTGACACATAAAAAGTTTATTAGTCTTGGTAAGTTTTCAGTGACTAACCACACATGTACATCCTTTCTTATCGTCTTTCATACCAATTCTGTTATATGTAGCTTAAATGCCTCAGTGTAGTGGTATGGTAGCCTATGCTACAGGTTGGGTGCTGTCGAATATCGATGCCATTAAAAGATGTCTTCGGATAGCAGCTTGTATACAAATTAACATGTGTTGATATTTGGTACTTGATATACAAGTTAAATTTGTTAGTACCTTATTGATGCCATAGAAATGATGTCTTCGGTTCACCTTGTTGATGCATATAAGCTACTAGCTTATGGGGTTGTCATTTAATCTTTAGATCATCAGCCAGTCTTTGATGAACTTTAGCTTTTACCCTTGCTAATACGAATGCAAGGTTTAGATCACAACAAAGATTACTCAAAAAGCTCAACTTGATATAACCATAGCTTAAGAGTTGTCTTTAGAAAATTTTAAACTGAAGATTGGTTGGAGTTTTCCCTTTTGGGAAGAAGCTCTCCAAAGAAGAAGCTCTCCAAAAATAGGCGTATGCCAATTTATACAATAGCTCTCCAAAAATAGGCGTATGCCAATTTATACAATAAGCACACAGTATTCTTTAGTTAAAGGCGAAAGAATAGTTCGCTTTGTGCCCATTGCTTGGCTGCATGCCTTATAACATCTGCAGCTTGGTCTTTATATACAACCTTTCTCACTCTCAACTTCTACTACTCAAGCGATGTGGGATAAACACTTCTATACTTCCCTTTAGACCCACCCCTCATTTCCAGTCTTCTACTAATAATATACCTTCAAATTATTTCATTTCCAGTTTACAAATTTCACATATTGTCCCCTAATACTATCTTGAAATCCAAATTATAAAATATACAATATCCATGAAGTAACAGCCGTCTTAAATCTTAATCTAGTGTGTGTTTTTTTTCCAAGTCTAAATATAGTGTTATAGTATTGAATTCAAGTTGGAATCGGTCGACTAAAGTGACCTGTGATGGTTAGATCAAAGGTTAAACTATTATGATTGTATGCATGTTAGGTGAAATGTTACTGTTTCATATGTAAATTAAGCTCTTTTATGACAAAATAAGCAATAATTCTTTGAATAAAAATGCAACAAATATTTCCCAATCGATCAACGATAATCAAAAGATACTAGTGACGTTAGCAGTCTGAACCGTTTACTATCTAATGACACCAATACACCATTGTCTTATTAGACACTGGGTGAATTGGGAGTAATATGTGGTTAAAGCATTAATGATCACATGTGTAGAGCAGTTAGTGTGACTAATGGTAAGAAATTTATGTCCATAATTTAGATTCATGTTTGTTCTTTTGGGAATATTAAAGGATTATAATTATAGATTAAGTTACTAGTGTTGACCAAAGATGAATTAGTTGAGCAAGCAACATAGGAAGTCAAGAATATATGGTTGAGTTGACCTGGTTTATCTGAACCCGAAGACAAGACACCCTCAACTTGAATTCACATTGTTTTCTTCTTCCTTTCGGGATTCTATACCGTTCAGGTTTAGTGTAAATCTAAAGAATCTTGATATAATAATAGTTATTTTCATATTTGAGTATAGTTTATTTAACGGATCTAACAGTGTTGGAAAGCCGCGATCGGCGGGATTCTTTTAGAGCGTGAATTTGGGCGGTGAATAACGGAAAATTTGTTTGGACCGACTTTGCAAATACAATTTAAAACTTAGGAACTATTTTCGGCGGCTGAAGGACTTACTTTAAT
The DNA here is from genome assembly GCA_022545495.1 of Chrysanthemum lavandulifolium. Classification (NCBI taxonomy): domain Eukaryota; kingdom Viridiplantae; phylum Streptophyta; class Magnoliopsida; order Asterales; family Asteraceae; genus Chrysanthemum; species Chrysanthemum lavandulifolium. The sequence goes on from CM040244.1 coordinate 242,669,595, forward strand.
CTTGACAACTTAAAGCTTGGACTATTTTACCAAATTTCTACGAGATAGAGTACTAATTTCTAGGACTTACTTTGTAGTGACAACTTGGCCTTAGGGACTATTTTTGCCAAATTGCTAAAGATAGCAATTAATGCTCAGGACTTCTTTCTGAACGACAGCGAGCGCCGAAATTTATTTTTTAGGTTGGCAACGTTCGTTTAACGACATTCGTTTAATGAACCAGTTTGCAAAACTTGTTTTGTTTTGAGTTAGCAAACATTCGTTTAATCGACATCGCATTTAATGCACCCAGTTCTAAAACTTGTTTTGTTTGCAAAACTTGTCTGTTGAATAGTATATATATACAATATACAATAAATAGTTATTAATCTGTATTGTTTATTCAACAGATTAAATGACCGTCACTTGGATTAATGGTTTCAGACTTTTCAGTACTTTGACTTTGTGTCTTTAGTACTTAATTATCATCTTTGTATCCCGTTGTTCAACTTCTTGTGATCAATTCTGTGTGATCCTTTGTAATTTGTATAGTTGATGACATGTGACGCCATAAAAAGTTTATTAATCTTGGTATGTTTTCAGTGACGAACCACACATGTACATTGTTTCTTATCTTCTTTCATACCAATTCTGGTATATGTATCTTAATTGCCCAAGGGTACTTGTGGTATGGTAGCCTATGCTACAGGTTGGGTGCTGTCGAATGTCGATGCCATAGAAAGATGTCTTCGGAAAGCAATTTGTATACAAAATACATGTGTTATATTTGGGACTTAATGTACAAGTTAAATTTGTTAGTACCTTGTTGAGGCCATAGAAAGATGTCTTCAGAAAGCACCTTGTTGATGCTATAAGTTACTCGTTGTCATTTCATCTTTAGATCACTAGCTAACTCCATGCTTTTTCGCTTGATTATATACTTACACATGGTCGAGACTCAAGATCACAATACAATACAAGCTCAGCTTAATATAAGCATAAGGATAGCTTGATGTCTTAAAAAAATTTAACTTTAGATTGGTTGGAGTTCTTCCTTTTAAGAACTATCAAAAATAAGTATCGCCAATTTATACAACTAAAGACACGGTATTCTTTAGTAAAAGGCGAAAGAATAGTTCGCTTTGTGATCATTGCTTGGCTGCGTGCCTTACAATATCTGCAACTTGGTATTTATATACAACCTTTCTCACTCTCAACTTTTACTTCTCAAGCGATGTGGGATAAAGTGATAAACCCATCTTCTACTGCCTTTGAGACCCACCTCTCCTTTCCAGTTTTCTACTAGATACCTTCAATTTATTTCATTTCCAGTTTACGAATTTCAGTTTCTATTAAGACTTAACAACAATGAAATCATTTTCGACAAGTATCATGAAGCAGATATGTAAAAATTTATTCAAGTTTGAATGTGTGTTATCAGAATAATGAAATACGGAGTATATCTTTGAAGTAACTTTTTTTCAAGTTTAAATGTGTGTTATCAGTTATGAGTTCCACCCATTGGCTGAAATGTGTAAATGGTGAATTGATATCGAGTAAAAAGCTTCGGAACCAGTCGACAAAAGTGAGTTATCCCATTCAGGGTTGAACTATCGACCCTTAAGTGAATATACTCTGGGAGCAAGCTCATTTAGTGAGCAGACGTCATCAACGATAGCTGGAACTTATTTCATACTATCTTGTAACGGCTTTGACTTATTAAACGGCCGCATTAACTGCGGCTTAATGATCTTTAATTAATATTTAAGCATTGGTATATGTTAACGGACTAGTGTTCACAAAGTCGGTGCATAAGCTAATCCGCTAGATGCCTAGATATATAGATAGGTGGATAGACAGAGTTTGTTGCTTTCCCGAACTCTGCCTTAGCACTTTGGTCTTTGGTTTCTAACTTCATATATTTGATAACTTTGACCACGTTTGGGCCGAGCTTTAAGCACTTTTTTATTCACTATTTCTACTTCAGGTTGGGTAAAAGCCCATTTTTGTCCACGAAAACTGAAAGTCATGCTCAACAGAAGTGTTTATTACACATTTAATTAGCCTAAATACTCTTGTTTGACTACTAGTATTTTTATCACTCAAGTTTCAGTCAACGTATTTTGTAAACTTGTTGCTAATGATACTATTAGAGCACTAGGTATGATGACCTATAAAGTGGAAAAATTAAAAAGTTTGCAAAGCCACTCACCTAGTGTCATGTGTCCCTCACCCACTCCCTCTTTTTTTTTAGTATTTTCGGTTGGAGGGTGTTTTGGTCATTTGATCATTTTTTTTAGGGAAAATAACAAAAAAATGCATCAAACTTGACACCTATTGTGATTGTGTGTAGCCATTATTTTTTTTTTCGTTTAACACAAAACTTTTGAATTTTTGTCATTGTATGTACGATTTCCAACGTGTCACAACACGTGGACCGCCAACTCATCGAGGGTATTACACGTGGATCGCCAACTCATTTACCCACTATTACTTTTAGGGATAATAATAGAGCTGGCATAACAGATCCGACACGACGACACGACACGACACGAACCTCGTTAAGACACGAACTCATTAAGGTCGAACACGAACACGACACGATAACAAATCGTGTCATTTTTTCGAACACGAACACGATACGAAAATTAACGGGTAACACGACACGAACTCGTTAGGGACACATTAAACCACAAATCCATACCAGATCTGAGAGATCTCAGATCTGTTAAACCACAAATCCATACCAGACCTCAGATATGTTCGATCCTCACTGGTCTCAACAGTTAAAATCAAAAGAAAAGAGAAGAATGACCAGGACCACAACATATACCATTATACCAAACTACTCTCGACCTCAGATCTGTTTTTTCAGTCGTCATTGGTCCAACAACACATTACAAATCCATCATATCTATCCTAACTCACTTCCTCTCGTCTAACTTTTAACCACAACAACAATCCTATTCTTTTGATAATTTTCGATTGATTGAAAAGAAAAAAAAAAGGTAAAAACAAAACCTTAACAGTTTCATTCTGGCCCTATTTCGATTTAAACAAAAGAAAATTACTTGATCTCAGTTATTGTTCACTTTGTTACCAAAGTTAGAGACTTTCGAGTGTGAACAAAGTAACCATCATCGATCTATAGAAGGATTACATTCCTTTTTCTTTTCGAAAGTTTTAAAGAGCAAAAATCAAAACATTATAAGTTTGATTTTTTCTCTTGTCTTTCGTTAAGACCTATTCGAAAATCAATCTAATCAAACCCTACCTGTGACCTCGTTGTGATGAGATCTTGAAGCCATAAGATGTCCTGTTCTTGAAAGAATCTTGGCAAGAAAGAGTAGTAAGATTGATAAAGCCTGCGGTTGTTGAATATGTCTAATATGAGAAAATGAGAAAAGAGGAAAGTGTTTTAGGATTGGAAGGAGGCGCGGGGAATATGAGAAAAGAAAGAGGAAAGTGTTTTAGGGTTTATTTTTGAACATATATATATAACCTCTTAACAGGTCTCTTAACGTGTCTTAACAGTCCAGGACTGTTAAGACACGAACTTGTTAATTTTATTCGTGTCTTAACAGTGGGACTGTTAAGACCTGGCTATTAAGACCCGGCCACGAAACATGTTTAGGCGTGTCGTGTCGGTCGTGTTAATGCCAGTGCAGTGCAAATTGCCACTCTAAATAATAACAAAAAATGTATCGAACTTGACCACTTTTGTCATTGTAACACAAAACTTTTGAATTTTTGTTAATGTATGTATCCGGTCAATCTAAACTTGGCATCGTTAGTCCTTTATACTAACGACGTTAGCACATAACTTAAAATTTCGTTTCTTACGTTTTCATCCCTTTTATATGTTTTCATTTGTTTTCTTACGTTTCATCCGTTTTATATATTTTCGTCCATTTCTTACCTTTTGTATACGTTTCGTCCGGTTTTATACTTTTCGCCGATTTTCTTACGTTTTCATCTGCTTTTATATGATTTCATCGTGTAAAATCAAACAAAAAGCGTGTAAAAGCAGAGCGAATACATGTAAAATCAAATGAAAGCGTGTCAAAGCGGACGGCGTGTAAAATCGAGGCAAGCGTGTAAAACGGACTAAAACGTATAACGAACTAACGTTGCATTAATAAAATAAGCGGACGTGTGTAGCTATAAAAGCGGATGATGGCGTACAAAAATGGATGAAAGCATATAAAAGCGGATGAAACGCATAAAAGCGTAAAAAATTGGCGGCGTATGAAAGCGGACGGCGTATATAAAACATAAGAAAATGAGCGAAAATGTATAAAAGCGGATGAAAGCGTAAGAAAGCGAGCGAAAACATATACAAAGGGATGAAAGCGTAAGAAATTTTTTCAAGTTATGTGCTAACGGCCGTTAGTATAAAGGACTAACAATGCCATATTTAGATTATTTGGATACATACATTAACAAAATTCAAAGGTTTGTGTTCAATGACAAAAGTGGTAAAGTTCGATACATTTTTTGTTATTATCCCTAGAAAGTAATAGTGGGTAAATGAGTTGGCGATGCTGCGTGTAACACTCGATGAGTTGGCGGTCGCGTGTTGTGACACGTTAGAAATCGTACATCTGATGACAAAAATTCAAAAGTTTTGTGTTCTGATGAAAAAAAATAGTTATTCACACAATCACGATAGGTGTCGAGTTCGATCTGACTTTTTTGTATTTTCCGTTTTTAATTCCACCCTAAACTCAAACGTAAATAACTTTTAAACGAAAAACTTTTACAAAAAACCGATTTCACCATAATTTTTAAAATTTAATTCTCTTTAATTTGGTATGCATTTCGATATACGAATCGCAATTTATTTTTTCAACATTTTAAGTGGGTGATGATTTTCTTGAAATTTTTGGTATTTTCGGCTCTAACTTTATCTAGTTTAAAGGCCGAATTATGCAAAACTTAAAACATGAAAGTTGTAGTTTTTTGGCCATGCTTTACCCAGGATTTTGAATCACTCAAATCCGATATTATATGAGTGAGATATCGCATGTTAAAGATGACGTTTTAATCATATTTAATGCACACAAAGTATTTGATAAAATGCTTAAAATATATTTTTCTTATAAAAGTACATTTAAATGTACTAATTGGTGTACCACAATACATCTTTTGTTAGTTTTAGCTTTTTTAGCGATGAAAAACCAAGCGATGAACAATGTGATCATGGCGATGAACAAGATTAGCGATGAACAACACTGGCGATGAACAATACTTCAGCCGATTATTGTTCATCAGTTAATATTGTTCATCAGTTAGTGTTGTTCATTAGTGATAAATTGATGAACAATGTGATTATAACTGATGAACAACACTAACTGATGAACAATATTGTTCATCAGTTAATATTGTTCATTAGTTAGTGTTGTTCATCAGTGATAAACTGATGAACAATGTGATTATAACTGATGAACAACACTAACTGAGTATTGTTCATCATTTAGTGTTGTTCATCAGTGATCAACTGATGAACAATATGATTATAACTGATGAACATTTCAATGAACAAGATTAAATGATGAACAACACTAACTGATGAACAAGATTGTTCATCAGTTAGTATTGTTGTTCATCCGTTAGTGTTGTTCATCAGTTAATGTTGTTCATCAGTGACAAACTGATGAACAATAATAACTGATGAACAAAACGTACATTTTTTTTAAATAACGATTAAAAAAATCACTATTTGAATCTTACATTAATAAAATGATTAATAATGCGTTGTGGTACAAAAGTTAGAGCATTTAATGCCTTTATAACACAAAAAGTCTAAGCTTGACATTTCATCAAACACCTTGTGTGCAACAAATATGACTAAAACGCCATATTTAACGTGCGATATCTCACTCATTTCATATCGGATTTGAGTGATTCAAAAACCTATCTAAAGAGTGAACGGAAATCTATAAAATTCATGTTAAGTTTTTCACGATTCGGCATTTTCGAGGGTGAAAAATAGGGGCGAAAATGATCAAAAAATCAAGAAAATAAACACCCATTTGATATGTAAAAAAAAGTTTTATAATTTCTAACAAAATTTATACCAAATTAAAGAGGATTAAATTTTATAAACTATGGCGAAATCGGTTTTTTCTAAAAGTTTGTCATTTGTGAGTTATGTACATTTGAAGTTTGAGGGTGTAAAAGAAAAAATGGGACAATTTACTATAATACCCCTTTGACCAAAAATAATTAAAAAAAAAAGTTAACTAGATATAATCCAACGGTGGAGATCACTTTTTAGACTTTTCAAATTGATATACTTTTTAAAAGATCATGTACCATTAGAGCACTAGGTATGGTGACATAGGTTAAACCTTAACATCATGTCATGTCAGCGCCACATCAGCTTTAACATTTTACCTTAACTCAACAAAAAAAACTCCCCTTATCATAACATTCCCAAGTTAAACCTTAACTCACCAACAATTTACAAAAACAATCCCTCATTTAGGGGGCAGGAAAAAAAAATAATAAAAAAAATTAAAATTGCCTTTAAAGTGCGTGATCCTCTTAACATTGTGTTAAGGCTTGTCCTTTAACACCACACACGGTGTTGTTAACATGCCCTAACGCTCAAATGTTAAGGTTTAACATGGGTTGCATGTTACCACACCTTGTGTACTTACAATTTAACTGCGAGATCATCCGTGACGTACTTCAGGGTCATGAACTCCTATTAGCCCTAAGATTTCTAGGGTCCGGTATCCAAATTGGGATTCTTTATTACAATATATTTCCCTTAAATGAATCAGTTCAACTCTATCAACTTTCACGTTGGACAACAAGTCAAGTGTAAGCTACACTGATATGATGTAATTTCACAATAAAACGTTTTTACAATCGTCTTTAATCCTTACAATTCTTTTGCAAATTAGCACCATTAACTTGACTTCAGAATAGAGAACTTGACAACGGATAAGAGATTCATAGATTAACAACCTCATCAATGCCTTTGGCCATTTCTATTTGTTTGACGAATTTCTTTTTCTTTCAATCTTTCTACTCTTTAAATCCTTCCATCGGAAAGTATATGTTATTCATATTAGACCATTTTATGTTTTCGGTTTGTCATACAGTGTGAGGAGAAATGATGAAGTGATTGTGAGTCTCGTTTTTAGTAAATCTAAGGAGAAATGAGATGGGAGCGGGTCCCATCTAAGTTTTTCATTTTAATTATTACAACTGAATATCTAGGAGCTTTTACATGTTGTAGCTATCCACAAATATGAGATTGCCATGTAAGGAAATATTATGTAGGGTCTTGCATTCTTTTAATAAACTTGGAGGATACTGTAAAAGACACATGAAGAAATTCGTAATAACCATACAAGTATATAACCACAAAAACGTCATGAAGCCTCGAATGACATGAAAGCATTAGCGAACCGAAGTAGGAAGTTCTTCAATGTAATTTTCCGAGTCAAACAAATGAACCAAGAAATTATTAGTCGAAGCATTAGAAAAAAAAAGAAGTTTATGTTAATGTCCAGAGTGAATTTGACATTGATGACACACAATGAAGTGAAACCATAATAAATGAAGTGAAACCACAACAACGTGTTCCTTTAAGGTTTAGTCCTTTAATATTAGGTCTTCCAAAGAAAAGCAACTTCCTACAGATTCTGGAAGAGACTTCAGTTTATTATGCGACACAATTAGTAGCAACAATTGCATTTTCAGTAAAGGCACACACCACAAGCATACATGATCAATCAGAAGTTAAAATGAAGATCGCCTGATCCTTGTCATCTAATTATATTTTCATTAAGGTCTCACATTCTTTCTGATTTATTTTCGTATTATTCCTTAATCTACTAAACTAATTTTTTGGTGTGCTACTTCAAAAACCTAAAATTCATCCCCTAAATTAAAATTTGGGTTAATGGTCTGAAAAATACATCAACTTGCCACCTTTTACTATTGTGACAATAAACTCTTAATTTTCCTATTAAAACAAAAAAATTTCTTAATGACCCTTATTATAACCAAATTAGATATGTGGCACCCTTAATTCCTTTTTTGCCCGGTTAATTCAATCCTTCCCGTTTTACCAAATTGAGGGGGCTGTTTTGCCAAAATACCAAACTTATTACACAATATTATAAACCATGTTTTCCCCCAAAAACAAAAATCAGTATTACAAACCGATCATTAAACCCACCCCCCTCACAAACCCCAATCCACAAAATTGAATACACAGCTTTCCCCCTTTCAATTGTTTATGTTTGTGGTAACAATTCAGGTATGTAATTATATTTGAATGTGTTAATTGTGTTTTATTCCTAAATGTATAATATAGTAAGCAAGCCCTAATTTTAGTGTATGGTCTTTGTTTCAGAATGATAACCTCATACAGTTCAGCACATCTTAGTTATAAACTGAGATGGGTATTTCAACCATTCACCCCTTAAGTATGTTCATGGTATTGTCAGTCCAATGTCAATAAGAATGATGCCTTACATAGAGTTTGCCCAATATCTAGAAGAAAAAATTGAAACAGAGATTGAAGGGGTGTATTACAGAGTCCAAATCATGAGTTGGAGGATGGTTTAGTTAGAGTCACTAATGATAGTGAGTTAAATTGTATGTTTGATGTTGTTGTTGTATTTGGTGAGCTTGATGTTGCTTGTCATATTTTGATTCAAACTGATAACTTTCATATACAAGATTTGGCATGTGATACCTACTGGTGGAAATGTGTTTGAGGTGAGACAAGGGAGTGATGGATTCACTGTTGATGAAACAAAGAGGACTTGCAGTTGCAGGATGTGGCAACTTTCATGTATACCATGTGTTCACTCCACAAAGGTCATATTGTTTATGAATAGGTTACCTGAGGCTTATGTCCCAGAATGGTTTGGGACAGACATGTACTATGTAGCTTACAACAACTTGAACTTGAAACATGTTGGTGGTATGGATTTTTGGCCTGATCAGAGCATGTACTCAAATGTTTTACCACCAAAACCTAAAAAAATGCCTGGTAGGCCTAGAAAGAAGAGAATCAGATCTAAAGGTGAGGGTGGTAGTGGTACAAGAGTGTCTAAAGTAGGTGTTCCAATTCATTGTACAAATTGCTTGAAACCTGGACATAATAAAAAAGGTTGCAAAGAACCTAGTGTGGCAAAGACACCAAAACCAAAAGGAGTTCCGGATAGGCCTAGAAAAAAACAATGTTGTTGATGATGCAGAGGTTAGAGTGTCTAATGTTGGTGGAAGTAGGACTGAAGTAGGTGGTGGTTCAAATGAAGATGTTAGGACTGAAGTGGGTGGTGGGTCAAATGGAGATGTTAGGACTGAAGTGGGTGGTGGGTCAGATGGAGGTGGTAGGATTGAAGTGGGTGGTGGGTCAGATGGAGGTGGTAGGACTGAAGTGGGTGGTAAGTCAGATGGAGGTGATAGGACTGAAGTAGGTGGTGGGTCAAATGGAGGTGGTGGATCAAGCCAAGGTGGTAGGACTGAAGTGGGTGTTGGATCAAATGTAGGAGGCGAATCAAAAAGGAAAGTTGGGTCAAATGGAGGTGGTGGATCAAAAAGGAATGATGGGTCAAATGTAGGTGGTGGATCAAAAAGGAAAGTTGGGTCAAATGGAGGTGGTGGATCAAAAAGGAATGTTGGGTCAAAGAGGAAATATGGGTCAGCCTTGGAATTCCAACAAGGCATGGTAAGAGGAGGGGTTGTACTTCAGCATTTGCAAGATGGTTTGGTATTGATACTGGTTCAGGCTAAAATGAAGATCAAGTGCAGATGGAAGAACAGGTTCAAACAGAGATTGAATTAACTCAAATTGAAAGCCATACTCAACAAGAACAAGTTCAGTCTCAACAAGACCAAGTGCAGCCTCAACAAGAAAGAATCAGAAAACCAAGTGAAAGAATTATCCTAAAGAAGTTGGCAAAAAAAGGATGGACAGGGGGTACTCAAGACAATGCACTTGATATATAAGTGCAATTGCCATCTATGTTAGCTTTTGTATGTCATGTGATGGCACAGTTAACCATCTTTTGTATGTTAACAGTTTATGAATGACCATATCAAAATAGCCCATTTTGTACATCATAGAGGGCATAAGATGGTCATTATTAAACTACTTTAGTACCAACTAGATATGTATGATGTTAACAGTTTATGAAATATGTATTATGAAGTTTGTATTATATTTATGTTATTATTTTGCAAAGATGTGCAGTCAATGGTTAGTAAATGCATATGAACCATATTTTGCAGTTTTGACTTTTGTGCAGTCAATGCAGTAACACTTTTGTGTAGTCAATGCAATAACACTTTTGTGGAGTCAATGCAGTAACACTTTTGCAGTTTTGACTTTTGTGCAGTCAATGCAATAACCTACACAATGCAGTAACCAATAGAATGCAGTCAATGCAATATGAACTTTTTGTGCAGTAACCTACACAATGCAGTCAATGCATATCAATTTTTTGTGCAGTACCCTATACAATGTTTTGAGCAGTAACCTATACAATGTTGTCAATGCATTAAGCTACATAAGTTCAGTAAGGTAGATATATGCAACTTTTGCAGTCAATGCTGTCAAATGCATTATGAATTGTGCAAACTTTTGTCAATGCTTAAATATGCAGTCAATACTACCTGTACACTAAAATCTTGCTGAACAATTGATAACCTTCACATTCCACACCTCTATATAAAGGCATATAAACCATGCAAAACAATATCAAACATCTCCTCATCTAATCCTTCTTTTGCAAACATGAGTTCAGGAAAGAAACCAAACAAGGGATCCAACAAGAAACCAGGTAACCATACTTTATTGTCTCAATTTCTCTTATCTGTTAAACATACTTAAGGTTTATTTGTTTTTTTTTTCCAGAAATAATTTGCATTTCCAGTGATACAACAGATGACAAAACAAGTTCTGATTCATCATATCCACCTCCATGGTCAAAGTATTTTCTAAAGAAACAAGATTCAAGCTCTGACTCAGGCTATGAGGAACTACAGTTTTATCAACCAAAAGTGGGTTCAAGCTCACATTTTGTTGAAGCTATCCAAACTGAAGAGGATGATGAGGAGCCACTAACCTCCAAACAGATTGAAAAGCTTCAATTTAATGTTAGGGTTCAAGTTCTAGGATTTCCAAACAAAGTAACTTATGAAGAACTTGGTGTCAAACCCTTTGTTGCCAAAACTGCATGTGAAACTCCAAAAGAGAAGGGAAAGAAAAGGATGGTTTAGAACCACCTAAGCTTACTAATGGTTGCAGTTTACTTATGTATGTCTCTTAAGGGCCCTAAAATAATCCTATTATATCCCCTATTATGAATGATATGTTAACTGTTAAGGGTCTCCAAATTATGCTATGTTAACTGTTAAGGGTCTCCAAATCATGGTCTAACATTCATGTGTATGCAAATCATGTGACTAGAAAATTAACAACTTCAAACAAAACAACATATTACAACACAGATTAAACACAAAAGATAAGACTTTCATTACAAAAGACAACACCATTACATCCAGTCTATTACTTGGCAATTATCATACTTAATACAACACAAATTAAACACAAACATCCTATCATAATTTAAAACAACTTATCATACAATTGCAACTTGGACTTTGTAGCCTTCAACTCATCTTCCAACAATGACTTTTCCATAGCAAGACCCTCAACCATGTGTGCAGTATCCACATTGTTACTCATTTGTCTATGCCTTTCAAAGAATCCAAACACCAAGTCTTTGTAGTATTCAGTAGGAAGATCTTCATCAAGAAACTCATACACTTTACAATCTGGACATTTGACAAATCTCTTACTCAGATTCCTCCTTGTGGTTGAAGTTTGAACTTTTAATAGACGATTACAGTTACAAAAGTGTTGAATCTTACCACCAACTAACCTTGATTGTGCTGAAGAACATGAACTCATGGATTAGGGTTTATAGTTAATTGGAACGGATGGGGAATTGGAGGAAAAGGGTTTGGGGGGAAAACGGGGTTTATAATATTGTGTAATAAGTTTGGTATTTTGGCAAAACAGCCCCCTCAATTTGATAAAACGGGAAGGATTCAATTAACCGGGCAAAAAAGGGATTAAGGGTGCCACGTATCTAATTTGGTTATAATAAGGGTCATTAAGAAACTTTTTTGTTTTAATAGGAAAATTAAGAGTTTATTGTCACAATAGTAAAAAGTGGCAAGTTGATGTATTTTTCAACCATTAACCCTTAAAATTTTGCATCTCTTATGTACATTTCTCATCACACCATCTTTATATTACGAGTGTATACACTACAACAATCGGATGTATGGGTGAAAGTCACTAAACGACAAAATTGAATCGGCGTGGCACATGAATTCGCCGACTTGTTATGGAAAATTCAACAGATACTTTTCGCGGGGACATGTCCCCGGCAAAGTTGCGGATTTTGACCGGATAGTCAAAATTAACGCAATCTTTCTCAGGGACTAATCCCGAAAGTGTATTTTACGTTCACCAAACTTTGGCCAAAAGTCCAAAGCATGCTAATTATCTGTGGGAAAATTCCGCATAAACCTTTCTGGGGACATATCCCGAAAAGTTATTTTTAAAAAATACACTTTATTGCAACTATTAATACATAACTAAAACCCGATGCTTGGAAAACATAAATAACCCAATCGTCAATTCTCACAAAACACACGTAACAATACAATGGTCGATTATACGCGGAAAAGAGTGGTAATCGGTTTTATCGTCGATATATCTCTTTACTCGAGTTCTTGATACGTTTGGGTCAGAAATTTACGATGAATATGGTTCTTATAAGAACATAGACCCGTTGATGAATATGGTTCTTATAGTTGGTCGTTTAACATGATACGTATACCATAACACCTATAGTTGGTCGTTTAAAATGATACGTATACCATAGCACCTATACTCGGTCGTTTAACATGATACGTATACCATAGCACCTATAGTTGGTCGTTTAACATGATACGTATACCATAGCACCTATACTCGGTCGTTTAACATGATACGTATACCATAGCACCTATAGTTGGTCGTTTAACATGATACGTATACCATAGCACCTATAGTTGGTCATTTAACATGATACGTATACCATAGCACCTATAGTTGGTCGTTTAACATGATACGTATACCATAGCACCTATACTCGGTCGTTTAACATGATACGTATACCATAACACCTATAGTTGGTCTTTTAACATGATATGTATACCATAGCACCTATAGTTGGTCGTTTAACATGATACGTATACCATAGCACCTATAGTTGGTCGTTTAACATGATACATATACCATAGCACCTATTGTTGGTCGTTTAACATGATACGTATACCATAGCACCTATAGTTGGTCGTTTAACATGATACGTATACCATAGCACCTATACTCGGCCGTTGAAACAGATAGTTAAACAAAAAAATGGTTAAAAGTTACAGTGTACCAAACGTTTTGTGGTTTACTGAGTACAACATTTGATCGTATAACAGAGGGCATTCATGGCGTCCAAGGTAACAACAATGGTAGTTCACCAAGAAGCTAAAAAGAATGAACAATGGTAGTTCACAATTGATGTGTTATTAATTTTAGTTATTGACAATGATAATAAAGATTTTTTTCAATAAATATATTGATTAAAACACCTTTTGCCGGGGACATGTCCCCGGGAAAACTTTTCACGATTTTTTTATTTTCCCTCCCACCTTTTACTTTATCCCGCCATAACCTTCCCCGGGGACATATCCCCGTTAAAAGTCTTGCTAAAAGACAAACAACGTTTTCCCCGGGGACATGTCCCGGGAAAACTAATCGTGAAAATCACCTCAATTATTAACGATCGCTTTTCACAAGTGAGATAAAATAAACCCACCAAACACATTTCTTTCACTGACTGCATCTTCATCACCAAACACGTACCATAGCTGCTCAACTTGATTTCTATCTTGCACATTCAAGTTAAGTTCTTTATCTTCTTGATCTTCTTGATTTCTATCTTGTATTCATAGTTTTTGGTTGTGATTTTGATTCATAAGACTAAGGTTAGACATAATGTTTTCTTTCTTTGGACCATTTTGGAGAAATTTGTTTAGGTTTTATTGTTTCACATTGATTTACTCGTGTGTTTATTTATTTGAGATTGTTTTTAGTGTTCGGGTCATGATATATAACAAGTCGGTCTCCTCTTGTTTTAATCTTTAGCTTTGACAAGACATTTGGGAGAATACTTGTATGTGGTCGTGACTTTTTTTTTTTTTTTTTTTTTTTTGCTTTGGTATTATGCGTGGTCGTGATACTTGTATGAAAGTTTGTTAGTGTTTGATTATAGACGTTTAGTGATACTTGTATGAAAGTTTTGTTTAAGTTGGAGGCTTGGTTGATTAAATGGGTGAAAAGAGTACATGAGTGCTTGGTTGAAATTGATAATAAGATAGTAGTATGCTTTAACTCTTGTGACAATTGTGTTTTGTTAACATTAAGTATGAGTTTATTTTACGCGGTAAAAGTGAATTGGGTTATTTGATGTTAATAATCCAAGTTATGGTTGTTTATTGTTAGAAGATGTATAGCATTAACTATATTACTTTGTAATAACTTTTCGAGAAATTAGAAATAGATAACCCTTGTTGAAGATTAACCCTCGTTGTATAACTATATATATCCTAAAATGATTAAAAAAAGTGAAGCATCAATGAAACATAAAGCGTTCAAGAATATAGTTTTAATATGTGCTTTGCTTTTATACTTGTAGGAATATAGTGTCACCGTCGATCGAGTGCAAACCGCGACCACGGTAGAGACCAAAAGGTAAGATATGTCGTTGCGTATTTTAAATAGTTTAGGGTTTTAGGTAATGAGAACTATCCATGCATCGGGTATCAAAAAGACCCTTTAAACCATTATGATTGAATTGGTCATTTTAACAATTAGGGTAGGAGAGTAGGATGGTGGATTTTGGGACCTAAACCAAGATCTTGGCAAGGTGTTGGGGTCCACCCCCTTTCATGTGCAATAGCACTTTAACTAAGTTAATGAGATCATGTTTTCATCGCTTGTGATACAAAAGATTTGATCATGTTTGCTTAAGACTTTTGAACAATGTGTCTAGGGTTGAGGTTGGTGAAAACATGAGAATGGTGTTAGTGTGTCTAGTTAAAGTCTTTATTACACCATTTCGACAACATTTCATTCTTTCTTACAATGATCTTCCAAACTCACCAAATTCTCTTATATTATCAAACAACAAAAATGAAGTTAGCGGCGGTGACATGTGGCCTCCGATGGTTCTGGCGAGAGGTACACGGTTTCTTGGTCCACAAGATACAAGAAAGTGTACAACCCATTTCTTATTACGGTTTGTTATGGTTACACGATGATGATGGTTGAATCTTGAAGGGTAGAAAAGTGGTGCAAAGGGTTTAGCTTGGTTTGAGAGTGTTTTTATTGTGTGTTTTAGTGTGTGTTTTTGTGAGAAACTCCATGAGTTTGTGTGAGAGAGAGAGGTCGAGATGATAAGAAGAGATGAAATGGTGTGTAATGATAGAGATATAATGGTGGCGAGAGATATGAAAGGGTTTGTGAGGGTGCCTCATTAACTCCACTTCACCGCCATCACTATCATTACAAACCCTTTCATCTATCTTCTTATAATCTCGACCCCTCTCACACACACACATGGAGTTTCTCACCAAAACACACACTAAAACACACACACAATTATGAACTCTCAGGCGGGGCTAAACCATTTTGCACCACCTTTCTACCCTTCAAGATTCAACTCTCATCATCGGTAACCATAACAAACCGTGACAAGAAATGGGTCAGACACTTTCCCCGTATCTCATCGGACCAAGAAACCGTGTACCTCGCTCAAACCATCGGAGAAGCCACATGTCACCGCTAACTTCATTTTGTTGTTTGATAATATAGAGAGAATTTGGTGAGTTTTTGGAAGATCATTGTAAGAAAGAATGAAATGTTGTCGGGAAATGGTGTAATAACACTTTAACTAGACACACTAACATCATTCTCATGTTTTCACCAACCCTTAATACCCTAGACACACTGTTCAAAAAGTCGTAAGCAAACATGATCAAATCTTTTGTATCACAAGCAAAATAAACAACATGATCTCATTAACCTAGTTAAAGTGCTATTACACATGAAAGGGGGTGGACCCCCAACACCCTGTCAAGATATTGGTTTAGGTCCCAAAATCCACCATCCTACCCTCCTACCTTAATTGTTAAAATGACCAATTCAACCCTAATGGTTTAAAGGGTCTTTTGATACCGATGCTTGAATAGTTCTCATTACCTAAAACCCTAAACTATTTAAAATACGCAGTTAAGCTTTGGACAAACCCAAGAAGCGGAAGATATCGGAGTCAATGACAAAAACCTTTGGCGAACACGAGTTCGAGCCTTATGTGTTAGGATATGTTTGTAGAGAATAACATGGTTAGGATTCGCTAAATGGATTATACGTATAGTTTTGGACCACTTATGTATAGGTAGCTTATGTATAGTTTTGGACCATTGGCAATTTTGGAAACAAAT
This sequence comes from Chrysanthemum lavandulifolium, assembly GCA_022545495.1. Taxonomy (NCBI): domain Eukaryota; kingdom Viridiplantae; phylum Streptophyta; class Magnoliopsida; order Asterales; family Asteraceae; genus Chrysanthemum; species Chrysanthemum lavandulifolium. Next base: position 242,686,164 of record CM040244.1, read on the forward strand.
TTTATGTTATCGATTGTGTTGTAGCGAATTTGGACTATTTGGTTATATATGATATTATGTTTAGCGATTTTGTGTTGTTTAGCATAAAATAGGTTGAAAAGCAGTTGTTAAATTGTAGATTTTTCGGGAAAAATTAGGAAAAAATTTGAAATTACCCATTTTGCGGCAATTTTTTGCAAAATGGGTCAAAAGCTTTCATAGGGACATGTCCCGCGAAAGTGTCATAGGTATATTAATTTTTCATTTTCCCGGAGGACATGTCCCGGAGAAGGAGTTAAAGACAAACTTTAGTTACCCTTTTTCCCGGGACGATTACACGACAAAACAAAGTGCCACGTCGGACATGTTTGACGGTGACAATTTGTTCGGGACCCACATGTCCCCGTAAAGGTTGTGCGAGTCCCGGAAAAGTATCCCAGAAGGTATTGCTTGGGGGACTTTCGTGAGGACATGTCCCAGGAAACTAATTACAGGGACATGTCCCGAAGTTTCAAATTCGCTGCTGCGGATTGTTGTAGTGATACTTATTGGTAATTTTTTTAGTATACGAGAGTACTTCGCTTCTTTAAATAGAAAAAAGATAAATTGAAGTATATATTCATTGCCAGGACATGAACCTGGGACTCCTTTGTTAGGGGAGTTGTTATGAGACAAATTAGAGATGGTCAATTTCCTAGATTGAGAAATGAGATGATGATAAGGCCCTTTGAGCGGGCAATACTCCAAAAACAATAGAGAGAAACTAGACTTTAGAACACTTTCTTTTCTTCATTCATATCTCATTCCATAAACAATAGTACACTTAAATAGTAAAGGAAACAAGTGATGATATCCTAATACATAGTAACAAAAAGACAACGTGGGAACATGGCTACTGATAACTAAACATGCATGGAACAAGTGCTAATTGTGACTCCTAAATTAGTGCATGGTACTTCTAGTCTAACGTGCAACAGTTATTAACAAGATTGTGGTCTTTGGTCTCTTGTGTTGGAAATGTATATATTTACAAACATGTGAATGTCCGGATTCGAACTCGTGACCACGGGATTGCACACATTAGCGAATGAGAATTAAAGTTAATAATTAATGTTTATGTTTACGATTAATTATTGCACATTAAGTCCGGTTAACGATCGTTAAGTATTTGACGGAAAAATGACTAACGACCGTTAAATGAAAAGAGAAAGGACTAGAAATGGAAAACTTGGAAAAGTTATGGATTTCTTTGGGCTTTGCATAAGTGGCCGGCCATGGGGCTTTCCCAAGCCCTAAAATCATAACTTGTTCCCTAAGTTTACCTACTAGTATATAAAGAGGGTTAGGTTCTAGGGTTTCATACACTTGTGCATTGAATTAACCCTAGATCTCTCTCTCTCTCTCTAGTCTAATATTGGCCGAACACCCCAAGTAAGGAGTTTGGTTTCGTTTTCTTAAACGAGGACTTGTGTTAGATCTAGCAATCGCTTGATTCGTTTGGTTAATTCGTGTGTACAAGAACGTGGTTGTAAGACATTATTCTTACACAAATAAGTACTTATTTGTTTTGCTTTGCTCGAGGGTTGTTTTGCTTTGCTCGAGAGATTTGACATTCAGAAGAGGTGCGTTACGCATACTTTCGGTTAATTAATTTATTTGTTATGATCTTTAAGTCTTCATTGTGTACTCTTGATGTCTTTATGTTTTATTGTATTTTATATATCATAAACTCAACGGTGGCATCACGAGCCTTGTATAACAAGTAATTAATTCTTGAAACACATAATTAAAATAAACATGAATGTGTTATTATTTGTATGCTTAGATCTAGGGTTTGCAAAACCTAAACCCTAATTTTGAGGGGGCATTTTATTTGGTGCCCTAATTAGGGTTTGTAAACTATTGTTTTAATTGGATTAGAAACCCTAAGATGCATGCAACTTTATGTGTATATCGTAACTCGTTTAATTGCATTAATTGTTAAGTGTAATTTTATGTCCATGATAATTATCTCGCATGTTTTATCATGGATCCGCTTTTATTGTATGTCTTTCATGTTTAAGTGATATACACTAAATTCTTATAAATCTAAAATTGGGAAAACCTCAATCATTATTAATTTAATCAATTATGTGCTATGTGGTATATATTTAGTTTTGACTTACATAATCGATGAATCGATGCATGTGGTTCACCTTGTACATAGATGAAAGCGGGTGGAAGTCTTAATTAAATATATGCATATTAACAGATCTAGAATTGGTTATTAATAAGATTTATCAAAAGGTTTGCATGTGGCTATTTGCATGACTTATTTTTTTTGTTATGCATTCATTGTTTATTTGTTTATTTTCCAAATACTTGCTTGTTTGTTATGTGTAACAAGGGTATTTTACAAGAAAAATAAACCGACCTAAACAATGGTGAAACATGTATTTTAAGTTTAGTAATCGTAATCGTTTAATTGATTGATTTTTGCACAAAATAGTTAGAACGGCTCACCCATTAATGACAAAGCGTGTGATGGGTATAAGGAGGACCGCATTAAATTGTGGACGCCCTAAAGATGAGGGGCATGCTTTATACCGACCGATTCTCCGCTCGTTTGTGCGTCTTAATGGAGCTACCAAGTATTCCTATATGTGTGCATTAAATCTTAAGGCGAATTAGTTTTAATTCCATGCGCCACGGTGGTAATTATCCGAAACACTAAGTGTTTACACTTATGCAAAAGTGCGGTATAATGGATGATAATTAACACTAAATTCCTTGATTGGTGAACCCAATACCTCAATTAAAGTTTGATGATGAAAAGCTTAAACATTAAAACAAGATATAAATGTTTTAATAAAACCTATGTTACGAAGATGAATGCATGACATCTTTGTACATATTTGATTGACATCAAAATTATTACCCTTTAATTTAAGTTATATGCCATCCAACGAAACGGAAACACCTAAGATTACCTTTTATTTGCGTGAGATCGTGACTTAGATCGTAATCAAGGGTAAAATGTCCACGTGTCGTGAGCGGGCATGGACGATTTTGCGTTTCTTAAGTTGGACAACTTAATTGAGTTTTGTAGTGAGCCGACAACTCGAGGCATAAGATGGGATAAAACATGTTTACATGGCAATTGAAATTGGCTATATGTAAATCCCATAAATCTAGGAATTGCAATTGAAATTGGCAATTGAGCACAAGCTCTACCACTTTGTATAAGGTTCATTACTAGCGGATCAAGCGGCGTGATGAGATTATGACAATTTGGATCCTAGTTTCGATGAAAATTAAATGGTTATATGTTTATGAACCATGGGTGTTTAATTTTCTTGAAAAGGTTAATTATCGAAAATACTAAAATTGAATTTTGTAATTCTTTTGAATGTATAATTGCAACATTTAACCAGTAAGCGAAGTTTAGTCTTTGATCGATAAATTGTTCCATTCGCTTTCAAACAAATGTTTGATCGAGAATGATTTACCGAAAAGACAAAGCGAAGTCTCTTTTCCATGGGAGAAGCATGAGACTCAATCCTATTCCTTTTCATGAATGAGAAAGGTATAATAGGAACATTTGAATTGTCTAAATTCTAATGTAACTCATAGCAATGAATTGCATATCTTATTTTCCATAAAGATTTCAGTACCTTCATTTGGTGAATGAATCCTTTTGTAACAACATGAATGTTGGTTAACTGGAAAATATGTATGTGAGTTACTAAATTAGAAGCTAGACTAATTACCGCGAAAATTGGTAAAAGGCAAACTAGCATATTTTATCTAGTTGTTTTGCTTTAACCTTTAAAGGTGCTACATACCAGTATAGGGATGGTAGACCTGTTAAGGAAGAAATTGCATACCCAATTTTTCAAGTTAATAGCATTGATGGATAACCCATCATTCACAGAGTAGAATACACCTTTTAGTACCTTAGCAATGATTACCTATGGTTCTTCAAAGGTGTAGGAAAGTAAAAAGCAAGCAAGTTGTTTTCACTTGGTTATGCAACACTTACAATGTTGTCGATTCGATTGGGAGCATTTGGGTTGCATTCTTGAATAAGTTGTTTTATTGATTTCTAATTCAGTGGGAGCTACAAGCCTTATTTCCTGTGTAGTAATCCAGATTATCTTCAAAGATAATTACTTTCCAATTGTAGGAACTTATGTTTTTAAGGAGAGTCATGTGCGTTTCCTTACAAATCACTATAGTCCTATATCTACTAGTTATATCTATGACACAAATCATATTAATCAAATAAACGAACGTGTATCGTGTTGTTTATATGCTACATGATGTTGTTCCATGCACAAATGGGAGAAATCTTTATTGTGTGCAAGGTACAACACATATTAATATGATTTAAATGGATTCTCTTGACTGTAAAGTAAGAGAATAACGTTCTAATAGGACGTATACATTTAAATATGTATGATTGCCCTATTAAGAACATGTGCCAAGATGATAACAAAGACTACTTTATTTTAAATATTTATGTCATTCAATATTTAAGAAACACTTGTAGTTACAATTTATGTTGCGTGAGAACGTGAACTAGATTGTAGCCAAGGTAAAATACCCACGTGTCGTGAGCGAGCATGGATGATTTTGCGGTTTCTTCGTTGAACTTTTCATGGAATGCCATAATAAAATGAAGTAATCTAATACTACTTTGAATTTAAGTATTAGTTGAATGACTTAAATATATGTAGTAAATATTAACTTGAAATATTAATTAAAACACGAGGTGGTGTTCATAATTACTTTAATTATAAATGTTTATGATTTTGGAAAGTCACAAACATGAAGTATTTTAAAACAAGACTTATAATATAAAGTAAGACGTTAACTTGCTATGTTTTAAGACATATGCATGAAGTCAATGAGTTGATCAATGACTAATAACGTATAGTGGGATTATAACTGGTATGTCTTTTGACTTGGTCAAGAATACTTGTGTTATAATGCATGCAATTGACTTGGTAATTCTATTGTACCATTAAGTTTTACTTTGTTGGTAAATAGGATAAGCCAAAGAGTAAATGGTTATCTTAAATATTGTTAGATTATCTTACAAATATTAATTCTAATGAAATACCATAGTTTTATGGTATGTTCAGTTAGAAGAGTCAAAATCTATTGGCATGTTTGATTCAAGATAACTATAGTTTCTTCCAAAAGTTATCAAGGTTAGTAGATTGAGTATAGATTGAATATACTCAATAAGACTCCAACCTAGAAGATTGATAAGACACCATTTGTTTATGGAATGTGATGAATCACATTAAGTCTTATAAATGAAGTTCGAATTTGTTAAACTACTTATAGAGTGAGTTGTAACAAACTAATGTTAAGGCTGTCAATGTTTTTGTAATATCCCAAAGAGAACAATGTATTGTTGCTCTACTTGCTAAACTATTTAAAGGTAATCTTTAAATTTTTAAAAGGCAAGTGGGAGTTTTATTTAGATCTTGAAAGATTGAATTACAAAATACATAATCTTCTAAAATGCACTAGCAAATATCATGATGAGGCTAAACATGTATATGATAGATCTCAATATGATGGAATTGTCATTCATAGATCCGCAAGGATATCTCAAATATTTAATATGCTGAGGAATATGAGTTACATGATCATGGTAAGCCTGTTAATCATAATGATGAATTTACCAAATGTTGAATTGTGGTAAATCAATCATACTATGAATGTAGAGATGTTGTCAATAAAGATAATCAACTTTAGATACTTGGTTTATCTTAATGAAGATGATTTTCTTCAAAGGATGAAAACCCTAGTGGTTTAAATTTTTGTGTAGAAATCATATGGACAATATTGTACACATATTTAATGCATGTCTAGTGACAATAATATTAATCATACTTAAGCAATTAACTATGATTAAATATTCTTTCCTAGATACATTAAATAGAAGTATAAAGATTATAATTGTCATACTTAGTTTCATTGATATGAAATTTTGACAATGAATATCAAAACTCTTTGTTTTGGAATTACTTTTGAGGACGATAAGTAATGCAAAGGAGTTTTATGAATTAAAATAATCTTTGAATATGTACAAGCGCAAGAATCCATGAATGGATATATGCATGCATCTAGGAGATGATTCTTATGTTTAAAATTAAATCCATGTTTGATTTAATAGTTAAAATAAGATTGCTCATAAATATTCACGAAAGCTAGTGGGAGTATTATTTTCTTAAATCTTATATGTTGTATGGCAACTACATTCCACTTAAATTAAGTTTTGTTGGGAATGAAACTTCATTTGTAAGATTTGGAAATAAGACATACAACCTTGGAATATATGTTTATTATTATAAACATATCGGTAAATAAATGAGTCTATTAGAACATGATGAGTACATATCTTTGACAAGATAGTATATGAATGAGATCTTAAAGTCTAAACTTGAAGATTCATCATGAACATCATGTTGTGTATAAGGTTGTTGTATCATGCTTGATTACAACATGATTTAACAACATTGTAATATTTATGTTTGGATTTAGAATTGCATTCCACAAATTGTTGTAATTGTCATAGTCAACAAACTTGAGGTTTGGATGACACCAAACAAATAAATATTCAAAGTTTACGGATGTTTAAAGAGCATATTGTTGTACACAATGATGCTGGTATGATTGAGATGACACTCAATTCTAGTCATGGTATCCTTGATGATGACCATGTTGACTAGTTATGCTCAACTAAGAGCATAGTTGCATTATACATTAAAGAATAAAGAATACTTTAAAAACTTTAAAGTTTTGAAAGATGATTGTCATAAAAGGGTGGTTCAGGTTATCACGCACCTTATGGAATGATATGACAATATCAAGATATGTGTAAACATATACAAGAAATTCACTTATTGAATTCTTGAAATAAGTATTCTCATAATTCCTATAGATCAAAGTTAATTGAAATTATGCCTTGTCAACAAGTATGATTCTCATGACTTGTGGCAAAATTCATTAACTAGTATTATCATCGTTGATCTATTTAGTATTTGGATAAAGGATGTTAAACAATTATTATTTATAATGAATTAAAGTATGGTATCGTTTGATTTCATTTATAATATTGTATCCTATATTTGCATGTTTAAATCCTTGAATAACTTAAGTTATTCTAAATAGTCCGTTGTCAATCAATAACATGGGAATGATATTGAATTAAGACAAATCGAGTATTAATTAGAATATACTTGAAAGTATATTGATGCGTAGCATGACTAATTCGAGATGATATTCAATGAATTGAATATAGGACTTATCCCACCCACATGATGATACTTTATGGATCTTTGTCATTAAGTATATCATGGATATTTATCCTCGACTTGAGATATAAGAGATATGTCATGGATGTAGTGCATTTTGTGAAGCAATCTAACGCTACACGAATCGGTAGTTATAAGGGTTGTTTTCGAAGTGTTGCGAAATTTATGAATCTCGCTTGTAGTCAAAATGAGATTTGTTTCCTTTAAATTTATTTTGAAGTATAATACTCTTGGGCCTCGTAGGATTGTTAAGATGTTTGTATAAGCCATACCCAAGGTCTTACGGAATATGTTCGGAAGAATTGGTAATCTTAATCAATCATATAAAGCGAGAAACATAATAGTTAATTAAGAAATGAGTGAGATCCATATTCTTATTAACATGGTATTAGAAACAAAGGATGAATATGATGATGAATCATCAAACTTGGTTTTCTCCAGAAAACCATACACGAGTTGTCTAGGGGCATTGGCGTGTTGCTGAGACGCTAACCAATGTCATTTCACGTTTGTAAACATATCCAGTGGGAGTGTTGGAAATGTATATATTTACAAACATGTGAATGTGGGATTCGAACTCGTGACCACGGGATGCACACATTAGCGAATGAGAATTAAAGTTAATAATTAATGTTTATGTTTACGATTAATTATTGCACATTAAGTCGGTTAACGATCGTTAAGTATTTGACGGAAAAATGACTAACAATAGTTAAATGAAAAGAGAAAGGACTAGAAATGGAAAACTTGGAAAAGTTATGGATTTCTTTGGGCTTTGCATAAGTGGCCGGCCATGGGGCTTTCCCAAGCCCTAAAATCATAACTTGTTCACTAAGTTTACCTCTTAGTATATAAAGAGGTTGGGTTACAGGGTTTCATACAACATGCGTTGAATTAACCCTGATCTCTCTCTCTCTCTAGTCTAATATTGACCGAACACCCCAAGTAAGGAGTTTGGTTTCGTTTTCTTAAGCGAGGACTTGTGTTAGATCAAGAATCGCTTGATTCGTTTGGTTAATCGTGTGTGAAAGAGCGTGGTTGTGAGACATTATTCTTACACAATAAGTCTTCTTTGTTTGCTTTGCTCGAGGGTTGTTTTGCTTTGCTCGAGGATTTGACATTCGAGAGATGCGTTACGCATCTTTCGGTTAATTAATTTATTTGTTATAGTGCTTTAAGTCTTGTTGTGTCTCTTGATGTCTTTATGTTTTATTGTATTTTATATATCATAAACTCAACATCTTGCACGTATCAGGAGTCGAAACATCAATTGCTCGAGTGATTGAGCTACAACGGATTTCATATACTTTGAAATTTTCACGGTTTGTATACGAGTGTATACTTATTTAATACTTATTTATCATAAGTTTTTGTATACGAGTGTATACTTCTTTTTCATTGGTTGTATACGAGTGTATACATTTTGTTTTACAGTGTTTGTACACGAGAGTATACTTTTCGGTCTTCATTATGTATACGAGTGTGTGTACTTATCAGTAATATTTTTAGTATACGATAGTATACTTGGCTTGTTTAAATAAAAAAAAAAAAGATAAATTAAAGTATATATCCGCTGCGAGGACATGAAACTCAGACCGAAATATCAGGAAAATTGACCCACGGTATCAAAAAAGATGTAAGGTGAAGCAAGGATAATAGATTAGTCGATTACAAATATTTGAATTGATAAATGAAGACAAAGTACTAATATAATAATGTGTTACCCAGATGAAAAAGTTGTGGGAAACGGTGTACACTTTTTATTAAAATAATAAATCAGATTAGAATTATAAAATAACAGAATGTAAAAACAGTAAATAACTATAATAATAAGTAAAGCGAAAGCGATAATGCACGAGGTCAGATTGAATACGATTCCTTAAAAGCAGTTAGTGTAAATTCATTTAGAAGTCTGACGCATTGGTGACAATGGGACGACTCAAAATTCACCAGAAGGTCCGATCGAAGAAGGCTGGAACAATTCATGATTTGATATCTTTTATTTATATAACCGATTCGTATAACTTGTTCCGAAAGTTTAAATCGGTTCTAAAATAAGCAATTACAAAATCTGACAAAAAGATTAAGACGCATGCGAGGTTTCGGGCTGCGTTCGTGTCCGCGTGAGTTCGTAAGTTTCAACCCATTTGGCCCGTAAATCTGCACTGCGGCGTAAGTGTTCGAGTAAAACCAACAAATCAATTTGAAGGTTCATATCAAGATTTCTATATAAACAAGGTTTTACTTGTTTTGGGCGATGTGGGATCTCACTTTTCCATATTTGTGTTTCACGCTCACTTTGAGACACGATATCTCATTCATATTAACTCCATTTTGGACATACTTTGGCTCGTTTCATGTTCTCTCGTCGAGGAGAGAATAAAGCTATCAAGAAATATAAATATATATAATATATACATATATTAAATAGTGTCCAAACTTTGCAAAAACTCATTTTGCAAAACTACTTTTCAACAAAAGTAAACACAACCTGATCGCAATAAAACATAAAAATTAATGATAAGTTTGAGATAAATAAAACAAGGAAGATCAAGAAAGCTCTTTGCGACACGGAGCTTGTAACCGAAAATGAGCTTATGATCAAAAAAGAGTTGAATAAGAAACACTTATATCGAAAGGTCTTTGCATATCAATGTAATTGATTGAATGAAACTTAAAAGGTTTAAATTGTCAGCCCTATTGTATTTTAAATGTTAGTTCTCAACAAATGTTTGGTACTACTATAATTTTATTGTGCCAAAAATATTGGCTTTTACAAATAGGATATATTCTTACGACTTTACTAGTGGAGTTTGAACTAGACTTAGCTCACCTGATGTCGAACATAACTATGATTCAACTTTTGGTTTAATAATATATAAGTATTAAGCCGCGTGAAACAAGAGCTACTTGTAAACTTATAAAAAACATCTGCAAATTCGAAGCATCTTCACCAAAAAAATTTGATTGGAATTCAACGCAAGCTAGAATATTAAAATGAACTTGGATTTGTTCTTAGCCTTAATGAGTAAGTAGCATATAAGTATCCCACCTTTTCTTCTGAGTTCCGACCAATATCATTCTATTTCTCTCATTCATTTGATCTCAGGCAACGCTCACAGTTTCTGGTACGACATATCCAACTGTCGTTTCTTCGTACAAATTATTTACTCGTAACTTGCTAGTATATGATTACGATCGATATTTTTTATAATTAACCGTGTTCCAAGCTTGATATATAACTGCATGCACTGAATTTTTAGTTTCTTAGATGCATTGAACCACAAATATTAGCTTATTATCAGGGACAGAACCAGAGTGCGTTAGAGGGTCACTCGACACCCATTGATTTTTGCAGTGTAGTTTTACTTTTTGTGAAATGTTCGACTTTTTCTAAATGCACCTGTTACAAAAACAAATTATAATACTAGTCTTGTTTAAAGTTTTCTTGAATGCACCTCGTCAATTTGAGTCATGCGTGCATATTTGGTACTCCATATATATTACTAAATTTAATTTGATCACATCTCTAACAAACTTATATCAAGAAATGATGAAGTGAAAGTTTTAGTTTTGACTAATTTGTGGACTTGGTTATAATTCAACTTTTACAAAATCCAAAATTGTGTAGTTGGACTTTACATGAGATGTAAATTATTGTCAATTTTTAGAAATGTGATTATTATGGTTTATTCAACTCACATGTATCTTGTATAGATGCAATATAACTATTAGTATAATGTTTATTTATCTTGCTATCTATTAATAGTAGTTTTATGACTTTTTAAGTCTCAACAAATGTGTTTAGTAGATAACTTTATGTAAATGGTATCATTGCAGAGGTGTTGGTAACTGCAAAATCGATAATGTCGTTCTTCAGGACATACCTTAACAGTCCTGTTGGACCTAAGACTACTCATTTCTGGGGTCCGGTTGCCAACTTCGGATTCGTTGCAGCGGTATGCCAGTCCACTATACCATTTCACTACTACTAATTTACTAAAGATTGGAATTGACCTTAAAAATAAGATTTTTCGTTAAAAACTATGATCGGTGAAATGTGACAGGCGATGGCTGACATCAACAAACCTCCAGAGATGATATCTGGCAACATGACTGCAGCGATGTGTGTGTTTTCAGCTATGTGCATGAGATTTGCGTGGGTGGTGCGGCCTCGCAACCATTTGCTTCTTGTATGTCATGCCTCAAATGAAACGGTTCAACTATATCAGCTTTCACGCTGGGCAAAAGGTCAAGGGTAAGCTACCTTTTGAAACTGTCTATATTTTGCCTACCACATTCATATGCGTTCTACCTTTTGAAGTGGCCTTCGATTATGGCAAAACGCTTACCTTTGTTTCCTTCTGAAAGGTACTTGCAGCTGAAAGAAGACAAGACACCCTCAACTTGACATCGCATTGTTTTCTTCTCCCTTTCCTGATTCTATACCGTTCAGGTTTACTGTAAATCTAAAGAATGTTGACTTACATATATAATAATAGATATTTTCATATCTGAGTAAAGTTTATTTAACAGATCTAAAAAATAGTTATTTATCTGTATAGTTTATTTAACAGATTAAATGACTGTCATTTGGATTAATGGTTTCAGACTTTTCAGTACTTTGACCTTTTGAATATTTAGTACTTATTGTCATCTCTGTATCCTGTTGATCAACTTCCTGTGATCAATTCCGTGTGATCCTTTCGCATTCTGTCAGGACCTTGTCGAATGTCGATGCCATAGAAAGATGTCTTCGGAAAGCAAGTTGTATACAAATTACATGTGTTGATATTTGGTACTTAATATACAAGTCAACTTTTTAGTACCTTGTTTATGCCATAGAAGTCTTCGGAAAGCACCTTGTTGATGCATTTCAGCTACTCAGTTATGCAGTTGCCATTTAAATTTTTAGATCATTAGCCATATTAGTGCATTTAGCTTTTACGCCTAAGTATACATATACATGGTCAAGATTACATATACATGATTTACCGTAGAAAACTTTGAACTGAAAACTGGTTGGAGTTCTTCCTTTTGGGAAGAAGCTCTCCAAAAATAGGAGTATGCCAATTTATACAACGAGCACACGGTATTCTTTAGTAAAAGGCGAAAGAATAGTTCGCTTTGTGCTCATTGCTTGGCTGCGTGCCTTTCATCATATGCAGCTTGATCATTATATACAACCTTTCTCACACTCAACTTTCACTGCTCAAGCGATCTGGGATAAACACAACTTCCATACTTGCCTTGAGACCCACCCCTCATTTCCCGTCTTCTACAGTTCTACTAATATACCTTCAAATTATTTCATTTCCAATTTACGAATTTCACATATGTCCCCTAATACTATCTTGAAATCCAAATTATAAAATATACAGTATCCGTGAAGTAATGGTCGTTTAAATCTTAATCTAGTGTTTTTTTTTCCCAAGTCTCAATATAGTGTTATAGTATTGAATTCAAGTTGAAACCGGTCGACGAAAGTGACCTGTGATGGACTGATGGTTAGATCAAATGTTAAACTATTATCATTGTATGCATGTTAGGTGAAATGTTACTGTTTGATATGTAAAATAAGCACTTTTTTTTTGACAAAATAAGCAATGATTATTTGACAGAATAATGCAATAAATATTTCCCAAGCGATCAACGATAATCAAGAGATACTGATGAGTGATGACGTTAATAGTCGGAACGCTGTTTAATATCTAATGACACCAACACACCATTGTCTAGACACAATAGGGAAATTGGGAGTGATAGGTGGTTGAAGCATTAATCATAGATAACAAGCGAATCAAAATCTCATATACTTAATCTTGATTACTAGTGTGAAAAAAAGAAAAACCGATAAGAGTAGAGTCAAAGAGGGCTTATGAGTTACGTGAAATCGAGTCATTTTTTATTTTTAGTCAGTTTCAATGAGACTACTAACAAGAAGCTTTGTGATACAACCTTGATAATGATATACAAAAGGCATGTTGCTCCGCGTGTTTTGTTCTATCACTTGGGGGAATTGTTCTCATAGGATCGACTCTCGGGCATCAATAATTGTTCACCAAGAGAGTGCTTTAAAGGTCCATTTTCCATGAGAAACCACAAACATATATGATTACATCTTTCTTGTTCTGCTTTATGTACCAATTCTGTGAATATTTTGATGCTTAAATAGTTAAATGTCTCATTGTAGTATTCTTATGGTAGATGATGGTATGATTCTTATTGTATTACTGGACCCTATTGATAACAGATGTCTCAGGGAAAGTACTAATACAAAAGCTAAATTTGTTTAGTATAAGCCTTTCAGTTTATGTCAAGGTACACAGTTTACACAACAGATACAAGTTTATCTTTTCACCTTTGTTAGATTTCGAAAATTAACCTTATGATAAAAATATCAAAATATCATAATATTAAAAGTCAAAATAGTTGACACAGCCCATTGGGTCAAGTCCTATAAACATGGTAAATAAGCTTTGTGCTAATTGCTTGGTTTTGTGCTTTTAAGCCAATGCAGCTTGGTCAATATATACGACCTTCCTCACTCTCAACTTTCACTACTCAAGTGATGTGGGATAAACCCAACCCCTCATTTCCAGTTTTTAACAAACAAGTTTCATGTTCTTATATTTTCATTTTTCAAAACAGTAACATGAACATCAATATACTATCAAAGGAAAGTGATTGTTTGCACTAAGGTTTACGGTTTACCACTAGTCTTGTATTCATTGTACCAAAATCATTTTTTCACTAAGATAATACTGTAATTTAGTTTGGAGATCAACATTGTTTTGAGATACAATGGAAAATGATTATTGTCATAAGTTTTATAAGATATTGATCATTAGTTAGATGTTATCAAGTATTATTTTGGCACATATGTAAACACATTTTTGAGCAACAACTAAGGATTGGTCAGTTGAGAGGACGTCCATCGTTATTAGTCAGTTTGCGCGTTTAAATTACAGAAAAAGTCTTATCCAAGAGCTTAATGAATAACAATTAGATGGCCACTCAGAATAGTTCGGTCAAATTATAATATGAGAAAAAAGATCTTCAAAGTTTAAAGTAAGGGTCATGTTAATATTTTCATATTTGGTTATATAAATTAGATGTTATGAGGTTTACTCATTGACTGAAATGCATAAAACTTGTTCTGTTGTAGAATGGGGCATATGAACTAGTCGAAGAAAATGACGATAAATGATGGTTATACATAAAGTTAAAAACATATCATCATATTGTGCGTTATGTGAATGTTGTTTTTCATGTATGTAAAATAAGCTGTTGTCGTGTTCGAAAAACCTGAGAGTACTAATTTGTTTAATTTTTCAGAGGATATAACAGCCCAGTTATCCAAACATTGTCTCTTGCATTGTGTTTTGATACCGCATAAGCTAACACACTAGATACATTAATAAGCAATTGTTTAGACAGGCTTTCAAAATACACCGTAAATGGGCTGAGCTCCATTAAGCATTTATCTATCTATTTTTCTACTTCCGGTCGGGTCAAAGTCCATTATTGTCACCAACAACCGAAATTCAAGCATAACACAAGTGTTACTAAATAAACATCTAATGATTACCAAACATACTCTTATATATAGATATGACTTTACTACAACCTACCGTTTGGATGCAGTTTTGTGTGTCTATTCAACTTTATTCTTGAGGTTTGCATGGATGGTGAAACCTCACAACCATTTGCTTCTTGCAAGCCATGTCTTAAACGCATTGGTTCAGCTCTATCAACTTTCACGTTGGGCAAACCGCAAAAGGTCAAGGGTAAGCTACCTTTTGGAAATGCCCTTGGATTCTCACAATTCTTTTGCATAACGCACTTATATGAACAAAATGCTTTCCTTTTCGTATCCTTTGAAAAGGTACTTGCAACTGAAGGGCGATATAAGACACCCCTCAACTTGATTTCAAATATTATTCTTCTTGCTTATTGTAGTCTATAGGGGTGGTTATCTCACAATTACTGTAAATCTAAAAAATGATGTATCTCGTTCATAAAGATAATGGTTTTCATTAAATCATTCATGTTATAGCTTTTTTTCCTCTATTTGTGCGTGTACCTCTTCTTTTTTGGTGCAATGATGAATTTATATTAATTTCCAAATGTTTTACAACATAAAGATATCATAATCTGATTTGGACAACTCCTAAATCAGATTCAATACAGCAAAAGTACATTCAACTGATATTTGATACTACTACATACATATCAAACACCTCTATTCTCAGACAAACAGTACAGATACAGGGTAGCTTCATCATAGCTACTTCCATTCATCAGAAACTGAATTCACCATTAAAATGCACCATACCATCTAGTTACATTTTCATTACTCCTTCCCACCAAGATCACTCAACCTGCAACCACAATAATCAAAGTAGGATAAGAGAATGGCATCGCTAGGAACCTGTATCACTTCCAATCAGTGGCATCACTAGGAACCCGTGTACCTCTTCTTTTATTATTTTGTAAAGCAAACTCAAACACGCATTGATTACACGACCACTTAATTGATGGGTAAACTGTAATACCAAAGGCATGTTGCTCCGCATGTAGTGTATTTAGCAAACCATATCATTCTATCACTTGTGAGTATTGTTTTCCTAGGATCAACTCTCAGTCTCTCACACATCAATAATAGTTCACCAAGAGAGTACTTTGAAAGTGCATTTTTCATGAAAAATCGCAAACACATATAAATGCATCTTTCCTGTTATGCTTTTTGCACCTATTATGTGAATATTGTGTTAGCTTAGATGTATGGTGTTTTGGTACTTGGTTAATGCATTTTTGTTAACTCAACTTAGAGTGGTTAACAAATTCTTTTGATGAAATAATTACCATAAGTCTTTGTTTAACACTTAGTTTGAAATTTAGCCACAACCAAGTTTCCAAAAGTTAAACTTCCAAATTGGTTGGAGTTCTTCCTTTCGGGAAGAAACTCTCCAAAAATAGGCGTATGCCAATTTATACAACGAGCACACGGTATTCTTTAGTAAAAGGCGAAAGAATAGTTCGCTTTGTGCTCATTGCTTGGCTGCGTGCCTCTCATCTTACGCAGCTTGGTCATTATATACAGCCTTTCCCACTCTCAACTTCTACTACTCAAGCGATGTGGGATAAACCCAACACCAACTTGTCCAACAAACCCACCCTTCATTTCCAGATTTTCTAGTAAAGTTTCATGCTATTACTCATTTTCGTTTCTGTAATAATTAATTGAAATGAACATCAAATCAAAGAAAGTGATTATTTGCACTAAGTTTTCAACTAACAAACTTTCATATTATCAATATTAGTATTCATTTCACAAATGTAGTTTTCACTAAAATTGAAAGGGGATAACTTGGCTATAATTGTTGTAGTCATTTGGCTACAATCTTCCACATAAACTACATAAGAAAGGCTCATTGACCCACTAAAAAGATTCAGGGACCCACAAAGACCCACATATTATAGCACAAATTGTAGGGAATTGGCTACAATGCAATTGTAGATCCTAACTTAACAACGGGTTAAGATACCATCAAAAGTGATAATTCTCGCATGTGTAATCACATGTTAAAGCAATAACTAATCACTGCTCTTTTGAGATGAAATGCATATATGATAGAAACCGATATAAGATGATTAGTCACCTAAAGTCAAACTACTAAATGAGTAATGGCTAAAATGAATTTAACAAATGCAACTATGCTATTCTTTGAGAGTAGGAGATCTACATTCATGTCCTAACATATATGCATGGCAAACAATCATTTTAACTTTTATGTAGAGATAGTGTGAAGAACATAACTATCATGAAGACTTGTGCATCAAACTTACTGAAAAAAGTCTTATCCATGACCTTACTCACCTTACTGGATAACCATCACATATACATGTAAAACAAGTTACCCTCAACCTTATTTTTAATCCAAATTAGGGGCGGATCTAGGACTTTAAGTTACCAGGTACACAGTTTTCTTTTATAAGTATAAAATAAATAAAATTGAACAAGACATGTATTTTTTGATTTTTGACACATAAATGGACTAACTAAACATGACATGTATTCATGTGACACAAATTTAGAACGAGGTTTATTTCGAAAAAATCAAGATTTTTAACAAAAATTACATTAGACAACAAATATCAATCTGGTTCCGTGAACCCCGAAAACCCCCTATGTCCAGTTGTCCACCCCTGATCCAAATAATGGTATCTATCGTCAAAGTAACGGTCATCTTTATCTATATATGTTTATGTTAAGTTGCGTGTTATCAGTTGCTATGAGTTCCGTCATTGGTTAAAATTGGGTCCATTGAATTCAAAGTGTATAATGGGTCACATGAGCTAGTCGATGAAAGTGACCGGATATGATGGTAACACAAAGATTAAATACTTTAATAATATAATATAAGGGTAAATTACATTGTTGGTCCCTAAAGTCTACTCTGTTTACCCGTTTGGTCCCCAGATAACGAGGTCAGTGGGGATGCTCCCAAGGTCGGCTTTTTGGTGCCCGTTGGTCATAAGAGGCCCGTTATAGATAATATAACGACAATTATTTCCCTTGTGATTTCTGCCACGTCGATATGCACAACAGGGGTATTTACGTCTTTTCGTCCCAAATTTTATTGCACCGTTGGTCCCTAAGCTCGTTTTTGTCTTTATTTGCAATAATGTAGTCACTGTACATTGAATTACATCGAAGCAATTTTCAAAACACACCTTAAGTTTAATACAAATTGTAATATACATAATATTTTCATTGTGCATTGAATTTAGTCACTGCTTTAGATAGTTTGACTTGTAATAATAAACTGTATTATTTTGGACACTACCAAAGTGACTTGTAAAAGTCAAACTTACCATGTAACGAGGACTAAACATGAAATCTGACTAAACCGCAAGGACTAACAGTGTATTTTACTTTTTAATTTAATAGCTTAGCGAAAGTTCCTTTTCATTTAGGACTAATAGTGTATTTTACTTTTTAATTTAATAGCTTAGCGAAAGTTCCTTTTCATTTAGGATTATATGAGCTTATTCTTTTGAAAATCCT